>JAGTXR010000196.1:0-600000 GCA_022606575.1 Glossosoma conforme | reverse complement strand
CATAAAAACCGGTTTAAACCTTACCATGGTCATCTTCTGTCGCTATTCTTGAAGTTATTATGCTATTTATAACAATATTATGCTCAAATGATTTGTACAATAAAATCTTGTACTTTTACACTTGTATACATAATCAATGTTATTTTATTGGAACAATTGTTGTACATAAAATCTGAATTAAGTGCTAGTATAATTGGTAATCTTCTGTCACCAATCTTGGAATGAAATATCTCGTATTTTTTTTCAAATCCGTTTTCTATCTGGAATATGTTTATGATCAACACAAATTGACAACAAAATTTGAATAACATATAAATAACTACAGTAAATGATTAAATAATACATTTTATTACATTGAATATAATTATTACAACGAATTGCTGCTCATTTATGTTTAACATAAAATTAGATTGTAATCCAGCAAACGATTAATGTTAAAATTAATTGTAAACGTAAATAACTTTTTAGGTTTTTTACGGTCAGATATTTTTTAAATTCTTATTTTTTATTTCATTTATTTATTTCACAGAAACGAAGTTCCAATGTACAAATAATAAGAAACAATACGTTGAAAAGAGAATAATGAATAGAAATAACATAAAAGAAGAAGAAGACACGTGTCATAGATCAAAGAGATCTAGAAGAACGATACCATCGACAAAAGAGGAAAAGGATGTAAGAAAAGTGTCGAGGGGTGCTGGTAGGCCATTTAAGAGCCCTATTGCCGTTGTACTAAATTGAGCTCCCGAAGCTCCACAAGTATCAATTGGGATTAAAAACAATGGATGGCTACGAGCACGGGTGTACTTATTTGTCTGGAACAAAGAAGTTAAAATATTCAAGAATCCCAGAGTTGTGAATTGCACCGCGATAAAGAAGGAATGAATGTTTGAGAGTAGCAATTTTCCTCCGGGACTCTAATGAATGGAAAGAAAACATCACTAGAAGAAAAATAGTTGGGTAATGTTTGAAATTGATTGCATCGAATGGATAGTTACCGTAAATAAATATTAAATATGGTATTATGGCGTTTTGGTTTAACCATGTGTGGCAAATTCTCTCATACCAATACCTAGACCACCATGCAGGGGTCTTCTTCAGGGTTAAAGACTTTGTTGCGATGATTATACACGATTAAAAAAATACCCTAATTGTACGTTCTGACCTGAGGCACTTTGGTCTAGTAATCGCGTGCAGACAATGGCTGAGAAATCGTTTTAAAACGATCACATTGTTCATTATTGTCAGTAATTATTGTCATGCCATAATGCAGTAACAGGTGCACAGCAGGTCACAAGAGCATCTTAAGAAGCCTGGGTTTCTCCAGGTTTTTTTTAATAAGGTATTATCTAAAGAAAAACAGTGATGAAACACTTCATATGTTGGAAAATCCTCCTCTCTTCAAAAGTATGTTATTCAGTCGCGTAATGGCAGGATCAGGAGCAGATCAATAACACACAGACTTTTTCAGAAGCACATTGACATATATTTACGATAAACTTTACAAACTTATGGCCTGACCTAGTCACAGCATTCGGCCGAGCCTCAATACAATATGCTCTCGCCGATGGATGGCACACGACTCCCGCACTCGTGATGGGCTGTCGAAAAGTTATCGAAAATGCATGCTTCCGAAAAATTCTGAGTTATTAATCTGCTCCTAATCACGCCCTTACGCGACTGAATAACAAAAATTTTTTGAGATAGTCTAGGATGTTAATATTTTTGTGTTCAATTATCTATAAATAAACAACTTTTTATGTTGATCTACGCGGGACCGAACCGGTGACCTATCACATGGGCCGCACGCATTAACCGGTCGGCCAAAAAAACCGAAGAAACAAGTTTGGGAAAGCCCAGAATGAATTCAATGTCAGGCAACGAAACATGAACCAACAAGAACCGGACGTACCACATACTTGAGTCACGTGATTATTATTGGGCGGTGAATATATTACGAATTATATGGCGCGCATTTTAGGTAACACCCGTTGGTACCGGAAGAGAAATGGGTAGATACTGGGAATCGAGATAATGGTAGAGTTGTTATTTTTCTATGGAAATGGGTCAAGTTCAGTTATAATAATTTAATAATTATTATATTTATTCACTCACCAGAGCCATAATTAGAATTTTACATAGACATACAAAAAAATATATGTACAATTTAACCCTTTCGCATCGGTTGTCAGATATGCCGTCATAAGATTCCCCGACCGTTGACATCGATTGACTATATATATTGTTTTGCTACTTTCTTAGAATAGTTTTTTATGTATCATCTGATAGCTAAAGGATACAAGAACCATTGTGATATATGAAAATAGACCAGAAAAGTACATTTATATTTCAAATACTAGTTTTATAATTGACAGTTTAATTTGTATTCAAACCGAACCGTAATGAAAGGGTTAATAAAATTTAACAAATTTAATTTTAAGCAGCTACTGACTTTTAGTGAGTGGAGCACAGGATCACCGCTGGATGGGTACGTGAAGTAGCATCCAGTGCCACTCTACAACTACACAACCGGTAGTCCCACCTATCCCCCCACGTGATTTAATCATTCTAGTATGGTTATTGGGTCAGTGAAGCAAAAATATTTTTACTAGTTTTTGGTGGATTTTTTAGAATATATTTCAATTTTCGAATACTTTATGGAAGATTGAAAGTCTACTATAAAATAAACCAATATTTTAACGAATTGATACATTCCTACATATTTACAGTAAATATCATCTCATGCATTTACCACGCGTTCATAATGCACCTCGATGGTCTTCTTTACGACATTGTGGAGAGGACGGTTGAGGGTAGAAACTGTAGAGAGCGCCCTAAACGGGAGTATTTGCAGCAAGTATTCGAGGACATGGAGATGTTGCTCTTATGCTGAGCTGAAGAGGGTTGCGAAGGACCGAGAGGGGTGGAGATCGAGATACAAGATTCTGTTGCTGCAAACCAATCCTCCGGATTGATACTACGTAGAAGAATCATCTTATGATACGTTATCTCAAAAGAAAAAGTTACATTTTTATGTTTTATTTACATTTATTTGCCGGCAGTCATAGCTCAATGGTAAAGCGTTTGCTTTGCAAGCCAAAGGTCGTGGGATCGATCCCCGACGAAGATTAAAAAAAATGGATTTTTAAACGATTTCTGAGCTCTAAAATACCCCGGTTGGTGTGAATTTGATCCATCACCCGTAAAATGTCAGTCATAGCCTATTAATTAAAATTGGTGGTAGACGAAAGTCGTCCCGTGAAGACCACCCATTCATAGTAAATTCCTGTAATAATAAAGGATGATGCGTGAATCTCGGGCTGTAGTCTATGGCGTTGGCGGATCAACACTCCACCTGCAACGTTTAGCCAAATACACCATGTTAAGCGTCATAGAATCCCACAGATGAGACTTCAGAATTACAATCACCATCTATCGGTATTCACCTGTATGTGTTTACATGGCCTGTATTTCTTTGTTCAGTAAGGAATGCAATGCTTTTGCAGTAAGTTAAATCAATTGACAATAAATAAAATTAATTTGCAGTAGAATTAATAAATTGACAGTATCCACTGTGTCACTATGAATGTGGTTAGTTATAAGATTAAAATGGCAGAAATATAAACAATATTGGGAAAAAATAAATGAAAAATGAATGAATAATTAACCCATGAAATAGAAAACCTAAGATAGAAAATAGAAACTAACCCTTACCCAATCTAACCCAACCTATTATTTTCATTACTTATTACCTGGCAAATGATTATTTTTTACTTATCTTTTTATGTATTTAGTAACTGGCCGTTTTCTAAGATATAACTAAATTTAATACTGTCAAAAAGAAAGGTGCCTTAAGGTTATCAACTGACAATACTTGGTGAAACTGCATAATTATTATTTTATATTAATTTAAATGAATTTAAATTAAAAATTAATGAATTAAAAACAATTTGTATTGATTTCACATTGATTTTGAAGTGATTACAAGTCTCGGACTCCCAAGAGTCCATTTTCAGTCCATATCGTTCCATAAGCTTAATAAATTAACTTAACGTTGTGTTGGCGCGTTTCATGAACGCGATGTTGCCACAAATATTTACATGAAGCATGCTTATATTCCATTAATTCCACATGTGCGTCGATCTTGATATTTAAGTATATTGTTCTACCTCGACATTCCTCGTGGCGAGTCACGTTTTGTATCCACCAGACCTGGTGCAGTAAGATGCCACCTTGCACATATCATTACCACAATGGTTGATTAATACATCGAATGAAAGAAAAATTATGATCAATTCATCACGAGATAGAAATGTGATATAATAGTTCATAATCGTTTAGTATCGATAAATATTCGATAAATGCAAATGGTGGAGTGTTATGGTGTTTTTCCACAGATGTCCAATGTGTAAGCGTGACATATAATAGTTATGATTTAAGGTTTATTTATGTAAACACATACAGGAGAATAACGACAGGTGGTGATAGTAATTCTGAAGTCTCATTTATGGAATAATGTGACGCTTATCATGGAGCAAGATACCATATGATGAGTCTTATTAACTTTTATCACAGGATTAAAGGTTCTTTCAACATTGAATATTAAATTTTAATAATAATAACGGAAAACATTAATTTTGGTAGTTTATCGTTAATTAATTATTATTCACACATTCAAAATGGCGATACTTTGATATTATAATACGAGTATGAAGCACGTAATGTTAAATAGTTTAAAACAAGATCATGTTTTCATATTATCCATTTGCATTATAATCTTATAAATGATTAATGCTTACAATATATCAAGGAATTTTTAATTTACTTACTTACGTATTATTTTTAAATAAACATATTAGCATATTTTACAAAAAAAAATAAACGTTTTTACTATATACATACCAAAATGTTTTGACCGTGTATGACTTGGAGGTAAAATGCTAACATCGATCCGCCAACGTCCGACTACAACCCGAGATTCACGCACCATCCTTTATTATATTAATTTACTATGAATGGGTTTGGTCTTTACGGGACGACTTTCATCTACCACTAATCTTAATTAATTTAATGACTGTCATTTCACAAGTGAGGGATCAAATTCACACCAACAGGGAGTATTTTAAAACTCAGAAATCGATTAAAAATCTTTTTTTTTTAATCTCCGTTGGTGATCGACCCCACGACTTTCGGCTTACAGAACAAATGCTTTGAGCATTGAGCTATACCCGCCGGCAAAGTTTAAAAATAGATTTTTTATGTAATCGTATGCAGGAGAGCTCTACCGGTCGAGACTAGTGTACTACATGACGCTTAGCCTGAGCGGCTAGACGCTGCATTCGATAAACGTGTGTTTATTTTTGTGTGTGGGTTGTGGAAATTGCAATTGTATATTAGTCTGATGAAAAATAAATGTATTAATGACAAAAAAAACATTGTTTACTTTTTTATTACAAAAAAATATAAAAAATACACATTGTTTTGGCATATAAAAATAAACATCAATAAATTTACTATAATACGTCAATAACAAGTGTTTTCATTAAATGAATGGTTTAGATCAGGGGTCGTAAGCCTTTTTACGCCTAGCGACCACTTTTGCTTATTTTTCATGGTAAAATTTCCCTACCGCCCACCAACCTCGCTATATATCAATTCAGTATATAGGTATATATGGGTGTATAGAAGGAATGTAGGAGATTTGAAAATCTACAAAAATCGCCCACCGCCCACCACGGAAGCCCGTATCGCCCACTAGTGGGCGGTACGGATCAGGTTGACGACCCGTGGTCTAGATGCTAGAGAGCATTAAGCGTTTTTAAAGTAAAATTCTAAAAGCTATGCACTAGTCTAGACCGCTTTAAGGTGATAATGCCGAAAAAAAGTGTTGATATATTCAAAAAAGAAATAAGAAGGCGTGGTTTCGCATGCGTTGAAGGCTGATGATATGTGAAGTTAAGAGAGCCAACGTGCGAGGCCAAGAGTCTGTTGCATACTCGACCGTGAAGTATATCGAAAACAACTTATGAAAATCGACGAAGAATTCCCCGGTCATCGATCTGGGTATATTCTAGGACACTTTTAGTGTACCGAATAATAAACATTACGTTACTTGGAAAGTATTTTTTATATAAATTTGGCGTAGTCCAGTGGTAAGAGCGATTGCTTGTCATTCATCAAAACCCGAACGAGTTTAATATTTATAAATTTAATTAATTCAATCTAAGCTCTTTATATGCCCCTGGTAGGATTAAACATCCCTTGAGGATAAAAAAAAAATTACAAGCCTCGGGAGCGTCGGGCTTATCTCTCGATCTCCATTAACGCTGATTATTGAACACATACAGGAGAATACCGACAGATGGTGGTGCATATGACTAAGCGCTGCGTGTGGAGTGTTGATCCGCCAGAGTTATAGACTACAGCCCGAGATTCACGCATCATCCTTAATTATCACAGGAATTTACTATGAATGGGTGGTCTTCACGGGACGACTTTCGTCTTCCACCAATTTTAATTTATAAGTTATGACTGTCATTTTACGGGTGAGGAATCAAATTCTCACCAACCGGGGGTATTTTAGAGCAGAGCTCCGCAACCTGATCACTTCTACGGCACACCAAAGTACTTCTTTTCTACGGCTCTGAGTAAAAAGGTTTGGATTCTACGGCACACCAAAGTTCTCACCTTGAATACCGCGGCACACCAAAAGCTAAAAATAGCTATTAATTTGATTAATTTCACATTTTTTTATTTCATTTAGAACTTAATAAAGCAAGTACGCCGTTGTATGTCTTCATAAATAGGCGATAGGCGCTGGGAGCTTGAGGACCGTTGTAAAATTATTTATTTATAATATGTCATTTTATCGGGTGAGGAATCAAATTCTCACCAACCGGTTGCGGAGCACTGTTTTAGAGATCAGAAATCGATTAAAAATCCTTTTTTTTTTTAAATCTCAGTCGGGGATCGAACCCACGGCTTTTGGCTTGCAAAGCAAACGCTTCGACCATCGAGCTATACCCGCCGGCATATGCTCCAGCTTAAAGAGCAGTAATTGATAAATGAATGAAGGAATCACCACATTAATTAGGTCGTCTCTCAAGCAGGTAAAAAAGTAAAGTAGGCTATTGTCGTAGTAAAATTAGCTGTATTTTTTAATTGACTCAACGCTCCCAATATGTCGCATAGTTGCAAAAAAAACGTGAATACTAAATTATTTTGGCAATCGAGTTATTATTTACTTCCGGTATTAACATGCTCAAAATCTTTCACGGAATATCTCGCCAATTCTCAAAGCCTACATATTATGTAAAACTCAGTTCGTTGAATCCTTCAAGGCTCCATACAACTGACGAAATGAGGTTTTACGCAAAATTCTTCGATCTTTGGTCATATAAAGCGGTTTATTATCTATTTTTGGTATTCTTTTTAGCGTATTTATTTACAAGACAGGTTATTTTCCATTATCAAACTATATTTATAATTTCTAACGAGAGATACCAAAGATAAGTAATATTCTTTGAACTCGCTTGGTGAAAACCCTCCCTGTCCCGTCCAGTTTTTGAAGACCCAGAGGAGAACCCGTTACTGGACGCACGTAAAAAGCTACTTGTTAGAGAGTGGCTGAAGGCCTTCCGTGATTCTAGGTGCATCAGTTAGATGTCAAATAGACCTCAATCTAAGGCTGCGAAGTTAGTATATTACAGCGAGTCTCGAATTGCCTTCTTTGGTAACACGTTGTTAACCACGAAATACGTAGGAATGGATAAGGAAATTCTTTGAACTGTCGAAATGTGGGAGTGTAGTGGAAGTGTTGTGATCTGTGGATTGAAGAGATGAATTATTATTCGTGTTAGGAAGGGATCACTGGAAGTACGCCGACATTCCGAACAAGAAAGAAAATAAATAAAACACAGTATAATGTCACGGGGAAATAAATGTCAGTTAGATAAAATATAATTTTGATATTAAGTGTTGATACATATAAAATACTATAATTAATATTTATTTATTTACCTTGTTTTTACATGCGTCACGTTGGGTATGGCTTCTGTAGAGACAGCACTTTTGACAAACTCGTAGCCTTTCTCAATCATTCACTTCTTCGCAGTATCAATGCGGTGGTTTGGTTTTCAGCAACAAAATCTTGCATCTCGATCTCTACTGCTCTCGGTCCTCCGCCACCCTCTTCAGCTCAGCATAAGAGCTACAACTCATGTCCTCGAACACTTGCTGCAAATACTACCGTCAAGGGCGCCCTTTACAGTTTCTACCCTCAACCATCCCTTCCATAATGTCGTGAAGAAGACAATCGTGGCCCATGATGTGACCGATGCATCGGGCTCGCCTCTCTGAGATGGATCTTACTAGGTGCCTATCCTCCTTGATTATGCTGAGAACCTCATTGTTCGTGACGTGGTCTCTCCAGGAAATTCCGAATATTCTTCTCTATGACCTTATTCTTCTATATATCCTTCACTGTGAAGAGACAACTGAGCTGCATGTATTTTCGTAAGTGGTCGAAAATATTTATGCCAGTGAGGGGGTGTGGGAGTGTGTCTATCAGAGAATAATAAGAGAGGGAGACAAGATAGTGTTGCCAGGATGAAGATGAGAATGATATAGATATTATATCTATAAAATTTCAATTAAAGTAACTTTATAGTATCTTGATAGTTCTTTTCAATTTTGTTTTACTTTTTATTGTTGTTTTACACAATGTCGACGTCTACCTGTACACAATTATTAATGGTAGTTTTACCTGCTTCGGGGTGAAATGTTATTTGCTTAGTTTTGAAAATAAATTACATTTCTAATCTCATTACTCGCAGTGGCTTTGTGAAACTAGTGTTTTGTAGCCCTTTAGTTCTAAGCTAATTTTAATAATACGGCCAAAGGTCTCTTAGTTGTTGGTAATTTATAATTATACGTATTGAACCCTTTCCCATCGGTTGTCGGCATATGCCGTCAAAGATTCCCCGACCGTTAACATGGTGACGTGATATATCTTTTGATACTTTCAGTACTCATTGTGACATTTTTATATAGGAATCTGAAAAGCATGTAAATAAATATCGGTAGGTTTCGTCACAGGGGTGATTTTTCTGTAAACCACATGTGTGAATGCCACGACACGTAGAGAGTTATATAATCAACGTTTGTTTAATATAATAGTTTTTTATGCATCATCTGATAGCTAAAGGATACAAGAACCAATGTGATATATGGAAATATACCAGATAAGTACATTTATGCTTCAAACGCTAGCTTTTATTATTGACAGTATAATTTGTATTCAAACCGAGCCGTAATGAAAGAGTTGAATTGTAATGAATCTCAAAGTAAAAGCTAAAATGTATTTTTTTGTTGATACATAGAATAAAATAAATCTGCAATTGTAAAGAAAGTGGTCTTGCTATCTAGAAAGTGACAATGATAATAATAATTTAAGTGTTTGTTATTATTATATTTATAAAAAATATTATGTAAGTCCAAGACTATAAAAGTATTCATAAAACGCATTAATCTTGAGACCATTTGTGATAGAACATGACCTTTTGATGACCAATGTGTCAACGACCTGCATACGCCTTTACTGAACATATTCATTACTTTTTAATTACAAAGAGTGGGTTACTTTATGAGCGAGGCAATACACAATTATAAAAGTTCGATTTTTTAAATATTTGATTGATTAATACGATTTATATGGAAGTAAGGAACACGTAGATTGCGCCTACACGTAATATCCTGCACCTTAATAATTTTGGAAGATCAAAGAAATATGTTTTTAAACTAATTAAAATTTATTTTATTTATAAGACTGATCATATTTATTACAGAAGCCATGTACAATAGATGTGTATTATGGGTCGTGGGTTCGATCCCTGACGGAGATTAAAAAAAAGGATTTTTCATTGATTTCTGAGCTCTAAAATACCCCGGTTGGTGTGAACTTAAACCCTCACCCATAAAATATCAAAATTGGTGGTAGACTAAAGTCGTCCCGTGAAGACCACCCATTCATAGTAAATTCCAGTAATGATAAGGATGATGCGTGAATCTCGGGATGTAGTCTATGACATTGGCGGATAGAATTTTACAGATGTGACTTTAGCATCACTATCACCATCTGTCGGTATTCTCCTGTTTGTATGTACATAAAAAACCTGACAGAACTGAGGGGCGGAAGTACAATTCAAAGCATATACATGTACGTAAAAATGTTTACACGATAAAGATTCAATTGTAAAGCGGTTTTTTTTAGTTTTATAATTAGATTGATGGTTCAGCCGTCGGATAAAATGGAATTTAAGAATTTTAAAAACGACAGTACTTTAGATTAACTGTTTTTTTTTATATGACAATAATTTAATTGTAATGTATGCAATGACATTTCTTGTTGTCGTACTTTGAAGACCACAACGATAAAAACTGTAATTAACGATTGCAGAAGATCAATGATCCGGTATGAACTTTGAAAAGAAAAATATTTACATAACTTAACATTGAATGTATAGTTTTTACTATCACATAAATGACACTATTGTTCGGCTAAGGAAACACGTGTTGCGTACGAGAAGAAATGCTAATTTCTTTCTCTATTAACTATATAAATAATCGTGCCGGAAACAACAGGGTCAGATTCTGTCTGCCCAAAGTGGGTGACGTCGATGGCGTTACTCCCGGCCATCATGAGGTCTTCCTGGGTGCAGCTATTCGGGCACAGCACACACTCCAGAAGGTGTGACAGGGTCTGCTCTACGCCGTAGTCACATTTAGTCGGTCCGCTGTAAGACTGCCAGGCTTTCATTTGTGTCCTCGTCTTGCATACTCCGGTCCGAAGGTCTGTTAAGGGACCTTCATATATTCCACCCCTGGTCATATCCAGGGTTTGTCCTGTTTCGTGGCAATCAAAGTATTCCCCTCAGTTGCGATTCTCCACATGTTCAGCCGCAGGATGGCCTCAGGTATCACCAGTTCCGTTGTCGACTGTAGGAAGACTCTATTAACTGATTTGTTGATAGATAGAGAAATTGAATACCACACGTACAAGGAATATGAGGTATAATTAAGGTACTAATAAAGCAGTAAAATAGTGTATACTAAAAAATATATATGTCTGTTTCAGTCATGTAAATTATGTCTTTGATTATTGAAATATTCTTCACGGTTACAAGAAGTTTTTTTTTATGTAATTGCATGCAGGAGAGCACACCCGGTCAAGACCAGTGCAATCTATGACGCTCAGCCAGGGAGGCTGGACGCTGCATGTGGGAAACGTGTGTTGTGTTCGTTTTTGTGTGTAGTTTGGGGAGATTGCAAGTGTATATTTATCTGTTTCTTGAAGAGATCGAGATTGTGGGAAAGAGGAAAAAAGACTTTGGAAGAGCATTCCATAGCTTACCGGTGGTATTAAGGAAGGAACTTTAGAAACTACCAGTTCTCGGTCGACACACATTAACCGTGTATGGATGTTCGGCAAGTGTAAGACGAGTTTGTCGATTGTGGGTGGGTGCCTAAGGACTTAATTCTTTACGTTCCGAAGAGCAGCGGCCGTGGTAATAACGGTAGAAAAGACTAAGTGAACCAATACTTACGCCTGTGTTCCATTGATTGCAGGTTAGACGAAAGAGTGTCATTGTTAATCAAACGAATTGCTCTTCTTTGAACTGAGTCAATTAAGTTTAGAAGGTATTTTGGGGCTCCAATCCAAAGGTGACTGCCGTATCAATGATAGCTCGGATTTGTCCTTTATATAGAAGAAGAAGTTGTTTATCGTTGAAATATCGACGTGATTTATATAATACACTTAGTTTTTTGGAAGCGAGACCGGCTTTATACTTAATTGACTCGTTATATTTAACATTATTCGAGATTGATAATCCAAGAATGTTGATGGAGCTTGCTTTTGGATATATTGTACTTGGAACTTAAATTAATTAATTATTTTATAAAATGTTTAAATTTTTTGTAATAATAGTTTTATCATTATTTAGCATTTTTTATCATTAATTCAGTAATGTGGAAGCAAATAAAAGTCATAAATATTGTTATTAAAAATCATTTATTCGATAGTTATCACAATATAAATAGGTATTTGGTACAATTACAAATATATCACAGAATGTAATTAGTGTGGCCATTGATAATTAATTGAAGTAATGAAATAAATAGTTTGTATCAAAATAAAAGTAATATAAATTTTAAAATAGCTGCCTCAATAAAGATAACAATAATGAAGCTTTCTAATTAATTATTATTTAATTTATAATGGCAAAATTATCATTAAATGTATAAAAGTAAGAAATTAAATTAAAATGATTGTTACGTTTTAATTGCGTATTAACTGTAAGTAAATAACTACGCATCACTAGGAACAAAATAAATTGTCAATTAAAATCGTATACATGTTTCTCATATCATAATAATAAAAATAGAAGCAGTTTATTTATTTAATTATTTTTGAAGTAGCTTAAAGTCACGAATTTAGTGAATATTTAATGATATTTAATTCAATTATTTTGTTACGTTATCTTTTACTGATACAAGTGTAAAATTCATTACTCGTTTACAGCATCAATATTGTATACATGCGGAGAAAATTTGAATACCACGATTACGTGTATTAATATTACACGCAAAATAAGTGATAATTTTGGCTTGAATATTGATAACGTTTTAATAATTAGGCATTCAACGTGTCAAATTAAAAAAATGTTTGCTGTTTTATTTAGCAAATCATCATTTTCTATTTTGAACGAGTAGAAACAATTCACACATTTATATCAACAAATGCTGCCTGATAATTTTACAACATTTAACACGTTGATCGCCATGTCAACCACCGGTGGCCGATACCATGTCATTACAATCATGCCGCGTCGGTCACTGGTGGCTTACACGACATATATATATATAAATTGGATTTCATCGTTTTGTGTCAGCAATGCGCTCTCATACAAACTGATTTTCAGAATGTCCCTAATATCTAAAGCCACAAAAATATTTTCTGACACTTTACAAAAAAAATCAGTGTTGGCGGTCAACGTGTTAAATAGCTTTAACCCTTTATTTACTGACGGGAAGTCCCATATTAAAAAATCCAATATTGATCATGCATTTTGCTGCAGTTGTGCCCTGACAGGACTTATAAGTCGGATTTATAAAACTATGAAATAAATGTTTTATATCCTATTCACACTTATTCGTATAAAAATAATCAGTAAAGTAAGTACATTATTTCATAATTCAGTATATAAAGGGTTAGTTACATTGATGCTATGCATTAATTATATCAATAAATGCGTATTTCGCATTAAAATGACATTAAATAAAATAAATATTCAGTCATGTTATAATGGGTGTAATTTCGTCCACTGCATCATCACCGTATGATAAGAGTATATCAATTATAATAAATAAATTGATTATATTGGAATGCGGTCACATTAAGTGGCAAGCTGATGCAACTGCTGCCACAACGACGCAAAAAAGCCGCTCTTGAAACAACTCCTAAACGCCGCATCTTCTCCAAAAACATCACGAAGAAAACACATCATTTGTTGTCACAAAAATCGCGCACACGCTCTTCATGTCTTCATGGCGAAGAGAAAAGACTGTTTAACATGTCTTTCTGAAGAAGAAGAACTTGAAGAAGACGATGAAGATGTAGAACTAGCGCTGTCGTAGCGCTGAAGGTTGTTTTTGGGTAGCCATTTGTTCTTTCTGTTGTTGTTGGCGTCGGGTCTTAAAAACTTGTCGATCACTTGACGTATCGTCGAATGCTTCCTGTCAAACGGATTGGGATACATCTTCACAGTATTTCACTTCAAAAAGTATTAATTTCACGCACTTGTAGTTACAATTGTAGTGTTTATTTATGTCTGTGTATCAAGGCTGTTACCATGAAAACACTGTCAACAATTATGTTAAACTTCACTGTTGATTTTAATGCTTCACTAGCAAAGTTGCTGCGGTTAACTGGTATTGTTAGTACTTCTTGGACCTGTTCACACTCTGGTGGTTTAGGTTTGTATGACCGGTCTTAGCGAACAAGTCCGCTTATATGTGGCTTGCTGTGTGACGTCATTAGACGCCCGCGACCGTGTCAGTGGTCATAGAGTAAAGGTTCGTGCACAATTGCTGTCGCACGACGGGGAATCCATAAATTAATTGGTAATTAATTGTGTCATAATTTTAAACAATGAGCAGCAGTCTAATGTGGCAATAATTGAATTGTGTTTTTCAAGCAGTCTAATTACCATTATGTTAACTGACATTGCCATGTATTTAGTTGACTTTATTAATTTATCTTAATAATAATAATTTTATTTATTCAGCCACCAGAGCCATACAAATTAGAATTTCATACATATAAAAAGAAAATACAAGGTAATAAACAACATTTAACAATTTTAACAATTACTGAGTCTCAGTAAGTGGAGCACCGGATCACCGCTGGATGCCATGTGAAGGCGCATCCAGTGCCCGTCGAAAATTCCGATTAAACATCACCTCAAATATACTTCAGTTTATTTAAAGTAGTCGTTTCATTGAGTTTCAAGGCATTGAAGGTAGTCAGGAACTAAATATATCTTACGACTAGGCTTGAAAAAAATCAACCGATAAATACTGAAATATGTGGTTATAACCCTTTCATTACGGCTCGGTGGAATACAAATATACTGTCAATTATAAAACTAGTATTTGAAGCATAAATGTACTTATCTGGTCTATATTTACATATCACATTAGTTCTTGTATTATTTAGCTATCAGATGATGCATAAGAAACTATTCTAAGAAGGTAGCAAAATAATATATCTCCAACTGCTAACAGGTTAAATAATTCAATAGACATACGTATGTATTCATGTTTAGCCAAAATAAAAATAAAAAATCAAAATAATTTAATATTTTTGCAAGATAAAAATTATGAATGGACACAAGGATTTCGCTATTATTTGTTATATTTTTTTTACACGTAATTATTATATTTTATTTAAGCTGACATCAGCATGTTGAGCCCTTGCTGACTGGTACCGAAGACCTCAATGTACAATCTTTCGTCTCTTATTTCTATTCGCTTGTCGTACATAAAGTCTATAAAGTTATCAAAATATATATGTCAATATGCTTCAGAAAAGTCTTTGCGTTGTTAATCTGCTCCTCATCCACCACGTGACTAAATAATCACCTTTTAAAGAGAGGAGGAACTAGAGGCCTTTGAGATGTGGTCATACAGAAGAATTCTCGGAATTTCCTGGAGAGACCACGTCACGAACAATGAGGTTCTCAGGACAATCAAGGAAGATAGGCACCTAGTAAGAACCATCTCAGAGAGGCGAGTCCGATGGATCGATTACATCATGCACCATGATGGTCTTCTTTACGACATTGTGGAGGGGATGGTTGGGGGTAGAAAATGTAGAGAGCGCCCTAGACGGGAGTATTTGTAGCAAGTATTCGAGGACATGAGTTTGTAGCTCTTATGCTGAGCTGAAGAGGGTTGTGGAGGACCAAGTGGAGTGGAGATCGAGATGCGAGATTCTGTTGCTGCAAACCAATCCACCAGATTGATACTACGAAGAAGAAAGAGAGGAGGATATTAATGCTACCTTCAGTGTAAAAGGCAGTGAGGAATCACGATACAGAAATGGTCGCGTCCATATCCACGATAATATCGTAGTACGTATCAATTATAGTAAATACAGTCGATTCCGCTTAATTAGGACACCGCTTAATTGGGACACCGCTTAATTGGGACAGCCACTTATTTGCGACAAATCTCGAAGAACAGAAACCAAACCAATAAACCAATAGTAAATTTTTATGATTAATTGAGACAACATTCCGCTTAATTAAGACAGTTAATTTTAAGCAATGAAGAAAATCGGGATATGTTGCAAGTTCCTATAATTAACTTTGAAGTTTTTGTTTTTTCGAGAATAGATAACAATTTACCATGTTACGATGATAATAAAGACTGTGAGGATTCAATTGTAGTGCTATTTTATGCAGGAAGGAATTGAAGGGCGCCCTACATCCGCACTGAATATCTGTGCTGATTTCGTAGAAGTGAAATGTTACAAAAACAAGAGACAGACTACACTTAACTCACTTTTGCATATACTTATATACTTAAAAAAATGCATTGCTTAATTTTATGTGTGTTCATCATCATCATCAGCCTGTGTCCGTCCACTGTTGAACGTAGGCCTCCCGCATGAGTCTCCATCCTCTTCGATCCTCCGCCTTCCGCATCCAGGTCACTCCCGCTATTCTTCTTATATTGTCAGTCCATCTTGTAGGGGGTCGGCCAATGCTTCGTTTGCCAGTTCTTGGGCGCCATTCCAATACTTTTCTTCCCCATCGACCGTCGTCTCTTCGACAGATATGTCCTGCCCATTGCCACTTGAGTATGCCTATTCGTTGGGTAGCATCCACTACTTGAGTTCTTCTGCGTATTTCCTCGTTTCGGATTCTATCTTTTAGCGACACTCCGAGCATGGATCTCTCCACGCTGGGTGACTTTTATTTTATGGGTAAGACTTGCTGTCAGATTCCACGTCTCTGTACCGTAAGTTAATACAGGGAGGATGCATTGGTTAAACGCCTTAGTTTTAAGGCTTTGCCGAATGTATTTATGTGTGTATTACTGGTAAATGGCCTTATTTCAAAAACCTAATAAATGAATTTAAGAAAATGTGAAATTCTTTTAAATTGGGACAGCCGCTTATTGGGACAAAATGACCAAGTCCCGATGTGTCCCAGTTAAGCGGAATCGACTGTATTATAAATAATTTGAAAAAAATTAAAGCGTTTATAATGAAATAAATATTTTATTTGTAGAGTTAGCAACAGCTGTGTCTACACCTTAAGGTTGTGTCTGTGACGTATGCCGCACGTAGTCGCGACTCAAGTCGTCTGATTTGAAGGAAGATTCTTTGAGTCATTGTTTGCGGCGTTAAATTGCTCGTCGCATTGTTACATGCGCCTTCCCATCGGGAAAACCATGGAAAATTTACCGTCCGGATACACGACATGACCTGGCAAATATACAAACAAACGCTTAAAAATGCTATGAATAAACATCGATTGAGTTTGTCACACGATGTACATCCATTAATTTTATAATTTCGAAACGTTATGCAATTTCAAATAAAGGGTCCGCCAAATAACTTTTTTTTTTTGAAAATGGGGCGCAAGACATCGAGTGTAGCTTCGGCTGTGTGGCACGTAGCGCCGTTTTGTTGAAACCAAATGTTGCCAGTATCCTCCTCTTTAATTTTTAGGAAATAAAATGGCCCGACAACGATCGCCATTGACTGTAACGGCCACTCCTTGCTCATTTTTGAAGAAAAATGGCCTGATTTTCAAAGTAATGTCGCAATATTTTCCAGCGTTGTTCAAGCGTACACACAACCATATTCGTTTAGCGGAAGAATAACAATAATTATCTGTTAAATCAGACATGAGTTAAATGTTACCATTCACTTAAATAAGCACTAGTTAAAAAAAAAATGTTAAATGGCGGACAATAGCATGATTTTCAAAGTAATGTCGCAATATTTTCCAGCATTGTTCAAACATAAACACAACCATATTCGCTTAGCGAAAAGATAAAACTCATTGTCTGTCAAATCAAATATGAGCTAAGTGTTACCATTCACGAAATAAGCACTAGTTGAAAAAAAAACGTTAGATGGCGGACCCGATACATAAAAATTTCATAATTAGCTTAAGACGTATCACACTGAGCACTGTTTCTATTGCTGGAAGACTGCAGTTTCGCATTTAATAAAGAAATAAACGTCTTTTAAAAATTCTATGAAAAACCATCGACTGCATTTGTCACACGCTATACATCCATGAATTTTACGATTTTAAAATGTTACGCAATTTTAAAAAGATAAGAATTTCAGATTTTGCTTTAAGACGGATCACACTGAGCACTGTTTCACTTCCCGGAAGACTGCAGTTTCGCATTCAATAAATAAATAAACATCTTTCGATTTTTTCGATCGATAATTCTTGGTGGAATTCCATAATATCAGATATAAATAAAAGAGTATTTACCACAATATATTTGTAGACATGTCGTCTACAAATTGATATCAGCTTGATATAGCTCCTTAAGGCCGATGCCGTAAAGCCTCAACAAGCGATCTTTTGTCTATTATTTTGGTTCGCTTGCGTGACATCTACATCGAATGTTAAGCGGTGTTTGCATACGCCAAAAATAATTGTTATGACAGTTGGCCTATTGCCGGTTGGTAGGACTGTCATATTGGCAGTTGGTACCGTGGAGATGTGAGATCGCGCCGTGGGCTGGCAGTTGAAGTTTGACTCGCGCCCGTCACAGTGCGCGCGTCCTGTGCGTTCGCTGTGGCGGGCGACGTTTGTGACAATAAACATGTATCGTGAAACAGAAACAAGTTGTTTATAATGTGAACCTGATCCTGCATCCTTCATCCAGTAAACCGATGTCCTAAATGGAAGAGGAGGATATCAAAATATATTGTGGTATAAATTCTAAATACTCTTTTATTTATATCAAGTAAACATTGTTTAAAATTATATAAAAAAGCACCGATTGCGTTATGTCACTTGCTACGCATCAATGAAGCATTTTAAAATTTCGAACTGTTATTTTAATCAATAGGCTATGACTGACATTTTACGGGTGAGGGATCGAATTCACACCAACTGGGGTACTTAAGAGCTCTCAACGATAAACAACTTCTTCTTCTATATAAAGGACAAATCCGATCTATCCTTGAATACTGCAGTCACCTTTGGATTGGAGCCCCAAAATATCTTCTAAGCTTAATTGACTCAGTTCAAAGAAGAGCAATTCGTTTGATAAACAATGACACCCTTACGTCTAATCTACAATCAATGGAACACAGACGTAAGATTGGTTCTCTTAGTCTTTTCTACAGTTATTACCACGGTCGCTGCTCTTCGGAACTTAAAGAACTAATTCCTCCTGCACCCACTCACAGCCGACAAACTCGTCTTACACTTGCCGAACATCCATACACGGTTAATATATGTCGACCATGAACAGGCAGCTTCCAAAGTTTATTCCTTAATGCCACCGGTAAACTATGGAATGCTCTTCCAGCGTCTGTGTTTCCTCCTTCCTACAATCTGGATCTCTTCAAGAAACAGATAAATATACACTTGCAATCTCCCCAACCCACACTTAAATACGAACACAACACACGTTTCCCACATGCGGCGTCTAGCCTCCCTGGCTGAGCGTCATAGAGTGCACTGGTCTTGACCAGTTGTGCTCTCCTGCATGCGTTTACATAAAAAAATACAGCTTAGAAATCGATTAATTTTTTTTTTTTAAATCTCCGTCGGGGATCGAACCCACGACCTTTGTCTTGAAAAGCAAACGCTTTGACCACTGAGCTATACCCGCTGGCGGTGATAAGCATTTTATTATGATTTCGAGAAAACCTTATGACTTATTTGTTAGAGCAACTAACTATCTATTATTTATGTTCTGCAGTGCTCAATAGTGGGGAAAAACATGGATAACTGAATGTGAATGTTCGATACACGCAAAGAATAGATACTTGTTAAAGTTCTGCGAACATGTGATACATCTTTTACCAGCCATTATTGACACACTAGATTCAATGCCTATTTTATGTAATTTTCAAGAAAACTTTACTTAGAAACTTACCTGAAATTACTTATAAATAACTAGTACGAGATTTATCTGTAAAATAAGGTTCCCAGTGATTTAACACTGTTTAAAACATGTTTAATTCCATGAATGTGAACATTTTTGCATTTTAATTTTCTCTACATTGTCAATACATTTTTGCATGCGGTATATGTGCTTTTTATTTAGACTACAGCCCGAGGTTCACGCATCATCCTTATTATTACAGGAATTTACTATGAATGGGTGGTATTTACGGGGCAACTTTCGTCTACCACCAATTTTGATTAATAGTCTACGACTTGTATTTTACTGGTGAGCGATCAAATTCACACCAGCCGGTATTTGAGAGCTCAGATCGATTAAAATTTATTTTTTATTGTTTTACATTTATTTTTTATTATTATATTAATAAAAATTAACTCAAAAATATGTTTGAAATATTTATAGGCACATTTAAATATCTTATTTATATTTTAAAGGTACGAGATTTTTTTTTTCAAATAATTATTAAAAAACAATTGTAATACGTATTGAAATGGCTTCGAAACTATTGTGTCATATTACAAGAATTGATTTAAAAAAATGAAATTATTTAAAAAAATCTTACTGGAAATTTTTTGTTTGTAATATTTATTTAATGTTGAGCCTTTTTAAATTACATGAAAAGGATGTTTGAAAAGATAAATATTTTTTCAGACGTGCGCCATCTGCCTAAAGAAGCCAAACTATAGCAAAATTCCACGAAAATCAGTTTTTCAAAAAATATTTCCCCACATACTTTGGCGCTACGAAAGATAAGTCGCATTATAAATATAAAGGAGAGCTTTTTAATATGTTACCTTAAGCAAAGTTGAGCTTTTGAAGACTGAAGAATAAGAAAAATGTGTTTTTTTTTTCCTTTAAAATTTGCATGATACGTTTATAAATAGATCATTGCCGGCAGGTATAGCTCAATGGTCAAAGCATTTGCTTTGAAAACCAAAAGTCGTCGGTTCAATCCCCGACGGAGATTTAAAAAAATAAAAAGGATTTTTAATCGATTTCTGAGATCTAAAAATACCCCCGGTTGGTGTGAATTTGATCCCTCACACGTAAAATGCCAGTCATAGCCTATTAATCAAAATTGGTGGTAGACGAAAGTTGTCCCTTGAAACCACCCATTCATGTAAATTCCGGTAATGATAAATGAAATGCGTGAATCTCGGGCTGTAGTCTATGACGTTGGGGGATCAACACTCAACATGCAGCGCTTAGTCATATGCACCATGGTATGCGTCACAGAATTCCACAGATGTGTCTTCAGAATTACTTTTACCATCTGTCGGTATTCTCTTGTATGTGTCTACATAAAAATAAAAATAATTTAATTGTGTGAAAATTTCAAGTATCTCACACATAAAGAATAATAATGCGCATGTCATAGTTTTAAGTTCAATTCAGATTTTTTTTGTTTAAATTTTAAATAAACTAGAGTAATATCAAGTTTATGGCGTGAGTCAATTAACCCATTGGTATAAGTACATCTACGTGTGTTTAATATAATAGTTTCATAAGTGTTTATATAATGCTTATATTTTGTATACTTTATTGAATGGTACTGTGGAGAAAAAGGAGTTCGCTGATGACTTCTTTATATTACACTCTATTGTGGTAAGCCTTTCTTAAGTGTGGCAAAACCATGCTGAAAGAGCGCGCCAACGCAGCGCTACCAACGGACCAGTCGAGTTTCAGACCACTCCACGCGACGACCTGCACGAAATGCTCACAAACCATGACTATGCATCTTTTATTTGATCAATTAGTTGGTTACACTAACAGTGGTGACCCCGACGTGATAGATTCTAACAACAAGGAGTATAAATTCATTATAGTGTTCATTATAGAGTTCATTTTCATATAAAATGATGTGTTGTTTCATAACATGAAAATATTTTACAAAGCTATCTACCAAGTTATACATAACCATGACAAATAATGATGATCTATGTTATTTTTTATATAACCTAACTAGTAAATTAATCATTCGATATAATAGATAAATTTAAATAGAGTTTTGAATGAAAATAAAATAAGGATATTGTATGTAAATTATACAGTTTAGTTATATTATGACTGACTTGGGGCTTGCCCAATAATTTTTTTGATAACATAAAATAAACGTTTCTTTGAACTGAACCTTACTGACCTTACTCCATCGTATAAAATGTAAATATACTCCTACATATCAAGCATTAAATTGATTTCATGATAGATAGTTTAAAGTTACTTTTTATTACCTAAAACATCTCGTTTAATTCATTAATAATATATTGACATCAGCATGATATAGCCCTTGCTGACTGGTACCTAAAACCTCGATATACAATCTTTCGTCTCATGTTTCTGTTCGCTTGTCAGACATGAATGTGTCCGCCATATTGGGATTTTGGACTAGTTACATATACCGTCACTAGTGTCGCTGTGCGACAGCCCATCACGGGTGCGCTAGTCGTGTGCCGCCCGTCGGCGACAGCATATTGTATTGTGGCTCGGCCTGAATGCTGTGACTAGGTCGGGCCATAAGTTTGTAAAGTTTATCGTAAATATGTGTCAATGTGCTTCTGAAAAATACTGTATGTTATTAATTATTATTATTATATTAGTATTTGTAAAGCGCTCTTTTATGACCGAATGATCATTCCAAGAGCGCTTCTTTGCCTCTCTGAGTAAAAAGGTGGGTCTTGAGTCTGCTTCTGAAGGATGCCTCCGCTTTAAGCTCTCTTATGCTTTCCGGTAGCGAGTTCCAGGCCATTGGTGCCGCGTAGCTGAAAGCCCGATTGCCAAAGACCGTTCTAGGACTACCCCCCGTCAGCTGCAGGGTGCTTCTATTTGCTCTAGCCGATCTGAGTGTCTCTCCACGCGCGCTTATTTCTGAAGACTTGATAAGTTCTGTCAAATAGCCCGGTGCAGTTCCGTTGAGTGCCTTGTAAGCTAAGAGGCATCTTAATCTGCTCCTAATCCTGCCATCAGGTGACTGAATAACAACCTTTTGAAAGAGAGGAGGATGTTGATAAAATTAGTAATTAAAATAACGATAATTAACGTTAATTATATAAATAACTCGTAAAACATTAATTATTTACAAAATATATTGAATGCTATATAAATTTTCGATTGAGACGAATCATATTGAAAAAAATAATGTTGTGGAGATTTAATTGGCAACTGTTTTTTTGGAAGTATTTAATTGAATTAATGGACAGTAATTATCAAGCATACGGTAAGAAATAAATATCTTAAAAGTTTAGAGAAAAATAATCATTTAATATTAGAAAAATATCAATCGGAAGTAGAAATGGCAGGAAATAGTTAATGAATGGTGATTAATAATAGGTAAGGTTTGGTTTCCATTTTTTGGGTTAGTTATTTATTCAATGCTGAATATATAACTGTCATTTTAATCTTATAATTGTCCGAATTCATACTAATAAAGTGGATAATGCCAATTTATTTAGTCTACTGCCGATCAATTTTATTAACTGCCAATTGATTTAACTAACTGCCAAAACATTGAATTAGTTACTGAACAAAGAAATACTAGCCATTTTTATTTTAATACTAATATTGCTTTTACATTTACAACGTTAAAAATGTGAAATCAACCAAGTGATATTTTTACGTTTACGTAGTTTGATCGCGTGTTATGTGCATAAAATATAAATTGACATCACCATGATATAGCCCTTGCAGACTGGTGCCTACAAACCTCTATAAACAATCTTTCGTCTCTTATTTTTTTTCGCTAGTCAGACATGCATGTGTCACCATATTGGTATTTTGATACGGGTGTGACGTTAGTTGTGAATGACTGTTTGTAATTGATGCGCCATTGATTCTGTAGATCGCAATATACGGCGCTGGGCTTTCGCCCACTACAAGCGCTTAGTTGACCCCCAACCGCGATAAGTGTCGTATTGTAGCCGGCCCGGCGCCTGAAGCACGTTATTCCGCCCGGGCCGAAAGTTTATCAAGCTTAATTAAATATATGTGCTTCTGAAAAAGTCTGTGTGTTGTTCATCTGTTCCTCAATCCGTCTCCACGCGATCCGATAATCATCCCGGCGATGTGAAGTCGTTCTTCTTTAAGAAAGGCGGATGTCAATATATATTCGCCGGCGGATATAGCTCAATGTTCAAAGCGTTTGCTTTGCAAGCCAAAGGTCGTAGGTTCGATCCCCGACGGAGATTAAAAAAAAAAATCGATTTCTGAGCTCTAAAATACCCCGGTTGGTGTGAATTTGATCCCTCACCTGTAAAATGCCAGTCAAAGCGTATTAATCAAAATTGTTGATAGATGAAAGTCGTCCCGTGAAGACCACCCATTCATGGTAAATTCCTGTAATTATAAGGATGATACGTGAATCTCAGGCCGTAGTCTATGACATTGGCGGATCAAAACTCCACATGCAGCGCTTAGCCATGTGCACCGTTGTTAAGCGTCATAAAATTCCACAGATGAGACTTTAGCATCACAATCACCATCTGTCGGTATTCTCCTCTATGTGTTTACATAAAAATATATATTTATTTACGTCAAATAAAAAGCGGATTGTACACAGTGGGATGCAAATGTTCGGATGTTTTCTATTCCGCACGTAAACGCAATTACCAAAAACAAACATGGTTTTTTGATGAATCATTTTATTTTAATGGCACTACCTGTAAAGTGCGTAGGCAGAACGTAAACACTACGTGTACGTGTAATTCGCATTGCAAACATACGCCATCGTCACTTTCCTCGGACGTAGTTTTAAATATCCATTTAAGCAAATAATGACATGCATGCTTAGGTTATGACCAACAGATTTAATACATTCTCGCATAAATGAATTTCTTCCATCTCTTCTCGATAAGTGCAGAGCCGTATGAAGCGATTTTGCTATTACACCGACTACTTTTTTTCTTCGTCATCAAAATATCCCCATAACTAAAGCATATGAATATTGTCAACTGCTACCCCAAAGGCTCTGTCGGATGTCAAAGTCATTTCATGTCACTTCTGTCTCCCGCAGGTCCGTTGAGTGCATCTATGTATAGTTTCAGGAGCTTGAAGAAAAAGAAGTAGATTGTGCTGTTCTACGGCATCTTTAATATATGCTTCAACTAGATTCACATTTGCCTCTTGACTTAGTATTGTATATATTATAGATAAATTGTATATCATAAAGTCTCATCTGTGGAATTCTATGACGCTAACCATGGTGTCATACGGCTAAGCGCTGCATGTGGAGTGTTGATCCGCCAACGTCATAGACTACAGCCCGAGATTCTCGCATCATACTTATTATTACAGGAATTTACTATTAATGGATGGTCTTCACGGAACGACTTTCGTCTACCACTAATTTTAATTAATAGGCTATGACTGTCATTTTGCGGGTGAGGAATCAATATTCACGCCAGGAGGTATTTTGGAGCTCAGAAATCGATTAAAAATCTTTATTTTTAATCTCCGTCGGGGGTCGAACCCACGACCTTTGGCTTGCAAAGAATGCTTTGACTATTGAGCTATACACGCAGGAAGAACTTGATGTAAACCTGATTTACCTGCGTATCGTTGGTTAAGTAAAGCCGCCTTAGGACCATTTGTTAGTTGCCTCTTTTACGTCGAAGCTTATGTGAAATAATGTATTGATATCCGCTTGATATAGCCCTTGTGCCGAAAAGCCTCGATATACGATCTTTCGTCTCTTATTAACTCGTAACGAGCGAGAAAGACTATTCAATAGAAAGAATAAAGCGATTACTCAATTTTATATTGTAAGCAGTTTAAGTACTCGTATAAAAAGTTGAATAATTTTATAGCCATGCTATCAATGTGAATCTTTTTCGTTTATCGTTAAATTTTATAGTTCGTTAGAAATAATGCCGTGATGTTAAACAGTTAGTTATAAATATGCTTTTAGTAATTAGACTTTACTCAATACAATTATTGTTCCGATATACATCTCGTTACAAAATGCTTACGTCGTAAAGAATTCCTAGTTAATTATTTTATTTTATTACAGATTATCACGTAATGAACGTAAAACTTGGAATTTAACAGCAGGACTTTCCCACGAAATAAAATGTGCCCAACTTTAAATACGAAGATCTGATATCTGACTGTTAAATTTCTCAGTAAATGTTATTTATTTAACAGAGCGATTTTGAGATTAGATTGATTGGAACTGATCTTGCATTCATTGAGAGCAAAACTGCAAGTGATTTAAAAGCACTTAGTGTGATTCATGTAAAAACAAAGTGATAAGTATTTGTCATCATCATCCTGTGTCCGTCCACTGTTGAACTTAGTCTCTGAGTCTCCATTCTCTTCGATCCTCTGCCTTTCGCATCCAAGATACTCCTGCAATTCTTCTAATATCGTCAGTCAGGTCAGTCCATATTGTAGGTGATCCGCAAATGCTTCGTTTGCCAATTTTTTGACGGCACTTCAACACTTTTCTTCCCCTCGATCGTCATCGCTTCGACAGATATGTCCCATTGCCACTTGAGTATGCCCATTTGTATTCTACATTACTTGAATTCTACTTCGGATAATCTCGTTTCGGATGCTTATTTGAAATATAAAGACTGGCGAAAAAATCATCTTCCTACGGTAATCATCATGCACTGTTTGAACTTTGAACGGGGACATTTGTAAGCCTTTCACTAAAATTTGTTATATGGTTCATCTGGTGGAGCCCAATTGTGTGGCCCGTCGTCTCCTTGATGTTTCTTTGTTCTCAGCGACATCGGCAGCCACAGCCACGATATTCGACAACCAGTCCAGTGGCAGCCACGCCCTGCAAGGTCTTCTATGGTTCCAGTCTATTCGAGTCGAGTAGCTATGCGCTGGAATGTTTGCCCAGTTGGCGATTGACAACGCCATTTGCAAAAATCAAAACATCTTCCGATACGGGGATTAATTTTGCGCCACCTGTAAATCATTTTACCTTAGCATCTTCCTCTCTAATTTAGGTTATTATTCAGTCGCGTGGTGGCAGGATGAGGAGCAGATTAACAACACAAAGACTTTTATGAAGCACATTGACATATATTTTCGATAAAGACTTGGTTTCCCCGATAGATCGTAACATGGAGATACTTTCGCCTCGGTCGATCGGGACTTAACTGACGACTGAGCGCGCTCGTAACGGGCTATCGCCGAGCGCCGCAAGTGGCGATCTATAAAACAAACGTCACTATGTGACCGGAATTGTCCAAAATGCCAATACAGCGACACATACGTTTACGACAAGCGAACAGAAATAAAAGACGAAAGATTGAATATCGAGGTTTTCGGTACCAGTCAGCAAGGGCTATATCATGCTGATATCAATCCATTAAATATTGAAATGGATCTCCAATTGAATGCTAAAATTAATAATAAATTAATAATAAATGGCAATATTCATAATATTTAAAGATTAATAAAGAAGTTAGGTGAAGCAAATTGAAGGAAAAATCGCAAAAAGATTTATATGTAAAAATATGCAATTCATAGAGAAGATTATATAAAATTGTGGGCGTATAAACGACGTTAAGAATGTATTACGTAGAAATTGCGTATTACATATCTACGTCCGGCAGGTAATTGGAAAATTTTGCGGGGAATCCTACGGCAAGAACAAACAGTTTAAAACATTAATTCATAACTAGGTAAAAAGGTGTGCTAATTACGTGAGCTTGGATGGGTGTGTATTCATCATAATTATGCTTTAACTATGTACCCTTTATAATTTATGTGAAGGGTCATACGTATGGTTTATTGATAAATTTAAAACTGCATATTTTTCAGTAAAAAGTTATATTTAGTTACTTTGAAGTCAATGCGATGTGAGAATTTAGATACATTTTTAATTTACTTACACGAGAATTCCGCGTAACGGTTAAACGCAAAATCTTGTTAATATTTATTATTGACAAGATTTTGACGGAGAATCTAGGGTATGCTAAGGTTTGCGATAGGTGGGTGCCAAGAATGTTGACCGTACGATAAATTTGGATGGTGGATTGTCAAACACCTACCCTACAGCCCGGACTTAGCCCCAAGTGACTACCATATCTTCCCTGATATGAAGAAACACCTGGTTGGAACGCATTTCAGCAATAGAGGAGAGCTGGAAAAAGCGGTTTTCAGGTATATGCGTGGCTTGGGGGCAGATTTTTTTGATGCGGGCATTCAAAATCTCGTATACCGCATGCAAAAATGCATAGACCTCAGTGGCGATGTATATGTAGAAAAAAAGGAAAAAAGTCTGAATTTTCCACAAATATACGCATTCATGGAATTAAACTTTTTTTATACTGTGAAAATCACTGGGAAACTTATTTTACGGATAACCGTATACTATAGGGTCCGCCATCTAACGTTTTTTTTTCAACTAGTGTTTATTTCGTGAATGGTAACACTTAGCTCATGTTTGATTTGACAAATCATTAGTTTTATCTTTCCGCTAAACGAATATGGTTGTGTATACGCTTGAACAACGCTGGGAAATATTGCGACATTACTTTGAAAATCATGGTAATGTTGCAGAATGTGTGTGAAAATTGCGTACGGATTTTGGAAGAAGAGAATCACCGTCAGCTCCGTATGTTCGTTATTTTGTGAAAAATGTGAAAAAAACTGGCATCCTCATCGATAAACCAAAGCGTGAAAAGCCAAAAACAGTGCGTACACCCGAGAATATTGCTGCTGTGGCAGAAAGTGTGCGTGAAGCGTCATTAATGGCGCTTCCATGCGGCGCGGCCATGTTGAACGAATTTTTGCTTACAAAAATTGAAGAAGAGGATATAGGCAACATTTGGTTTCAACAGGACGGCGCTACGTGCTACAAAGCCGAAGCTACACTCGATGTTTTGCGCCCTGTTTTAAAAAAAAAAAGTTATTTGGCGGACCCTTTAGTTCAACAGCAAAGGACAATCTAAGCCAAGTAACAGCTTTAAAAAGTTATTCCGATATTGGCAGAGACTCCCAGAGTCATCATACTAAATGAGTATGTTTGTAGTGCAGTAACTATATATTTTACCTTGCACACATTTTTGCAAACGACATTAGTATGAACCCGTACGTCTTGGTGATTTCTTGCGGTTATAAACGAATGTACGTAGATCGTTAATACGATTGCTACGATATAATGTTGTTATTACTTTTCATTTAGTCCCATTGAATTCAAAGTTAGTGCGTCATGTTATTATCTCAATTCATTGTATATACAGAGTTATTATGGAAAGATTCTATGCTGAAAGAACTTTGGTTTTAACGCCACTACGGCGGCCTTTGACATCGTGGCATTATCATATATTCGCAGATTTTGATTAACAAATGCTAACAAGGAACTGATGTATCCATCTTATTAATAGTTATTTTCAAAGCTATATATCAACTCTCGGGCATCACCCCTACAAAAATACGGCGAGAAGTCACCACCAAGAAGGAGCTCTCCAAAGCAACCGACGACACACTCCAGCCTATGTTTGGGTATCAAAAGATAACCACACGGCTCAAATAAAAAATAAGTTTCTTATAGTCGACAACGAGACTGGTGATACCTGTGAACTGAGAAGCGCAACTGAGGGGAATACTTGGATTGCCCCAAAGCCCCTGGACACGATCAGGGGTGGAATATAAGGAGGTCCTTTAACAGACTTCGGATCGGCGTATGCAAGACGAGGACAGAAATGAACTTCTGGCAGTTTTACAGTGGATCGACTGAATGTAACTGCGGCGTGGAGAAAACTGTCGCACCTTGAGTGTGCGCTGTGTCCGAGTACCTGCACCCAGGAAGACCTGATGATGGCCGGGAGTAACGCCATCGACGTTACCCACTTCTCTGCCGACAGGATCAGACCCTGTTGTTTCCGAGACGATTATATATATATATATATAGTTATCTTTATATAAGTTTTTTCAATTAAAGATAACGGAATTTAGTATATAGGCATAAAGGATGACCATTTAAGGCTTGAGAGTTTCAGATATCGATGCGTACAGTCCTCAGGTGTGTTGCAGGTGTGATGTGGGTAATGTTCAGTTAAACAAGTATGTGAGTTGCGGTGGGCATTTGCTCCAAATAAGACGTTTGTTCTCGTAAGTTCAGATTATGCTAAGTATTGCCGCGTATACTCGTAAGGTAACTTAAATGATGAATATATATATATAACTGCGCATTAAGGTCTTTGTACATTGTAACAAAAAATAAAGGTTATGACAGAAATCCAGTTTTTTTACAATTTATTTTATGATCTAATTTGCATACCAGTTAAATGTGTCTTCTATGAGCACGTAGAGGTCAAACCACAACACTTTATATTTAATGTTAAATAGAATCGTATTAACAGTAATTGTAATTTAGAATAGGAAAATTCTTGTGAGCATTTTTCAAATCAGAATTTTAATGCGGTTTCCGTCATGATTTTCAAAACTTCAGTCAAAATTTATATTTACATCAATCACAGTAAATATGTCAGAATATATCGGCCAGAATTACAATGGGAAGAAATTACTGTTAATATTCATAGTTTGATAAATAAATAATATTGATCATATTTTATATTATTTAGTAAACGTAAATGACATAACCTAAATTATAATATCCTTACCTGACCTAACCTAACCTAGCCTAAACTAAACTAATCCATGTTATTGAAGTAACACATCTCATTTAAAAAAAAAAAAAGATTTGATTTAAACCTTATTTTCGTTGACTATTATTATCTTGAATCCTCTGTGTAATTTATTTGAAATTTTCAATCATGTAGCTCAGCAAGTTATTTGATAGGCGTTAAAAAAGGCTTGAAATTAGGTCACGCAACGTTAAGTAGAAAAGCACTTATAATGGGTCCGCCATCTAACGTTTTTTTTTTCAACTAGTGCTTATTTCGTGAATGGTAACACTTAGCTCATGTCTGATTTGACAGATAATTAGTTTTAGTCTTCCGCTGAACGAATATGGTTGTGTATACGCTTGAACAATGCTGGGAAATATTGCGACATTACTTTGAAAATCAGGCCATTTTTCTTCGAAAATGAGCAAGGAGTGGCCGTTACAGTCAATGGCGATCGTTATCGGGCCATTTTTGTGCACAAAAATTGAAGAGGAGGATATTGGCAACATTTGGTTTCAACAGGACGGCGCTACGTGCCACACAGCCGAAGCTACACTCTATGTTTTGCGCCCCATTTTAAAAAAAAAAAAGTTATTTGGCGGACTCATTTTTTTTTAATGTTAAGTATCTAACTCATTTGTAGAACAGGTTGCTTATTATTTTAAGGGCTTTCGATTTTTTCGACTTCCGGCAATTTGTTGTTGTTTTTAATATAAACGTTGAAGTGTTTGTTTATTTAAGACACGCCAAATAAACATTTTCATTTTTAAAGCACGAAATAAAAACATAAACAATAATATTATTTGAATATCAAAGTCTGATCTAGAATATTACAAACAGAATACCAGCAATACTTTATTATATATAAAATATTTCTGCTTATTTTATAAATAAACAGCAATACCAAAATAATAAATACTTGAAAAATATACAAAAGGAAATATTTTTTTACCTTTTTTCATCGGTAGCCGATATATGCCGTCGAAGATTCCCCTACCGTTGACATCGGTAGACATGACACATTTCGTTTTGCTACTTTCAATACTCATTGTAACATATAAGGTAGAAACTTAAAACTGCAGTCATTCTCTTTATCAACCTACATGTATTCTTTACATGAATCTGCAAAGCATGTAAATAAATATCATTAGGTTTCGTCACTGGAGCGATAATTCTGTAAGCCACACGTGTCAATGCCACCACATGCATTCAGTTAAATAATGAACGTTTGTTGAATATAATAGTTTTTTATGCATCATCTGATAGCTAAAAGATACAAGAACCAATGTGATATATAACAATGGGTCAGATAAGTACATTTAGGCTTCAAATACTAGTTTTAAGCAAAAAAAAATGGTTTGAAAAATTCACGCCGTATTGACAGTATAATTTGTATTCCACTGAGTCGTAACGAAAGGGTTAATGCTGGAATGCTCAACATAGAGAACATAAACACAAATATTATGATCGTTATTTAAATTTACGTTAACAACACATGCTTACATTTAATTTAATAAAAGAGAAATAATTCAACAGATCGATTATATTAAAAAAAATTCTTTTTTTATGCAAGCACATACAGAAAAATAACGACAGGTGGTAATAGTAATTTTGTTGTCTCATCTGTGGAATTCTATGACGCTTACCACGGTGCATATGGCTAACCGCTGCATGTGGAGGGCTGATCCGCAAACGTCATAGACTACAGCCCGAGATTCACGCATCATCCTTATTATTAAATAACAGGAATTTAATATGAATGGGCGGTCTTCACGGGACGACTTTTATCTACCAGCAATTTTAATTAATAGGCTATGACTGGCATTTTACGGGTGAGGGAGTAAATTCACACCAACCGGAGGGTACTTTAGAGCTCAGAAATCGATTTAAAATCTTTTATATTTTAATCACCGTCGGGGATCGAGCCCACGACTTTTGGTTCGCAAAGCAAACGCTTTGACCATTGGGCTATACCCGCCAGTAATAAAAAGTGTGAATATGTGATTTTTTTTTTTTTTTAATTTCTCATTGACAACAATAAATATGTGTCCATATGGCCACATGTGTCACTAACGTTAAAGATTGGGTTCGGGAACGATGACTTAAAAATATGTTATTTCTCGACTATATTTTCTTTATGTAAGACTGGGCACATAAATTATTAAATACATCAATATTTTATTCTCTTAAAAAATAAATAAAAAAAAATCGGATATTTTTATTATAGGCAAACTCAATTGGCAATGGGGAGGACATATCTGTTGAAGAGACGACGGTTGATAGGGAAGAAAAGTATTGGAATGGCGCCCGAGAACTGGCAAACGAAGCATTGGCCGACTCCCTGCAAGATGGACTGACGACATAAGAAGAATAGCGGGAGTGACCTGCATGCGGAACGCAGAGGATGGAGACTCATGTGGGAGGCTTACGTTCAACAGTGGACGGATACAGGCTGATGATGATTATGATAAGGGTATTCCCCATTATTCACGTATATCAGAAAAAATATATCAACAATTTCCTTAATGAGGTAATTATTATGTCAATCTTTGACATTGCTTTATTTATATCGCAAATACTTGGTTTTGTGGTCGGCTATCGAATTCCGGAAACAGCCGAAGAAATTCCCTCCCGGATATGTCATCCTGAAACATTGTCATCTGTCAATATAACTAAGCAAGTGAATAAATAGTACATTACTGAGTGCTCAATAGTATAACTACGTAACTCATTATTTATTATTTTTATTTTTCAATATCCGCTCCATATTTGGAGCATATGGACGCTGCAAATAGCCTTTTTTACAGTTCTTTAAGCTAAGATTGTCTATACCTTGTCAAGAACACCTGTATATTTGGAGGTCCACATGGAAAACTATTATAAATGGTTCCCGGGAGTCTTCAGTGCAAGAGGCTGCGAACTTGCAAAGAATGTGGCTGTAGTATCAGAGAAATATTTGAGAGTTTATTGATTAGGGGTTTATTTTAAAGAAGATCACATGATCAGCCTGACGCTCCTGGAACTGGACACTGTTTTTGTCGTTAAAGAGTGGATTGACCTTACCGGGGGCATATATATAGCATAGGTTTAATAAAATATTTTTTTAAAAATCAAGCTTGGTCGAGTTTTGAACCGATTGCATCTGAATGACAAGCAAACGCTCTTACCACTGGACTATGCCACCCGTATTTCATTTATTATGAATATTATAAATTAAAAACACATCTCGTGTTGAGACGATTTTTGGGACCGAACGGTCCATGCCATGGGAGCTTTGGTCTAATCCTCTTAAAAAAAAAACGATTACAAATCATCCAAAAAAGTGCCTCTGCGCTAATATTTACAGGTCCAAGGGATTTTGCCTAAGATGTTGTCTAACTAACTAACCTAAGTTATATAAGAAAAAGAAACTAACCTAACTTAACCTAAATTATATCTTAAACAAGACCTATGGATCTCTGAACTCTACGAACACTGGACAAATCTTTACGTTTAGATTAGGTTAGGTTAGCGAAACAGCCAGTGCACCAGTTGGTATGTGCGCCGAATGTAAGTAAATACATACAATTGTGTCTTTTATGTTGAGCCTTGAGTGACGAAACTCTTCTCCACGATGTTTCACCCGCTATTGCAGGTGTCATCTTCAGGGTTGACGGTTTTGTGAGGATGACCCTGAGGATGACGCCTACAACGGAGGTCGAAATATCGTTTAGAAGAAATTTGCCTCACACGGCTTAACCCAAAAGCCACAATTTCAAATCTTGCTGTGATAACCTACGAAGTTACATATGTAAATATCAAAATAACCTACATTATTCTCGCCTACTAAGTCAAACTAGTCTTTCAACAATCGTATCGGGCACCCCACGTCATTACCGATAAGTCGTTGAACGAATTGTCTTAGAACGATAGGTCGTGAAACCGTTGAAAATAGATTTACCTAGTTATTTGCTGGGTACTGCATTTACAGGGTAAACCAGAACAAATATTTAATTTTAAATTTGTGATCATCACGAAATATTCACTTGTTTAGATAATTTTCCAACCGCAAGATACATTAAGCACACGCAAGTCTATTGCTATTGGACTTTAAACAACGTCATAGATGTACATAATTTTTTATTTTGATACATCTGTTCTTGACTATGTTTGAGAATCAAACATTTGTACTTTGGAGTGGCCTCTGTTTTTTTAAGCCGAAATAAATATATTTCAAAGAAAGTAAAAAAAAAAATGTGTATACATACAGTAGAATACCGACAGATGGTGACAGTAATTCTGAAGTCTCATCTGTGGAATTCTATGACGCTTACCATAGTGCATATGGCTAAGCTCTGCATGTGGAGTGTTGATCCGCCAACGTCATAGACTACAGCCTGAGATTCACGCATCAACATTATTATTACAGGAATTTACTATGAATGGGTGGTCTTCACGGGACGACTTTCGCCTACCACAAATTTTAATTAATGGGCTTTTACTGGCATTTTACGGGTGAGGAATCAAATACACACCAACCGGAATTATTTTAGAGGATATTAAAAATTCTTTTTCGATTTTTTTATCGAACCCACGACCTTTGGCTTACAAAGCAAACGCTTTGACAACTAAGCTTTACCAGCCGTAAAGCCATACCCGCCCTAAATAATGATAATAAAATTTATTTATTCAGCCACTAGTGCCATAAACAAAAATTTACATACAATAATTCCAAGAAAATACAGAAAAATGGAAGTTTCCGAAAACAGAGGCCATACTCAACGTTATCAATGTAAAAACAAAGTAAATATATTAATATTTATAATGAATTTCTATAAGAGTATAAATGAAAGCTAAAACCATTGAAAAAAAAGAAAGAAAATAGAAAATGATATTGTGGCTTTTGAGTTTAGCCGTGTGTGACGAACTACTAATTTTCAATAATTCGACTGCCATTGCAGGGATCTTCTTCAGGGTTTAGTGATGAGTTGGCGTCTGGAGGTAGTGTAGCCGTCAGCCTGACGTACCTCCACGAGCGTCATGTCCTAGAATCGTGTACGGTGGGTATGTTCCAAGTAGCGTATCTCCACGAGCGTAATAATGACCATGTTCTAAGGATTATACCTCCACGAACGTCAAGTCAGACTGTGGTTGTCCTTGCTTGTCTGTACAGGTTTTTGAGTATGTGCTAGAGGTGGAAGCCATGCTGTTTTGAGAATCAAACCGTCATCCCTGTAGATGTTGATGGGATGTCTTTTGATTTCAATGGCTTTCCTTACTAGGCGTGCATGTTTCCCTTGCATCCAAGCCACGATTTCGGGTTCGAATGTAAACATATGTCCCGTGTCAGCCAGTGCTGAAATATTAGTCTAAATGTTGGAAATTAGTAATTCGCCAAACACGGCTAAGCCCAAAAGCCACAATATCAAATCTGGCCGTGGAAATCTATAAAGTTATTGAAAATACAAAATGTTAATTATTAAAAAGAAATAGCTTAGTTCACTTTTTGAATGTAATGTATACGTAATGATTGCTAAGCAATGACAAAAAAAAAATACTGAAAAATCTGAAAGAAACCTGATATCAAAATTTAAAACGTATAATAATACGTAAAATATTTTTTCATCATCTTTGAAAAATGAATCCATTACAGGCTCGAGAGTAAAGAAATATAATCTTCACAGTATGACGGTTTATTGACAAAGAATCTCGTTACACGAAATGATAAAATTTCTGACACAATGGTAGATAAAAAACAGAATTCTGAATAAAATATTCATTGAAAAGGCAAAAGGTTATTCGATTTAAAACGAAATGGCCTTTAATTTTTTATTGTTTCAAATGTGAAGCCTTGAAATTTCTGAAGAGTTATTTTTCAAGACCAAAAATGCGTCATTTTGGTGGTTCTTTTTTCAGTAAATTATTCAGTTTTAAATATTTTTCAAAGATGGGATACCGTTTTTTGTATCGGGTTGTCTTTGAAAATTACAGCAGTTTTTTAATACACATTTTTACCGACATAAATAAGTAATTTTCTGCATAATTTCAGAGGTTAAGTATGTCATTTAGACGCCGTTGATTCAAAATCCCACCAAGCTTTTGATTTAATAATATATATGCTCTAGGATTGAGTCTCAACCTTTAGGACGAAAAAATCATCGGACTCATCATCAAATCTCCTAAAAAACTTTTGATTATTGAACACTCAAATATTTCTCTGCTTCTACAGTCACAGTCTATAAAAGTTCGCGGGCTCTTGCTCTGAAGGCTTCTGGAAATACTGTATGTTCCCATGTGGATATTCGGCCGTATAGCCCGGCCTGAATGCTGTGACTAAGTCTGCGCCAAAGTTTGTAAAATATATGTGTACAATATATATGTCAATGTGCTTCAGAAAAATATTTGTGTTGTTAATCTGCTTCTCATCCTGCCACCACGCAATTCAATAACTAACTTAGAGAAGAGGATGTCAAAAGATAAAAAATTTAACTCTGCTATTAACGGTCCAAGTATGGATGCAAAAGGATGCAAGTTTATAGGCTAGGTCAACAGCCTGTTAGTTATTTAATTTTAAAATTGATAAAACAAGCTAGTTTGTATTACAGTTGGTAGTGTGTAATGACTTAATCGTCATATATTTATATCAGCAATGCTATTTATAATTACTATGTAGTACTCTATCTTTATTTTGTATGTCTTACATTTATAAGTAATTTCAACGTGGATAGTATTTAATGTAATCAAGGAGGTTTAAAAATAACGGTAGCAAGGTTTTGTATTACTTCCGTAATATACAGTTAAAACTTATTAAAAATGTAATTGTTCACCAAGTTGAACTTTGAGCTTATATATATATTCGCAGGAATGCAATGAGTCTCTTATTATTTATAAGGCCGAACAATTCATTAATTGAAATAATTACAGTCTAACACCAAGGTCACGTAAAAGGGAAACAAATAGCGCGACAGAAAAAAAAAACTTCTTGTTGGTGTCAGAAAAGTTTAATCTTACTGCTTGGATAGTGAAGATGCATTAAATCGATCCATTACAGAATGTTGCATTATCTACTTGTATGTATACAGTACTTAACTGTAGTCGTACTGACGACCATGATGGGGAGCGTTCCGGACGGCCATCTGTTTCTGACGAAACAATCGCAAAAGTGGAGGCAGCGGTGCTCTCAGATCGAAGAGTGACGGTTCGTAAGCTCTCCAAAATGATCCCTGATGTCAGCAAAACTAAGAAACTCTATTGACAAAATTTTGACAGAGTATCTAGGGTATGGTAAGGTTTGAGCGAGGTGGGTGCCCAGAATGTTGACCTTACGATAAATTTGGATAGGGTATTGTCAAACACCCACCCTACAGCCCGGACTTAGCCCCAAGTGACTACCATCTCTTCCCTGGCATGAAGAAACACCTGAGTGGAACGCATTTTGGCGATAGAGAAGAGCTAGAAGAACCGGTTCTCAGGTATCTGCGTGGCTTGACGGCAGATTTTTTTGACTCGGGCATTCAAAAGCTCGTATACCACACGCAAAAAAGCATCGACCTCAGTGGCGACTATGTATAAAAATAGGTAAAAGTCGGAGCTTTCCAAAAATGTACGCATTCATGGAATTAAACTTGTTTTACATTGTGAAAAATCACTTGGAAACCTTTTTTACGGATAACCCTCGTACAGAATACTATCATATTAACTTCTGAACGTCACCATTCTTTACATGGATCATCATAGCTTTAACATTCAGCGCAGGTGCCTGCTTTTCAAACCTATTATGAATATGACTGTATTTGTTTTTAATAAGATTCAAAACTGTTTTAAAATATGGAGATCAAACTAGTGTTGTTAATTTTAGTTTAAGTTTTTGTTTCAATAGATTTTAGTTCAATATATTTCAACATACGACTAAATAAATAATAAATGTCACAAAAATAAGAGAAAAAATATCGTTTTTCGAGGCTTTACGGCATCAGCCTAAAAGAGCTAATATCATGCTCGATATTAAAATGTAAATAAATATTCCTAACGACCGACCTTCTAACAATTGCAATGAACGAATATATGTATAAGAAAACAAAGCAATAAAACTAGAATATTCTTAATTGTTGTGACGTACTAAACAAAGCAACTGAACAGTTAACCTTTTTTGCCCAGTTTTTGCGCCGTTGACGTTCGTTCAGTAATCACAACGTAATCTGTCTGAACAACTTGTTGATTACTAAACTGAATAGACTGATCAACAAATTAAAGGATTATAATGTTTGATTCTTTCGTTAAAATAACAAAAAAAAATGGTGAAAAAATTCGTCCTCAAAAAACCGTCCACTATATGGATATTTATTTAATAAGCATTTATTTGTCATGTCATATCTATGTAGAGAGTTTTAAATGTTTGTACTGTACTCCATAAATGTTGAACATCTGCTCTGTTGAAATAATTAAATAAATTTTAAATTTACCCTTAACCGTTTCGCATCGGTTGCCGATATATGCCGTCTAAGATGCCTTTACCGTTGACATCGGTAGCCGTGATGCATCGTTTTGCTACTTTCAGTACTTATTGTGACACCTGCGGTAGGAACTTGAAAATACAGTCATTAATATTATTACACTACTTGTATTCTTTACAGGAATCTGTCTTCTTCGTAGTATCTATCCGGTGGATTGGTTTGCAGCAGCAAAATCTTGCATCTCGATCTCCACTCCTCGAAGTGCACCGGTTGTCCCGTGCACCAAATGTTCACGTGAACCAGACGTCTAGTGCGCCCAACGTTGTTATCAATGAGTCTGGGAACGAATTTTCTGGTTACGAAATACGGCGGAATCCTATTAGAGTCCAAATCTTTAAATTATAGTCAGATCTATGGCCAATCAAGCTATTATTTTAGCGTTAATAATTCAGGATATTCATATTATCTAGTATAATTGCTTGCATCTAGTATAATTGCTAGTATATTTGCTTGCAATTTAGGGTAATTAAGTTATTTTTTTCAAAATATGCCAAATGCACGTCAAATGATAGTGGCGGACTGTTTTATTAATTGTACCGATTTCGCTATCTATACCTGTCTAATAATCTTGTCTTATATATTCCATAGATGTCGATAGAATCGTCGTCACCAGAGGTCACTTGAAGCACTACTGCACCGATCAAGGTGATAGTCGAGCTGGCTCTATATAAGCAAACGACCAGACGGAGCAGATCTCTTCTTTTTTCTCTCCACTTAGACGCCTTCATAACTTGAGCAATCATCAAACCGCCCGTCAGAGAACTCACTGCGTTACGTGCGCATCAACGAACTTCAAGTCACAACCTATTATATCTGCTAGTAACATTTCATTATACTAAAATTATTTTTAAAACTTGCCAATAAAATCGAACCTTGTTAATCATTCAAATCAATTTAAGGTGAATATTCCTTAACTTTTCACCTTTAAAATTGCTTAAATATTAAGCTTACTTCCTGAAATTAAATTCCGCGTTTAGACTATGTTCTTATTTCTTTTCTTTGGATTGTAGGGAGTAATTCCAGTGATCCCTTTCCAACGCGCATAAAATTCCTTCACAGCAATCCACAGATCACAACACTTCCACCAACACTTCCACCAACACTCCCACATCCGACAACACGATATGAGTTTTTCCTATAATATACACATATAAATATATGCAGCGTGTGTTATGATTGATAGAAACCATTAAATCACATAGATTTTAGAAACAAAAACATGAATTTAATTATTTAATGTAGATAATTAAAACTTGTTGAACATTATATGTAAACTAACTATTAGCATAGATTTGTCAAGTTTTCGTACTATTTTTATACAAACTTTGCTCAGAACAAAGTTTTTTTGCGTGCATTTAAACATGTACTTCAAAATATTATTTTCTCTTTTAATAAAGATTGTATATTTTTTTAACTTCTTAGGTTTTCACGACCAGATTTGGTAATGCGACTTTTGCCAGCAGGTATGGTTCAATGATCAAAGCGTTTGCTTTGCAAGCCAAATGTCGTGGGTTCAATCCCCCACGTCGATTAAAAAAAAAAAATTAATCGATTTCTGAGCTCTTAAATACTCCCGTTTGGTGTGAATTTGATCCCTCACACGTAAAATGCCAGTCATAGCGTATAAATTAAAATTGGTGGTAGACAAAAGTCGTCCCGTGAAGACCACTCATTCATAGTAAATTCCTGTAATATTAAGGATGATGCGTGAATCTCAGCTCATAGTCTATCACGTTGGCGAATCAACACTCCACATGCAGCGCTTAGCCATATGCTGCATGGTAAGCGTCATAGAATTCCACAGATGAAACTTCAGAATTACTATCACCATCTGTCGGTATTATCTTGTATGTGCTTACATAAAAAAAGACCTAGTCGCTATTAAGCAAGTCGATGATATAGTAGGCGTTATTGTGGAGACAAAATCAGTGTATTTTAATGAGGTCAAGTTATTAACCCGATGCCCAAAATGAGTGAATGATTTTCACTACACGTCAATCTTAAAGATGTAACATAAATAAATAAGGAAAAATACAATTAGGATGATGAATGTCTTCAAAAACTCTTGTAATTTATCATCACTTGCCATTTTTCACTGCAACTTTGGCAAAAAAATAATCGTGTCTAAACTTACAATGTTAAAATGAAATATTTTCCTCATGTGTTGTATTTTTTTGCACCGAAAATCAAATAACCATACTATTTATTTAAGACTTATAACATCTTTGTTGATGTTCCGTACTGGCTTGTTATACATCTGGGATGGGCAGCATTTGAAAAACGTAAGTACATTAATTACAATTAGCGGTAAAAAAATGCGTCGCGTTAACACCACCCATTTACAGTGAATTAGTGGTAAAAAAGACGATGCATAAAGTAGTAAATACTAGTAATCTATGATGTCAGCGGATTCATACTCCAAATGCAGCGCTTAGCCATTTGTAATATGATAAACGTCATATAATATTTAGGTGACATTTCTACTAAAGCCATGATAAATAGTCATATTTCCCAGACTTTTGACCCTATTTCCATTGGAGGAACACAAATAGACGTTGTAAACAATTATACCTATCTGGGACAAGTAATACAACTAGCACGAAGTAACAACTTAGTTAAAGAAGTAAGACTTAAAACTAAGGCGTTTAAGCAATGCATCCTCCTTGTATTAACTTATAGCACAGAGACGTGGAATCTAACAGCAAGACTTACCCTTAAACTATAGGTCACCCAGCGTAGTATGGAGAGATCCATGCTCGGAGTGTCACCAAAAGATAAAATCCGAAACGAGGATATCTAAAGAAGAACTCAAGTAGTGTATGTTACACAACGAATAGGCACACTCAAGTGGCAATGGGCAGGACATATCTGTCGAATAAACGACGGTCGATGGAGAAGAAAAGTATTAGAGTGGCGCCCAAGAACTGGCAAACGAAGCATTGGTTGGCCCCCTGCAAGATGGATTGACGACATGAGATCGAAGAGGATGGAGAATCATGCGGGAGGCTTACGTTCAACAGTGGACAGATACAGGCTGATGATGATGAATAAGTTCATTCAATCATTGCTAACCATATTTTAAATATATTTTTCTATGTCTTTAGTAGGTATTGAGTATTTCGAACCCGGTAATATACACATTGTAAGGAAGTTCATACCCACTTCGCTACAAAGAAATATTAAATTAAAACATTCTGAAAAATATATGTTATTATACAAAGGTAATATGTTATTTACTTTAATTATTATTTATCATTAAAGTGAGAGAGAAAATTCATCATAATCATCATCAGCCTGTTTCCGTCTACTGTTGAACGTAAGCCTCCCGAATGAGTCTCCATCCTCTTCGAACTTTCGCCTTCCGCATCCAGGCCACTCCCGCTATTCTTCTTAGGTCTTCAATCCATCTTTCAGGGGGTTGGCCAATGCTTCGTTTGCCAGTTCTTGGGCGCCACTCTATATCTTTTGGCGACACTCAGAGTATGGATCTCTCCATAGCACGCTGGGTGACCTCTATTTTACGGGTAAGTCTTGCTGTTAGATTCTACGTCTCTGCGCCATAAGTTAATACAGGGAGGATGCATTGCTTAAACGCCTTAGTTTTAAGTCATTGCGGAATTTTCGCTTTAAACGTATTTTAGTTTTCCAAATGCTGCCCATCCCAGTTGTATACGCCTGTCGAATTCTTTTTACTCTCATAACAACGTATACATAAGTATTTTGACTATCATTAAAGTTCTTGATTATCTACACATTATTGTCAAATTTATTTTTTTCCATTTTTATTACTTTAATATAGTTTCAAAATGAGCAATCGCTTTCATAAGAAACACATTAAAAGTACAACACAATTATTCTTCGAACAGATATTAACAAGTATGTATGTGCGGTGGGCAGTAAATGTGTTAAAGCACTTGCTTTTGATGTTGCTTTGAAAATGCTTGTTTTACTTGTGTAACTACCTGTTTGCTAAACTAGTCAGAAGTAAGCGAGCTCCATTCAGTGCCAGTCTACTGTGTACTTTGAAATACGCTGTATACTCGTATTCAAGTACTAAGAAGATAAGTTCAGTCAAGTTTAAGGTCAAGTTAATGCTTGTAAGTACACGGAGGGCATAGAAAACATGACAAATTTAGCTTGAATTGTTTACTATGTCTGTAATCAGCGTCATAAAACATACGCAATTAAAATAAATGCAATTCATCTTGTCGTTCAATGTAAAGTTAAGATCACAAGAAGTAATTCTATAATACTTTTAATCCATAAAGCATGGCATTAATATCCTCCTCTCGGAATTTGATATCGAAATATTGGATGACAGGATGCAGTAGCAGATTGACAAAACAAAGAACTTGTTTTCGAAGCACAATTCGCGTTTATTATAAAGACTTGATTTTTACGTCCGACTGGCATGTTCGGAGTCCATTGACAACTGCCGGAAACTGACATGCCGCGCTACCAATGATCGCAGCAAAAAAGCGAATTTATGATGAAAGTTGCACCAACATGAAATGGAGCAACTGTTATAACAAATAAAATGGCGTATGCAAACGCCTGCGTAACATTCTATAATTTAAACTAACATTATTAGATGTGCATGTCAAGCGAGCGAAAAAAAATAAGAGACAAAATATTGTGTATTGAGGTTTTCTGTACCAGTCAGCAGTGGCTATATCATGCTGATTTCAGCATTTAACACCAAATCTGATATACTTAATCAAATAAAGTAATCAAACTAATATTATTTTAAAAGCGCCGATGTAATTATTATTTTTGAAAAATATTTGCAGTTATTTTAATTATTTTTTTATATAAACACATCCAGGAGAATATTGATAGATGGTGATAGTGATTCTGAAGTTTAATCTGTGATTTTGATGACGCTATCCATGCTATATGTGGGTTAAACGCTGCATGTGGAGTACTGATCCCCCAAATACTTATACTACATTCACGCATCATCTTTATTATAACAGAAATTCACAATAAATGAGTCTTCACAGGACGATTTTCATCTACCACCAATTTTGATTATTATGGTATGACTGGCATTTTACGGGTGAGGGATCTGTTGGAATGTGGGAGTATAGTGGAAGTTTATTTTGAATTTGTATGCGTATTAGGAAGTGATCAATGGGTATACACGGATATTCCGAACATAGAAAGAAAAAAAATACGATAAAATGTCACGGGAAATTTCATATCAGTAAGTAAGTTAGCTTGATATTTAAACAGTTTTGAAGGTTGAAAGATTAACAGAATACTTACAATAGATTTGAGTTGAATTGATTAACGAGAAATTCAATTTATTAGCAAGTTCTAGAACTGCTTTTTAGAATAATGAAAGGTTACTAGTAGGTAGCTGTAACTTGGTCGGTCGTCGCCACGAACCTATTAAACTGTTCGCATCGGTACCCGATATACGCCATGAAATATTCCCTTAGCCGTGATATATCGTTTTGCTACTTTCTTAGAATAGTTTTATATACATCATCTGATAGCTAAAAGATACAAGAACCAACGCGATATATGAAAATAGACCAGATAAGTACAATAATGCTTCAAATACAAGTTTTATAATTGACATTTTAATTTGCATTCCACCGAACCGTAATGAAAGTGTTATTTATAGTATATCAGAACGAATGTTACATGAGTTATACCACTTTCATAATCATGGGCACAAATATTACAAAAATTGCCCCACTCCTTTCTGTCAGCTGACACTATCCATCCATCGCTCTAGTACATACGTGCACCCGAATTCAATTAAATTCTTTATTTTTTTCCTTCAATAACATTACAAAATATTTTACATTTTAATTCATTATTGAAGTAGTAACATATAAGTGTGGCGTTGTGAATGTATTGCCACATTTAGTGTCAATGACCTCACTTCAGAACAAGTGTCGGGATAACGCAAATAGTTGGACTTGCAACAACAAAAACCATGTCATAAGTATATCATGGTCGACACACAAATAACACGAAAGGACCACTTGGGAACACAATAGACCAGATAAGTACATTTATGCTTCGAATACTAGTTTTATAATTGACAGTATAATTTGTATTCCACCGAGCCGTAATGAAAGGATTAAAAAAATTCCACAATTCAACAGGGAAGAATTACATAGTGAATAATGAATTATATTGCGATATTAATATGTATTGGCTGCGTCACGTTATACAATTAAATACTATTGATTATCCACTAAACCACAGCCTGCAAAGGATCTCCATATATGCCATTTACCTCCGCATTCTAAGTGAGTGAGTTGTAAAGTATAATGGAAAATTTGTATACATTTATTGATGCAAAACGTTGAATTGCACGTAGACGTAATAACTCATTCACGTCCTTATAGTTAATACTTAAGTACTCGTATAAGTGCACGATACGATGAACTAGCTAGTCATGAAAAAATTCCATCGATTATTAATTGTATTAAGCTTAAGTTGGACTAATTTACATACAAAACCACCGCATGGCAACTTTCTCATTTAGGCCATCTGTACAAGTATGACGGATTTTCTGAATTACAAGGAGAAATATACGATATTTGAGTCATAAATTTGAATGAACGATCGAAACGAAATCCTAAACGAGAGTGGGAGAAACTCAAAGTTGCTTATAAAAAATCATATCGCCAACTTATGCAACTCCCTAGATTTTGTGGCGCATCTGACATGTTTGCGGACGGCGAAGTCCATTCATTCCCAGCATTATTGCGTCACCGTGTTGCCGGCTTCTGGAGCAGGATAAGGAAGTCTAACAACGCCATCATCCTGGCTGCTTCTGAATGGCTCAACTCCTCCCTGAGCTGAGTGAATGAAGATGGTGCAGCGACCAGCATGAAATATCATTTTATATCTATATTTATATCAATGTTATGTATCTAAAAATAGTGCAGATTGGGTATTGCACTACCCACACAATCCAAATGGAATAAAAACTTTATTATTATTATTTGAACGAAACAAGTTGAAAAAAAAGTGTTTTATGTGACAGTTTTTTAAATTAAATTAATTGTTAAGAAAATGTAAAAAAAAAACGTTTTTCTTCTATGTTTAAGACCCCATAGTTGTCTTTGTAAAGATAAAATATTTCGTTTAAAATTGCTTGGATTGTGAAAATACATTTTCTTAAATTAAAAAAATTTACTTCAATCCCATCGGCTGTCTTTGACATTTAAATCCTCCCGATAAGTAAGTGGGTAAGAATAAAATTAAAACCTTCAAAGGTAACGCTTAAACGCAATTTAAACTTAACGACATTGGAATGAAAACGGCTAGTGTTAAAATATTTCTTATTTTTAAGGAATGCTGAAAAACAATTCTTATTGAATATCTTGTATTTAAACGAATAAAAATTATTAAAATAACTTAAAAATAGTAAACAATCGATAGATATGATTATTTTGTGAAAATCACTTTATGTTTTTTGTTTTCAGTCGTGTGCAACGTGATTATATTAAGCCGCCTTTTAGGATTTTTTTCTTTATTCTTTCATTTCAATCGCTCGGTTTTCTTAAAGTATTAAAAAGCCAATTATCAATCATCTAAATACGTTTCAGATGATACAGATAACGTCTCTTTAAATTCCTGGAGTCTAACCCTGCAGGCATTTGTAAAACGTGTATGTTTTGACATCCCCGTCTTTAAAATGACGTTATTTAATCGCGTGGTGGCAGGATGAAGAGCAGATTAACAACACAAATACTTTTTCTGAACCACATTAACATACATATTTCGATAATATTACAAACTTCTGGCCCGGACCTAGTTACAGCATTCAGGCCGGGCTAACCTCAATCGGACACTCGTCACGGTCGGGGGATAACTACTGACTGGGCACCGCGCCGTGGTCTCGGTGACACCCAGCGCCCCAAGTGGCGATGTCTATAACTAACTTCACTCCCTTGACCGGACTTGTCCAAAATGCAAATATGGCGACACATACATGTACGATAAGCGAACAGAAATAAGAGACGAAAGATTGTATATCGAGGTTTTCGGTAACAGTCAACAAGGGCTTTATCATGCTGATGTCAGTTTCTATGTGGTTTTCTAGGTGCACAAGCAAGTGATGTGAGACAAAACTTGTGTAATAAGTGCTGACAGAACTATGTGGCTATAATTTTCGATGGCCATATGCTCGATCTATTTAGAAAATCTGGCATAAGTCTTAATCCATAATATATTGTAATTATATAGATATTTAATTTTTAATATACAATTTGTACTAGTTTACATGCAAGAAAATGCTAAAGGGGATTCGGCGATTAGCCCAACGCTAATACTTGTGCTGCATGTGGAGTGTTGATCCGCCAACGTCATCGACTACAGCCCGAGATCCACGAATCATCTTTATTATTACAGGAGAATTTACTATGAAAGGGTTGTCTTCACAGGAAGACTTTCGTCTACCACCAATTTTAATTAATAGGCTATGACTGACATTTTACGGGTGAGGGATCAAATTCGCACCAACCGGGGGTATTTTAGAGCTAAGAAATCGATTAAAAATCTTTTTTTTTATCTCCATCGGGGGTTGAACCCACGACCTTTGGCTTACAAAGCAAATGCTTTGACCATTGAGCTATACCCGCCGGCAAATGCTCCGAATACCGTATCTTCAAATACCTAGAATCTTACTATGGAGGCATTTGTAAACCAGTTTTCTAGATGAATTTACAAGTGATATGAGACAAGACATTTGCAATACGCAAGTTCTTACAGTAAGTACTGTGTGGTGGCAATTTTCAAAGACCATATGCTCAGTCTATAGAGCAAATATAGCAAAAATATAAAACCACAATTGATTATATTTCTAAATAGATTTTCTTATTTAGATACAATTTATATTACGAGTGATTTACAAGCAAATATTCAAAGGAATCAGGCGATTAGCCCAACGCTAATACTAAGACCAAAAAGGCTCGTTTCATATTAAAAATGTATTATTTAAACAGATATTGTAATCCTTTACAGAGATCATTATAACAGCAATAAAACGAGTACATTTGCCATTGACACACAAATACCTTTCTCAAATACTCTATACTGTCTTCAATTTATTCGTTCCCTTCGTAAGAATGCCTTGTATTTAATCGGCTCAGTAATCCACACCGTCTGTGGTAATTTTCTTCCCCGTGCTTACAATAGTAGTCCGCTATACAAGTGATAATCCTCGACCAATTTCAGTGTCTAATTTTCTTCTACTGCGAGAAAAGCGGCGTACACTGTTTGTTCGGGCAGAAATGAATTTACTTCACTGCCTTGTATGCGAGCGAATGCTGAATTTATTTTCGGGACTTCAGGGACTTTGTGTGTGAAAATTACACAAACACGTATGTAAATGTTTAGCTACTGATTAAAACTTATTAATTACTTGTATTGCTGCCCGGTTTTGTTCGGACGTCTCTCTCAGATGGCAAGCAATGAATTTAATAATACCACTATTATTTCTATTATCACAAAAGTAAACAAAAAATGTGCTTCATTATATGAATGGAAATTATATTTTTGTTAAATAAGAATGCTTAAAAAATATTGAGCTTACTTAACTTACCTTAACTACCTATCATACCTAATGACATGACACAAATAAATAAGCAAGTAAACAAACTGAATATCGGTTTTATACCTGTATATAAAACCGTATTAATTTGAAAAATCAATCTATATTGTTTTTACATGTTTAACACTGAACTAGAAGTTTTACATGTATAAGACTGAACTAAAGACTAGAGGACTTTGAGATGTTGTCATACAGAAGAATTATCGGAATTTTTTGGAGAGACAACGTCGCGAACAATGAGGTTTTCAGCATAATCAAGGAAGATAGGCACCTAGTAAGAAACATCTCAGAGAGGCGAGCTAGATGGATCGGTCACATCATGCGACACGATGGTCTTCTTCACGACATTGTGGAAGGGATGGTTAAGGGTAGAAATTGCAGAGGGCGCCTAAGAACGGAAGTATTTGCAGCAAGTGTTCAAGGACATGAGTTGTAGCTCATGCTGAGCTAAAAAGGATTGCATAGGATTTAGAAGACTGGAGAACGAGATAAAACATTTTGTTGCCGCAAACCTATCGGCCAGTTGGTATAGCTCAATGGTCAAAGCGTTTGCTTTGCAAGCCAAAGTTCGTGGGTTCGATTCCCGACGGAGATTTAAAGAAAAAAGGATTTTTAATCGATTTCTGAGCTCTAAAACATATCCTTATTTGTGTGAATTTGATGCCTCACCCGTAAAATGACAGTCATAGCATATTAATTAAAATTGGTGGTAGACGAAAGTCGTCCCGTGAAACTCACCGATTCACTGTAATAATAAAGATGATGCGTGAATCTCAGGCTGTAGTCTGTGACGTTGTCGGATCAACACTCCACATGCATCGCTTAGCCATATGTAAGATGGTAAACGTCGTAGAATTCCACAGATGAGACTTCAGAATTTCTATCACCATCTGTCGGTATTCTCCTGTATGTGCTTACATAAATAAAAAAAACACTGGATTGATACTACGAAGAAGACTAGAAAGTTTATGACGATTATAGTGATTGTGTTGGAGGTGTAAAGTCCAGTCGCATTTTTATTTGCTAAGCATCGATTACATTTATTTAAAAAATGCCGTTTAAATATCAACAATGCGGTTTTAAGAAATTAAGTATGTAAAAAGCATGTGTGACATGTCATATTTGACGTCATTGTCGAGTAAATGAACGTCATCTGTCAAAAAAAGAACTTACCTTAATCTTTTAACAAATAATGACGATAATGTATTTTTTGTTGAATTCATATTCGTCAAACATTTGGAAATGTGTGTTGTCTTGATGTTATAACGATCGATTGCCACCCGAGCATTTTTTAAAATCAATAAATCACGTTGCCGGTGGTCATAGCTCAATGGTCAAAGCGTTTGCTTTGCAAGCCAAAGGTCATAGGTTCGATCCCCGACGGAGATTAAAAAAAAAGATTTTTAATCAATTTCTGAGCTCTGAAATAAAATGCCAGTCATTGCCTATTCATCAAAATTGGTGGTAGACGAAAGTCGTCCCGTGAAGACCACCCATTCATAGTAAAATTCCTGTAATAATAAAGGTGATGCGTGAATCTCAGGCTGTAGTATATGACGTTGGCTGAGCAACAATCCACATGCAGCGTTTAGCCATATACACCATGGTAAGCGTCCACAGATAAAACGTCACAATATTATCACCATCTGTCGCTATTTTCTTGTATGTGTTTACTTAAAAAAAAATCTTTTTTGACATGGCGATTTGTTGCAGATTTTTTATTTACTAGGCCATTTTGCGAGTATTCAATGCAAATCTTACATTTAATCCGTTTGGTACTACGTAATACTAGTATGCCTATTACTATAAAAACTTTGAATATTACATTTTTGTAATTTTTTTTGTAAGCGCATGCAGGAGAGCACAGCTGGTCAAGACCAGTGCACTCTATGACACCCAGTCAGGGAGGCTGGATGCTGCATGCGGGAAACGTGTATTGTGTCCGTGTTTGTGTGTGGGTTGAGGAGATTGCAAGTGTATATTTATCTGTTTCTTGAAGAGATCCAGATTGTAGGAAGAAGTAAACACGTTTCCCGCATGCAGCTTCCAGCCTTCTTGACTGAGCGTCATAGAGTGCACTGGTCTTGACCGGCTGTGCTCTCCTGCACGCGATTACGTAAAAAACATAAGAAAAAATAACGTGAAAAAATTATGAAGGATTTAATTTTTCAGATTTTCCTTAATTATCTTTGCTAGTAATTCAAACAAAGTTCAATCGCAAAAAGGTATTTTCGTGACAACTTCATTAACGTCAAAACACAAATCTCCAGTACTGAGTTATTCTGAGCTCAATAAACAAGCTTATTTTCCCTATTTACTCTCTCACCAGTTCTCTTTACTGAAAGTTGAAGTAAACAACCAAACCTAGTTGCGGTCGCCCAAACGGAGATTTATCACTGAAATATACTTATGCAAAGTGGACTATAGTTAGTTAGGTTTTTATCATGATATAACTAAAAGGCTATACACCCATACCTCGCTTTACGGCCTAGATACGTACAACAAAACTTGGCTGCAGAGCGAAAAGCCATATAAGAATCAATTATCTAATAAAAATTCATACATTTTTTTCCTGGATAGTCATTTGACTCATTGGTTTCTCCGTTTGTTATTGTGGTTGTCCTCAATCCATGTAATCAATGGTTTTTACATTTTTTGCATACTTTTAGGCTGAAAAGAGAAAACGTGCTTTAACTGGTCGTCTTAAGAGGAAATGCCTATAAAGAGCGGCCGTATAGCGAGATATGGGTGTATTATGAAAACGCGAAAACTGTCATCCAATCCTATGTGGAGTTCTTTTTATGCAAACGCAAGCAAGAGAGCACAATCGGGCGAGTTCAGTGCATTCTATGACATTTAACGTAGGTCCAAGATCCTAGGAGGTTGAACGCTGCATGTGGGGAACATATGAAATGGCTCTATATGGTATGGATTAATTTAGATTTTTACTGTTAAATGGAGAGACCAAGAAAAAGCAAAAATGGACAACATCTGAGAAAGCTGTTGCTACATCATAATCTTATCACAATTTGTAACAAATGGCTTGTATTGACTTAGACTAACCTGCAATCAATGGAATACAAGCGTAAGAATGGTTCACTTAGCCTTTTTTACCGTTATTACCACGGTCGTTGCTTTTCGGAACTTAGAGAACTTATTCCTCCAGCAGCCACCCACAACCGACCAACTCGTCTTACATATTTTAAATGATTCTATTATTATTGTGTTATTTATAAATTGTTACTTTATATTGTTTTAGAAATGAATTAAATATTGTTATTTGTAATGTTTCTAAAAGAAAAATAAATTGAAATTGAAAATTGAAAATTAATTGAAATATGCTGTGTTTGTGTGTACGTTGGTGAAATTACAAAAGTAATTGATCTCTAATCGGTCATTGACAAAATCTCTAGTTAAAATTGCCTTATTTATATTTCTGAACAGTATAGCGTACATAAATTGACTGACAATAATTTATATTTTAAATCTGCTATCAATGAATGTTTTGGGAGCATCGGGCCCATCATTCAATGTCCTTAAAAACGTTGATTATTGAACACTTAAAAATAGCAGATAATACTATTAAAACCACAGTCGCAGACTCTTGAGGATCCCAGTAACCATCTATGTTCCCAAATGGACCCCCGGGTATACAGGAGTTCTGGGACAAGGTATAGACAATTTGAGCTAACAGAACTGTATAAGCGATAATTTTCGACGTCTATATGCTTCAAATATGGAGCGGATATGGTAAAAAAATGTAATGTACGATTATTCTACGCAATCCACCAAAAACAATTAATTGTTATATAATTTATACTAATCAAGGAAGATAGGCACCTAGTAAGAACCATCTCAGAGAGGCGAGCCCGATGAATCGGTCACATCATGCGACACGATGGTCTTCTTCACGCTATTGTGGAAGGGATGGTTGAGGGTAGAAACTGTAGAGGGCGTATTTGTAGCAAGTGTTCGAGGACATGAGTTGAAGCTCTTTAGCTGAGATGAAGAGGATTGCAGAGGATTGAGAGGAATGGAGATCGAGATGCAAGATTTTGTTGCTGAAAACCATTTCACTGGACTACTACGAAGAAGAATTTATACTCGTAAATTTGACACTATATAAGTAACTGTAAGGAATGTTGACATTTAAAATCTCTTAATGGTTTGGTTTATTAGGTGAGTGCAAAAATCTCGATAAGGTGTATTTACACTTCTGAATATTTGCTTACTTCAAATAGCATTTCAAAATAATTTATAAATACACCGATTCTGGTTATAACCAGTTGGTGTATAAATATTACTTTAATATAAGTGTTTACCATTTTTTATTACCAATTGGTTCAGATGATTCTTCTAGAAAATTAAGGATAAATTGACTTGCTTAGAAATAAATTAAGAAAATTCCAAGGTCCGCGGTTCGCATCCCGCTTCTGCCGTTATTTTTAAGCTTGGATTGACGCGTTGAAAAAAGAATTTTATGTATAGTATATGTATATTTAAGTAATAATAATATTGTAATATGGTCAATGATCTATAAAAGTAGATTAGAATATTGAAATAATAAAATAATATTCTAATAAAAATTTAAAAATTCATAAATTAAGAAAAGTTGATAATTCAAAAGACTGTTCTTAACAAAAATCTAAAAAATGAAACCTGTAGATTTGAAGAGTATAAGCTCATTCCCACGGACGTCTAGTTTTGCAGGATCGGTTTTTTACTGGATATCGCAAAAATCATACCTCTGTTCACACACAGAAGTTGGCATCCTGTTTTTTACGGGATAGTATTGGCAGTCGGAGAAGAAAATTCAGACGCAATGGACGTGAATACTCATCTGATATTATACTGGTAAGATTTTGGATTCACCCGATCTAAACAACGATTGAGATTAGGCACATTTTGTTATCTATGCTTAGTAAAAAACCGTATGCAGGATGCTAGTAGGAACACTTTTATTAAACTATGTACGTACCTAAGCTGGATATCGTATATTACTGGATCCAGTCGTCCGGTTTGTCGTGGCAAAACTCTACAGAACATTTTGAATGGATCGGATTTAAGCGGTGAAAGAGACCAAGAAAAATAAAAAATGGACAACAACTGAGAGAACTGTGGCTAAACTACAATCTTAAGCCATATCTTATCACAATTCGGAACAAATGGCTTGTATCGACTTAGACTAACCTGCAATCAATGGAACACAAGCGTAAGAATGGGTAACTTAGTCTTTTTTACCGTTATAAACACGGTCGCTGCTCTTCGGAACTTAAACAACTAATTCCTCCTGCACCCACCCACAACCGACAAACTCGTCTCTTACTTGCCGAACATCCATACACGGCTTATGTGTGTCGACCAAGAACTGGCAGTTTCCAAAGTTCCTTCCTTAATGCCACCGGTAAGCTTTGGAATGCGCTTACAGCGTCTGTATTTCTTCCTCCCTATAATCTGAATCTCTTCAAGAAAAAAATAAATATACACTAGCAATCTTCCCATCCCACAATCAAATACGAACACAACACAAGTTTTCCGCATCCAACGTCCAACCTCCATAGCTGAGCGTCATGGAGTGCACTGGTCTTGAATGATATATTTGAAGGATAAATGGTGATGAGTTTAACTTACTCATGACTTCAACCGTTTGTTACTAGGCGTTTCTAGGTTACTTGCCGGCGGGTATAGCTCAATGGTCAAAGCCTTTGCTTTGCGAGCCAAAGGTCGTGGGTTCGATCCCCGACAGAGATTTAAAAAAATAGATTTTGAATAAATTTCTGAACTATAAGATACCCAGGTTGGTGTAAATTTGATCCCTCACCCGTAAAACGTCAGTCATAGCCTATTAATTAAAATTGGTGGTAGACGAAAATCGTCTCGTGAAGACCACTCATTCATAGTAATTTCCTGTAATAATAACGATGATGCGTGATTATCGGGCTGTGGTCTATGACGTTGGCGATCACTCCACATGCGCTTAGCCATATGTACCATCCACAGATGACACTTCAGAATTACTATCACCATCTGTCAGTATTCTCCTGTATGTGCTTACATTAAAAGTTAAAAAAATATATATATTTATAATTAAACGTTTTTTTTCAGAAATGTTATATAATAAATATTGAATATATGCGATGTACGTTTTTATTGTAAATAAACCTACCTCAAAACATCAAATCGTTGTTTTGTGTTATCAATTTGTTTATACTATTTAAATGAGAAAAACCGCTTATTATGCTATCAAAGTTTGTAAAACCGCACAAATATAAAAGTGATCATTATTCCAGGTAAAGGATAGCTGTTATGATATGTACAAGTTGCAGGTAATGCATATTAAATGAATTACGTTGAAACATTCGCATTATGGCCAAAAAATGCAGAGGAAAATTACAGTAGTGTTGAGAAAACTAAATGAATTATCGCATCGTTTTTATATACATGTAAGTATGCAATAACCTTTCTCTGACAAATTGCTGTTTTCTTGAAAAAAAAAGTAAATCCATCGATTTCAAAATTACCGGTCGTAAGCATATGAAAACTAAAATTTTATATAAATAGATTAGTAAGATTTTCAATGAATGACAAACACCAGAGCATACTTGATTCAGTCATTAATGGAGGGGCACTGGATGCGCCTTCACGCAGCGGTGATCTGGTGCTCCACTCACTGAGAGGCAGTAGTTTCTTAAAATTAATATTGTTAAATTTTATTAACTTGTATTTTATATTTTGTATGTCAATGTAAAATTCTAATTATTGCTCTGGTGGCTGAATAAATAAATATTACATATTTATTTATTTACCTTGTTTTTACATGGATAATGAAGAATATATCAATATTTTACGTGTTCCATGTAAAAACAAAATGAAATAAATAAATATTTATTATTGGGTATAGGTGTACAGCGAAAGTTCTAGAATAAGTATTTAATTATTACATTCCTGTAATCACTTCCAAATGGATTCACTGACGCATTTATGCCAATATTATTATTTTTTTGGTTATTTAAAACCAATCAACGCTAATCACCTGACGATTGATTATTACACATTTGCTAGAATTAATTATTGTACTTGATTAATTTGATGACAAACTTGTTAACACGTCAAAATAACTGTTAAATAACTTATGTAATGATTAATCAATTATTATTTAAGTAGTTAAGTAACTTGTTAATATTAAATCAAATTAAATGTGAATTATAATATTACTGGAATTATTATTGTCTACGAAACATTCAAATGACGTATATCTAAGAAAAAACCTTGACATCCCCCCCCCTTTAAAAAAACGACATGTCGTGGGTTCGTCATGTGGCTGCGTAGAGGAAGGATGCAGGAGGAGATTACTAAACAAAATACTTGTTTCGAAGCACAACTCACGTTTATTTTTAATACAGACTTGATTTCCTTATCCGACCGGTATGGCGTTTCGCCATACCCTTCTTCCGGCCATCGTCAAGTCCTCCTGGGTGCAGTTACACGGAAACAGCGCACACTCCAGAAGGTGTGACAGGGTCTGCTCCACGCCGCAGTTACGTTCAGTTGGTCCGCTGTAAAATTTTCATTTGTGTCCTCGTCTTGCATACTCCAGTCCTAAGTCTGTTAAGGGACCTCCATATATTCCACCCCTGGTCGTGTCCAGGGGCTAGGTGCTCTTTAGGGGCAATCCAAGTATTCCCCTCAGTTGCGCTTCTCCACATGTTCAGCCGCAGGGTGGCCTCAGGTATCACCAGTTCCGTTGTCGACTGTAGGAAGCTTCTTCGTGATTTGAGCCATGTGGATATCTTTTGATACCCAAAAATAGGGTGCATACTGCAAATATGCAAAAGACACGGCAAAAAAAATATATAAATGCTTCAGTTTGTATGATTTAAATTAAGAGTATTTAAATTTCTTAGTGACATTCATGGTTTTATATCATTTTTATTAAGCTTGAGAAAATTCTTCACTCCTGAAATTAATGCAGTAAAAATTGTGAAATTAATCATTCAATATAACTGTTGTTCTGCTAGAGCAATTTTAACTCTATCAAAAACTTTCACTAAATAATTATAATTGTAATTTTGTTAAGCTGGCTTCGGGATTTTCGTAGTTGTGTGTAAACTTTAGGTTCAGACGTCTTAAGTAATCTTATTTTCTGAGATAATCTCAATTCAAGTGGCAAGGTCATTAGTTATAAATTAATCCTTTGCTCAAGGATCAACTTGTGTAGTTGTGTTAGCTTAAAGTATTTATTGATCAAATTAATTACGAATCGGCAATAATTGGCAATGAATATGTAATAATTATATAGATTACAAAAGTCACTTAACGTGCTATAAAGAAAATTTGTTGACGGGTATAGCTCAATGGTCAAAACGTTTGCATTGCAAGTCAAGGTCGTGGATTCGATCCCCGATGGAGATTAAAAAAAAGGATTTGTATTCGATTTCAGAGCTCTAAAATACCCCCGGTTGGCGTCATATTAATTAAAATTGGTGGTAGACGTAATCGTCCAGTACAGGCCACCCATTCATAATAAATTCCTGTAAACTAGGGCTGCAGTCTATGACGTTGGCGGATCAACACTTCACATGCAGCGCTTAGCCATATGCACCGTATTAAGCGTAATAGAATTTCACAGATGAGAATTCAGAATTAATATCACCATCTGTCGGTATTATCCTGTATGAAAATACGTACCTGAAATCATCGAAAACACTCGAATTTACAAAAGTTAAGACAAAATCGCTAAAGATCTATTGGTAAAAATGTGGCGCTTATGAAATAACGAACTGATTTACGACTCGCTGAAAGATGGAATGATGACATCAAAGGAATAGAAAAATGCTGGATGAAAAAAAAAGGATGATGAGAAAAAAAAATACCAGCGAGTACAGGTTGTGCTGTTTCTTAGCGCAAAATGGTACAGGTATTGAATGCGTCAGGTATATCATCCGATTTCCTTTATAATCCGCAAGACAAATCATCCCAAATTAGGCCTCGGATACTACAGCACTCCTTCTCCAAGCGCTCGAAGTTCTGCTCTGGAGATTGTCGGAACCATTAATGTTCCCAAGTGGACCTTTAGGTGCAGATATGTCCTAGATTCTAGAACGAGGAATGTAGCAAAAGGCAGAAACTTTTTGTTATCATATGTTCCAAATATGTATATAAAAGAGACAATATCAAAATCAAACAAGAACCCATAGAAAACATAAATATAAATTTAAAAATAAAGCAAAATAAAAAATAGATTTTGATTTTCAAAGGTATTGACATCAGCATGTTATAGCCCTTGATGACTGGTACCGAAAACCTCGATATACAATCTTTCGTCTCGTATTATCGTTCGATCATCGGACACGCATGTGTTGTCATTTTTTTATGCAGTTAGGAGGACTGGTTGCATAGATCGCCACTTGTGGCGCTGGGTCAGTTGTGTGCCGATGGCAATGAGGTCGTATTGTGGTTGGCCTGGCCTGAATGCTGTGACTAGGTCCGGGCCAGAAGTGTGTAAAGTTATCGAAATATATACCTGTATGTCAATGTGCTTCAGAAAAAGTCTTTGTGTTGTTAATCTGCTCTTCATCCTGCCACTAAGTGATTCAATAACTAACTTAGGGAGGAGGATGTCAGTATGAATGTTGGTATCATACGTTGAATATATGTATTATGGTAGAATGGTTTGACTTTAAAACGGTTTTCACAATAAGAAGTGGACGTGAAAACCGTACAATATGTTGTTTGTCAAGTGACGATAGTATATTTGATTTTAACATTTTCTTAGAAATTGCGAGAAAGCATATACTATAGTTGCCTTTTATTCAAACCCCCGGGAATTCTGACTTACCGAAAAGTATGCTTGGCAGAGCTAAGAGTTGATTTGAGTCAAGGTAATAATCATGACAGCTGACAGAACTTCATGATGACAATTTGTGGATATCTTATGCTCCATCTAGAGAGCTTATCCGCAAAATTTGTAATTATATATCATTACTTCTATAAATACCCTTGGCTGGTATCACACCACCAAACATAAGACGCAAAGTCAAATGCGCCGAAGAAATGCGTTAGGCAATCAACCAACCGTCCCACTGCTTGTATAATCAGATACCCCCAACACCCAGACTGAAGTCACGAAGCAGCTTTCTGAGATCCACACAACCTCTCACATCCGGCCCTGAAAATGAGAGACTCAGGCTCTGGCAACAAGTCGCATCAGAGGCTTTCATTACTCCAAAGGAAGGCCTCCCAACTGGCAACAACCTTGACTGGTGGACCTGGAAATCCCTGAACATATTAAGGACCGGAGTTGGTTGAACAAAAGACAACCTCGAGCGGTGGGGAATGTTTCGGCAGGGAGAGACACTATTGTGCGACTGTGGAGACTTGCAGACAGACCTAAGATCCCGCTCCATGTGCCCAACAAGCTGCTCATCTCAGGCCCTAATGCTGGGCAACACACGAGCAATCGATGTTGCCATGAAATAATATATGATTATGAATAAACATGATTATGTGATTGATTACATGGCAGATACTTTGAATGAAACCTATCGTATCAGTTTTTAAAATTACAATCTGAATGTGATATCAAGTAATTAATAACGTTTAGTAGAATGGCATTGTCATGAATTTAAAGAGAAACATATAATCTTCATTAATTAATTATTAATTAATTCTTAACGACGATGTTTATTACATAAGTACACTATTAAATTAATTATTTATCTATGGGTTAGTTGTCATCACTGTTATGTGATAAATTTGCTAGCTATTTAATGTAATGTGAATTTAATGAATATTGCAATTACTTTTCTGGAACCATGTGGTAATTGTTCTAAGGTTTTCACGGCCATGTGTGGAATGTTCAGAATGAGCTATATGCTGTTGTTATTTATTTCCAGACAATTCAATTACCATTGGTCGGATTATAAATGAGTTTGTATTACACATTTCAATTCAATTCATCAATTCCTTAAGAAATATTATAAATTTTATTTAATACTATCCTGGAATAAGATACAAAGAGAAACAATGTATACATTGACATCAACATGATGTAGTCCTCGATTACTGTTACCGAAACGGTCGATATACGGTCTTTCGTCTCTTATTTCGGGTCGCTTGTCGTGCATTTAGGTGCGCCGTCATATTGTCATTTTTGTACAGGTCCGCTCACGGGTGTGTAAGTGATAAACATCACTGCTCGTGGCGCTGAGCGAGATCCTTCGCTCCGGCGGGCCCACACGTGAGTTGGTCCTAACCCTTTGGCTTGGCAAGGTCGCATTGCAGCCACGCGGCATGTCAGCTCGCGTGGTCACAAACTGGTAATGTATTTAAAGTAAATACAATATGTGCTTCTAAAAGAAAGTGTTTGTCTGCCGTCCTGCTCCTCATCCTGCCTTTGAGCGACGTAATAACTCCCCCTTCTTTGAGAGAGGAGGCTAACATAAAAGTACTTTTGATTGAGCACTAAAGATAATAAAGCAATAAAAAACAAAATGATGCAAATGATCACAAACTTATCGTTAAAAATATAATAATAGGCTGTTATTCTTAGCGTATATTTCAATGATATTTAATAGTTTGGCCAAAAGTTTGTTCTAGAAACGGCGTTTAAGTTCTAAAATACGTTTTTTTTCTTCTTCTAGAAATCAGATAACAAGAAATTCATTATAAGATACGATAGTTTATTTATTCAGACTTAAAAGGGAGTTTACACGGGAATTGAAAAGTTTCTCGAGAAGTTTTAATAGGGGCTCGTCTTTATGCAAGCATTCAAAGTTATAGACCCCTCTTTGAAATCAACAAATTTGGCGGGTATAGCTCAATGGTCAAAGCGTTTGCTTTGCATGCCGAAGGTCGTTGGTTCGATCCCCGACGGAGATTAAAAATAAATAAAAAAAAAATCGATTTCTGAGCTCTAAAATACCCTCCGGTTGGTGTGAATTTGATCCCTCATCCGTAAAATGTCAGTCATATCCTATTTATTAAAATTGGTGGTAGACGAAGGTCGTCCTGTGAAGACCACATATTCATAGTAAATTCCTGTAATAATTAAGGTTGATGCGTGAATCTCGGGCTGTAGTCTATGAAGTTGGCGGATCAACACTCACATGCAGCGATTAACCATATGCACGATGTTAACCGTCATACAATTCTATAGATGAGACTTCAGAATTACTATCAATATCTGTCGGTATTCTCCTGTATGTGTCTAGGTAAAAAAAAAACCGTCGCCACAAAGCTCTGTTAGCCACTTTGATCTTCGCATTATCTCTTGCCAGCTATGCCTTCCGTAGCTCCACCAAGTTTTCCACCAGTTTATAGTTTCCGACTGCCTTCCAGGGAGACGCGAGCCCGGAAGCTTAAATAAAAGCTCTCTTCTTATATCATGTCTGCTCTCCTAACTGTAGCATATGAAATTTATGAACTGTTGCCACAAAGTTTTGTCAGCCACCATAGTCTTTGCCTCACCCCAAGTCAGCTCCATTAGAGTCCATTATATGTATAATTCCGACGACCTTCCAGGACGATTCCTTCTCGGGGTCTTGAATAAAAAACAGCAGTAGTTTATACTATCGGTATATACTGCGGCAATCTCAGTATAATCTGGCAGTGTTCCTCGTTTTTTTTTTATTTAAAACTGTCAGCTTTCTTGGCGCTCCCGGTATCTTTTCATAAAAACTTTTCAATCAAATTTAAAAGACGTTAAATAACTTAATAGGCATTTTCTCAAACACTTTATAAGTATTATACTCTTATAATATACTTTTGTTGGAATATGAAGTATTTTCCCGGTAAGTACTTGAAAAAAGATTTTATTTGATGTTCAATTTATAAAGCATGATTCGCAAAAGCGTCGTATTCTTAAGGCTCGTAACTTAAGTTATCACGGCATGACGAAGGCTTTACTTTACTTGTAATCTCATTCTTAAAAAAAGTTACTTTAAAAAATGTTACTTTAAAAAAAGTGAGAATCGCCCGACCGAAAAAATTACGCAATGAACTGATTTATATGAAAAATAAAACATTAAACACTTGATAACTGATCGAAAAACTCACACCCATCAAGCGAAAACCTTTTTTTTTTTTTGTAATTGCATGCAGGAGAGCACACGTGGTCAAGACCAGTGCTCTCTATGACGCTCAACCAGGGAGACTGGACGCTGCATGCGGGAAACGTATGTTGTGTTCGTGTTTGTGTGTGGGGTTGGGAAGATTGCTAGTGTATATTTATCTGTTTATGGAAGAGATCCAGATTGTAAGAAGGAGGAAACACAGACGCTGGAAGAGCATTCCAAAGCTTACCGGTGGCATTACGGAAGGAACTTTAGAAACTGCCAGTTCTTAGTCGACACAAATAAACCGTGTAAGGATGTTCGGCAAGTGTAAGATGAGTTTGTCGGTTGAGGGTAGGTGCAGGAGGAATTAGTTCTTTAAGTTCCGAAGAGCAGCAATCGTGGTAATAACGGTAGAAAACACTAAGCGAACCAATCTTACGCCTGTGTTCCATTGCTTACAGGTTAGATGTAAGAGTGTCATTGTTTATCAAACGAATTGCTCTTCTTTGAACTGAGCAATTAAGTTTGTGAGGTATTTTGGGGCTCCAATCCAAAGGTTACTGCCGTAAGATTTGATTAAACAAAGTAACAAAATGTTACTTCCTCACGATGTTTGTTGTTAAAAACTAATCCTCAGATGAGATTCTTCCATTAATGTTGTATTTTTTTATAAAAAGTATAAAGATGTAAAATTGTATTCATCATCAGCCTGTATCCGACCAATGTTGAACGTCAGCCTCCCGCATGAGTCTCCATCCTCTTCGATCTTCCGCCTTCCGCATCCAGGTCACTCCCGCTATTCTTCTTATGTCGTCAGTCCATCTTGCAGGGGGTCGGCCAATGCTTCGTTTGCCAGTTCTTGGGCACCATTCCAATACTTTTCTTCCCCATAGACAGTTGTCTCTTCGACAGATATGTCCTGCCCATTGCCACTTGAGTGTGCCTATTCGTTGGGAAGAATCCACTACTTGAGTTCTTCTGCGTATTTCCTCGTTTCGGATTCTATCTTTTAGCGACACTCCGAGCATGGATCTCTCCATAGCACACTGGGTGATTTTTATTTTATGGGTCAGATTCCACGTCTCTGCGCCATAAAGTTAAAACAGAGAGGATGCATTGGTTAAACGCCTTTGTTTTTAGACATTGCGGAATAATCGCTTTAAAAATGTTCTTCAGTTTTCCAAGTGCTGCCCATCCCAGTTGTATACGCCTGTTGACTTTTTTTGAGAAGTTTTTTTTTAATATTTACTAAAGTAAAATTGTACTATTGGAACACTTAGAGTGGCCACTGTATTCGATAATTTGATAAATCCTGGCTTTGTATACAAATTATATGCAAACCAAATACTCAGCTTTGTAGAAGAGAAGATTGTCTATAGACATTATGAATATTTGTCTTTAGACAATTTTCTACAAAAGTTACTAATCAACTGTTGTTAAAGAAATAAAATGTTATGAAATAAATACAAATAAAATAAATGAAAATTGATGCTTGATATAAAGCTTTCATTAAATATTGTGACGATTTTGTATATTATTTGCTCTAACAAAATCTTACAGTAATTGTGTAATTTTCCGAGTTTATTAAAAGACAAATAAAAAGTCACGTCTTGAGCTAAAGCCCCCGTCAGTATTGATACTGTTTTTGAAAGTTCGAAGCTTTAAGCTCCTTACGAAAAAGCTCCATGACCTTTAACAAAGCTGTCAGCATTTAAGTTTTTCAGGCAGTTCCGAGATTTCACGTTCCGCTAATGGCTCGTTTTTACTCTGTGCCAGAAATCCATCACGAAGAACAATAAATAAATACTGTAAATTGACAAAAAATACTTTTAATATTTATAAAAAAAAAAACATATTTGTTTCTTGAAATCTAAGCTCGCGCACAATTTCGCGCATACAATGTTAGGCTTAGTTTATTGATATATCGAAAATTGAAGACGTTTAATTAGAATTTTATTCTAGGTTGAATTCAATAGACGGAAACTTATCCCTTTTAAATATACAAAGGTTATCCGTAAAATAAGATTCCCAATGATTTTTCACTGTGTAAAACATGTTTAATTCCATGAATGCGTACATTTTTAGAAAGTTCAGACTTATTTTTCTACAATGTCACCACTGAGGTCAATGCATTTTTGAATGAGGAATACGAGCTGTTGAATCCAGAGTTAAAAAAATCTGCCCCCGGGCCACGCAGATACCTGTGAACCGCTTTTTCCAGCTCTTCTCTATCGCCGAAATGCGTTCCACCCAGGTGCTTATTCATGTCAGGTAAGAGATGGTAGTCACTTGGGGCTTAGTCCGGGCTGTTGGGTGAGTGTTTGCCAATACCCAATCCAAATTTCGCGATGAGCTCGTTGGTGGTGTTAGTGGTGTGCGGTCGAGCGTTATCCTGATGCATAATATTAATAGTATCTTTTTGAGATTGCAAATGAACTATTAATCACACAAGTTAAAGGTGTTTAGACAGTTGAGTAAAATTAATTTTGGATAAAAAGATATGGAAGCTGACTAAGGTATCTCGCATAATATGTTTTCTCTCATTATGCGTTGTCTTGCTTGTATATTTCATTTAGTATAGTCCCGACAAACTTATTTTATATTGTAACGTATTTGAAACATTCTCGCATAATGAGTAAATAAACTCTATGCCAATTTTATTCTCTCTATAGTTCATTGAATAACGTAAAATCAAAATTTTACTGTACTGTAATGTCTTCTTCTTTAGCCTTGCCATTTTCCATCATCTGAGGTCGGATCTCCTTGTGCACATTCGCTATGTCTGTCTGTCCTGCACTGCATTCTCGGTCAAGCCCAGAGTTTTCAGATCCTTGTCTACATTTGCAGTCCAGGTTGCCTGTGGTCTTCCAGGTCTTCTTTTCGGCGTGGGTATGTTGAGAGCTTTCACCAAGTGGTCCTCATCTCTCCGTGTCACATGGCCATACCATCTTAGGCTGTTTTCCTTTATCTTTTCAGGTATGGAGGCCACCCGAAATTAAGGATATGCTCATTTCGAACTCTGTCCACTCTAGTCTCACCACCCGCCCACCTCAGCATCTTCATATCGGCCACATGAATCCTATCCAAGTCATGTTTCAGCGGGGTCCAACACTCCGATCCGTAAAGCATAGCTGGCCTAACAGCAGTAAATATAATTTAAATTAATAAATATCATCTACACATCACTGTACTGAGATGTGTAGATGATATTTTAAAGAATGCCAATTTTAGATGATTTTTATATGAAAAGGTACAGTTTGCAAAGAATAAATCTAATATGAAAACAAAAAATATGTATGAAAAGATGATAAACGAGAGTCATGAAATTGGGCTAATGCTTAAGCGGGCATGAAGCTTTCAGGTGGTGTTATGAAATATGATTTCAGTTTTCCTGAAAAGAATAGTTATTGCGAATTCCGGAACACGTGTCGTTCAAATTAAATAAATAATAATATATGGCCGACAGCTACGAACGCTCAAGGGAACAAAAACAAAGACGTTTTATTTTTATGCTGACACATCCATGAGAACACTGTCAGAACTCGCTTGGTGAAAACCCTTTCTGTCCCGTCCTGTTTTTGGAGACTCAGATGGGGACCCGTTACTGGGCGCACGCAAAACGCTACTTGTTAGAGAGTGGCTGAAGGCCTTCCCGTGATTCTAGCTGCATTAGTTAGATGTCAAATAGACCTCAGTCTAAGTCTGTAAAGTTAGTATACTACAGCGAGTCTTGAATTTCCTTATTTGGTAACACGTTGCTAATCACGAAATACGTGGGAATGGATAAGGAAATGGTAAGGTTGGAAAATGGATTCTGCAGAATGGCTGACATCAGTTAGGAGTTACACTGTCTGAAGTTGTAGTTTTAATTACGTTTGCCATTTTTTAGAATGCTTTATCATGTTATGACTTGAGTGTGCTAATATTGATACTGGTCGTCGCCGTCTTGTTAAACGGTTGGCATCGTACTCCATGATTTAATTTGAAACAGGTTAACAGTAGCGCCATCTAGACAACCGAGTGGTGCTCTGATTCCCCACGTGGCCCTTAGTCTGCCCTCTACTACGTTTGCAATCAGGTTAAGGTTGAGTCGTTTCCTGCTTTTGGATCGTTCTCCTGTACGTAGCGTAAGCTCGAGGTATCAGCATTAACATGTACCATAATTTTAAGTCTAATTCTGTATTATTTTATTTATTTTTTTATAAAAAAGAAGAGTTAATTCAAGTCGTAGCTTTGGTCAATTTATCCCTTGGTATCAATATAATATAACAAAATGAGGATATCCGAAAAAAAGCTTGAGTTAGAGACGCCGTTTATACAGCGCCTTTATGATTCCCATTCTTTTTTACAGGTGTGAATCTTAGCATTTCAATAAGAACGGGTTTGAAACATTAATGTCTGCATAGAATACTGGGTGTGCCAAGATTTCATTTTGTGAGGAATGACGATGTAAGATAGCGAAAAATGCAATTGTTCATACTAAAGAGGCAAAGGTGTACGTGGTTGGGACATGTATTATGATTACCGCAAGAGAGCATAATTTACAGTGGCCTTTTCATCAAGCCGCTGGGCTCACATTGTTATGGAAGGACGTCGGAAACTGTACGTAGAATTTACTCGGTATATATATTTAATTACGTAAACACGTACAAAAGAATACCTATAGATGGTGATAGTGTTGCAGAAATCTTATTTGTTATTCCATATATTGCATATGTTTAAGAGGCATTAAAAAAATCTCGAAAAACTTTTGCACAAAACAACATTACTTTTGCATTCACATTGCCATCCTCCTCTTCGCGGGAGAAACGACTTCACGTCGCCGGGATAATTATCGGATCGCGTGGTGGAAGTACGAGGAGCAGATTAACAACACACAGACTTTTTCCAAAGCACATTGACATATATTTTTGATACAGACTTGGTTTCCCCGATCGACCGTAACATGGCGTTACTTTCCCTGCCAACTAAAATGCTTTAAGAAAAGATTGTATATCGAGGTTTTCGGTACCATTCAGCAAGGGCTTATATCATGCTGATATCAACATATTACTATCAAAGAAATTGTATGGGTGATGAATCAGTTTTATATATGCATTTATTATAAGAGTATTTAGATATTTGAATTACAAGCCATTAAATGGATACAAAATATGATTTTTTAGGGATTGAACGCGTTACTTTTTGCATGACAATGAAGCGTTTAAGCTTGTCGAGTATACTTTTAGGCTCTAAGCAAGAATGCTGAAAAAGCCAAGAAGTTGGTCCATAAATCTCTGTTAGGATCTTCTCATCATGATGGAGGAAATAGTGGGTAGTAACATACATTATAACCATTACCACGAAGTTTGTTCTTGAATAAAATTAAGGTCAAAACTCATATAAAATATGTAAACAGTACGACGCTTCAGCATTTTTTTAACTGCCATTTAAAATGCTTTGACCCGGTTTTTTTATTACGTAATTGTTTATTATATCATCATATGAAAATATATCACATTTTAACCCTTTCGCATCGGTTGTCGGCATATGCCGTCATAAGATTCCCTGACCGTTGACATCGGTTGACGTGATATATCATTTTGCTACTTTCTTAGAATAGTTTTTTATGCATCGTCTGATAGGTAAAGGATACAAGAACCTATGTGATATATGAAAATAGACCAAATAAGTACATTTATGCTTCAAATACTAGTTTTATAATTGATAGTATAATTTGTATTCCACCGAGCCGTAATGAAAGAGTTAAATTAAGAGAAATATATAAATAGTTTGTTATATAATAAGTATACAGTCGATTCCGCTTAATTGGGACACCGTTTAATTGGGACAGCCGCTTATTTGGGAAAAATCTCAAAGAACAGAAACCAAACTAAGAATCCAATAGTAAATTTATATGTTTAATTGGGACAACATTCCGCTTAATTGGGACAGGAAATTTTTGGCAATGAAGAAAATCAAGATATGTTGCAAGTTTCTATTATTAACTATGAAGAATTTTCAATAATAGATAACAATTAACCATGTTACGATGATAATGAAAACTGTGACGAATCAATTGTATTGTTATTTTATGCAGGAAGGAAATGAAGGGAGCCCTGCATCCGCACTGAATATCTGTGCTGATTTTGTAGAAATGAAATGTTATAAAAACAAAAGACACTTTATTCTTTTTGCATTGAATTAAATTGTATGTACTTACCCATTTATTATTTTACTTAGGATTTTTTTTTTCAAAGTCTATATTACATATTTGTAATTTTATATGATGATTTATATTACGTATATGTAATTTACAGTTTCCAAGAGTTTATAAAATAAAATTATTACAATAAAATGCATTGTTTAATTTTATGTGTGTATTACTGGTTAATGGCTAATTAATGGCGGATGAATTTAAACAAAATGTGAAATTCGCCTAATTGGGACAGCCGCTTAATTGGGACAAAATGTCCAGGTCCCGATGTGTCCCAATTAAGCGGAATCAACCGTATATATTTTAAAATATACTATAGTAAATACATTGATTGAAAAACGATAGATTAATGCAAGTCATTTATCTTAGGTAAACATCAATATTATTATGATATGCTCGTAAATTAAGTTACATAATAAATAACATAAAGGTTATCAACTGACAATACTTAGTGAAACTGCATAATCATAATTTTAAATTAATTTTATTTTAAAAATTAACAAATTAAAAATATTTAGTTTTGATTCATATTTGTTTTAAGCGATTACATGTTTCGGTCTCCCTGGAGACCATCTTAAATAATTGAACCATAAATGATCTATCTTTATATTCTTTTTATAATTTTTCCGGCGCGTATCGCTCAATAGGCAAAGCGTTTGCTTTGCAAGCCAAGGGTCATGTGTTCGATCCCTGACAGAGGTTAAAAAAAAAATTTTTAATCGATCTGAGCTCTCAAATACCTCCGGTTGTTGTGAATTTGATCCCTCAACCGTTAAATACAAATCATAGCCTATTGATTAATATTGATGGTAGACGAAAGTCGTCCCGTGAAGACCACCCATTCATAGTAAATTCCTGTAATAATAAGAATGATGCGTGAATCTCAGGCTGTAACGTTGGCGGATCAACTTTCCACATGCAGCGCTTAGCTATATGTAACATGGTAAGCGTTATAGAATTCCACAGCTGATATTTCAGAATTATTATCACCATCTGTCGGTATTCTCCTGTGTTTACATATGCCAAATCCGATTGATATTTTTCTACTACTTAACGATTATTTTTTAATTACATTCTTAGTTATTTATTACTGATCGTTAGTTTAATATTTACTGCTCATTAATTCAATTAAATACTGAAAACAACAAAAAAATTCTACTTTCTAAAATATTTTGTTTCTAATGTATTAATGACTCAATTATTTATTTTGAAAACAAATCTAAACATAAATTTAATTTATAAAAGAGAATAATGTTGTTTTACTAAGTATTTTTTGCTATGCTTTGAGAATGATGCAAAGAACTGTGTGACAGATGACTATGGTAGCGTAAAATGTCGGTAGAAAAAAAAACCGTGAAATATAGCATTATTATTTTATTTTACTGTACGGATTTAAACGTTCCTCTTGTGTGTAAAAAGTGGTCTCAATAATTAACTGTTCACATAGATTCCAAAACTTTATTAATAAAAATGTATCTAATATTATGCCGGCGGGTATAGCTCAATGGTCAAAGCGTTTGCTTTGCAAGCCAAAAGTCGTGGGTTCGATCCCTGATGGAGATTACGAACAAAAAATATTATCTAAATTACCCTCGGATGGTGTGAATTTGATCCCTCATCCGTAAGATGCCAGTCATAGCTTATTAATTAAGATTGGTGGTAGACGAAAGTCGTTCCATAAAGACCACCCATTCATAGTAAATTCCTGTAATAATAAGGATGATGCGTGAATGTCGGACTATAGTAAATGACGTTAGCGGATCAACACTCCACATGCAGCGCTTAACCATATGCACCATGGTAAGCGTCATAGAATTTCAAAAATGAGACTTCAAAATTACTGTCACCATCTATTTGTATTCTCCTGTATGTGTTTACATAAAAAAAAGTGTGTTCTAACTATTGAACAACGAACATAACATATTCGATGCTTAGAAGGTTTCATCGCTTAATTCTTCTCATCTGTGGAATTCTATGACGCTTACCATGGTGTATATGGCTAAACACTGCACGTGGAGTGTTGATCCGCCAACGTCATAGACTACAGCCCGAGATTCATGCATTATCCTTAATTATTACAGAAATTTACTATGAATGGGTGGTCTTCACGGGACGACATTCGTCTACCACCAATTTTGATTAATATATTATGACTGTCATTTTACGGGCGAGGGATAAAATTCTCACCAACCGGGGATATTTTAGAGCTAAGAAATGGATTAAAAATCCTTTTTTTATTTTTAATTCCCGTCGGGGATCGAGCTCACGACCTTAGGCTTGCAAAGCAAACGCTTTGACATTTTAGCTATACGCGCAGGTAAAATTGACACAAAAGAGTAGATATTAAAACAAGATAAAAAGAAAAAAGAAAAAACATGCAACGTTATTATCTCATTATTCTTTTTATTCCCCAAATATAAATAATATTATATTTGTGATTATTTTTTGAAGGAGTATCAGCGGAACGTTCAAAGTGTCTGCTCTTCATTTCGCAAGTCAAGTAAAAAAAAACTAAAGCAGAAATCTAATCTAAGAGCACTTAACACTTAATTCTTGGCAATATGATAAGGCAAGAAAAGCAAAGTACCCAGCGCATTATAGTTTAGAAACCTCGCGTATTACTCGTATTATCAGTTTACTAGTCGAGGTTATAAGACGATGTTCTCGAACTATTGTCATTGACCCAGTGATTTCATTTTGTTATGAATCTATGACCTATTAATGCGTTGTGTTATTTTGCTGTTTATATATTATTTTCAATGAATTTTAAATATCGATATAATATGTATTTGAACCTACAAAAAAAAAATATTTATGTTCATCAAAAAAATTTGATTAAAGAGAAGCTATTCGTTTATTTGGAGTTTTTAAATTATTATTATTATTTTTAAATTTTAAAGTATTAAATTAATTTAATAAATTTGAAATGTGATTTTATTATAATGGATTAAATCATATAGCATTAAGGCTATCAACTGAAAAAACTTGGTGAAACTGCATAATTGAAAAATAAACGAATTAAAAATAATAACATTTGGTTCACATTTATTTTAAGCGAATACATGTTTCGGCCTCGCTGGAGACCATCGTCAATAAGTCTTCAATAAATCAAGTTTATTGAAGATGGTCACAGGGAGGCCGAAACATGTAATCGTGTAAAATAAATGTGAATCAAAACTAAATATTGTAAAATTTTTATTTAAAATTAATTATTATTCAATCATAGTTATAATACTATGAAGCTTACCATGCTAACTTTTTAGATTACCGTTATTATTAATGTTCATTCACACCAACCGGAGGTATTTTAGGGAATAAATCGTTTTTTGTAATCTACGTTGGGGATCGAACCCACGACCTTCGGCTTGCCAAGCAAACGCTTTAACCGCTTAGCTTCTGGCAAATGTGTATACTAGAATGGAATTGAACGAGTATGTTCAATACAGTACTACATACTTTGCATGTAAGTATCAAGTAAGTATGTAAGTTTCATATTTATATTGCCATCATCATGATATAGCTCTTGCTGAGTGGTACCGAAGACCTCGATATACAATGTTTCGTCTCTTATTTTTGTTCGCTCATCGGACATGCACGTGCTGCCATTTTTATGCCGTTAGGAGGACAAGTTATATAGATCGCCACTTGCGGCGCTGAATGTCACCGATCACGGCGCCCGGTCAGTTGTGTGCCGACGGCGGCGAAATCGTATTATTGTTGGCCCGGCCTGAATGCTGTGAATAGGTTCAGGCCATTAGTTTGTAAAGTTATTGAAATATATATGTCAATGTGCTTCAGAAAACGTCTAATCTGTTCCTCATCCTGCCACCACGCAATTCAATAACTAACTTAGAGAGGAGGATGTTATTAGGTATTTAAATTAATGATATTAAATGGATCTTCGTCTTCGTGTCAGCGACGTCAAATTATTTCTGCCCAGTATCTGGCAACATCGATAGGCCGTGTGTTGCCTAGCATTAGGACTTGAAGTGTGCAGCTTGTTGGGCACATGGAGTAGGATATTAGATGTAAGGCGGTCTGTAGGTCTCCGCAGTCACACAGTAATGACTTTCCCTGCCGAAGCATACCCCACCGCTCGAAGTTGTCCTTTGTTCTACCAATTCCGGTTAATAATTTGTTCACCGATTTCCAGGTCCAATGGTCAAGGTTCTTGCCAGTTGGGAGGCCTCCCTTTGGAGTAATGAAATCCTCTGATGCGACTTGTTGCCAGAGCTGTAGTCTCTCGTTTTTAGGACTGTTACGTTATCAAGTTTCAAGTTTGTAAAGTTATCGAAATATATATATGTCAATCTCCTCCTCATCCTGCCACCACGCAAATTCAATAAGGAACTTAGAGAGGAAGATGTCATTATTTAAAAAAAATGGAATTATCTTGATTATTTTGTTGTGCAGTAATTTGACCATTTAAATAATCTGTTATTTTTCTTCAAAAGCTCTTTGCGTCAATTTTGGCTTTCACATTGACACGCAAAATATTTACTACATGAGAATAATTTGAAGAGTAATTAATTTTTTCATTCAATGTCATTAAGATAATAGTCCCCTGAACTTGCGACTTATTTTTCATAATTTGTCACAAAAAATCACAATTTTAATTTCAAGTCAAGGAGAAATTGATAAGGAGTTAAAAATACAAATCGTACGATTGTATTTTTTTTGGCCGCCGATTTTTTATGAACAATATTTCATACGGCATGTAATCATTTAATTGATTTAATTCGTATTTTATGTTTGATTTATTATTTATAGTATTAAGTACATGTTAATGAATGTTAGGTTAATCACCCGGGGTTCAAAAAATACATGGATCTTTCAAAAATTGAGACTCAGTAGTTGTACAAAGAGAATCATTTCATTCCTTAAATATCCTTATTCTTCTTCGAAGTATCAATCCGGTGGATTGGCTTGCAGCAACAGAATCTTGCATCTCGATCTCCATTCCTGTCGGTCCTCCGTAACCCTTTTCAGCTCATCATAAGCGCTACAATTCATCTCCTCGAATACTTGCTGCAAAAACTCCCGTCTAGGGCGCCCTCTAAAGTTTCTACCCTCATCCCTTCCACATTATCGTGAAGAAAACCATCGTGGCGCATGATGTGACCAATCCATCGGGCTCGCCTCTCTGAGATGGTTCTTATTAGGTGCCTATCTACCTTGATTATCCTGAGAACCTCATTGTTCGTAATTAATCCTTGTTAAATAATTGAAAAATCCTTAATATAACGAATCACAAAATTACATGCTTTCTACGAATATACAGTTTATTTACATAAATAGCCTATATCACAAATACATAAATAGAATTTTCTTGAATTTATATTTTGTTATTGATGTAGTTTACTTTTAACAGAAATTTCTTTTAATTAATAGTGTTTTAACCCTTTCATTACGGCTCGATGGAATACAAACTATACTGTTAATTATAAAACTATTATTTGAAACATAAATGTACTTATCTGGTATTTTTTCATATATGATATTGGTTCTTGTATTTCATTAAAACTATTCTAAGAAAGTAGCAAAACAATATATCACGGCTACTGATGTCAACGGTAGAGGAATCTTACACGGTATATATCGTGTACCGATGCGAACAGGTTAAATGACAAAATTAGTATAAATATTTTAATTTTAAATTACGTTGGCGATAAAACTCGTGAGTTTTCAGAAAAAAGTTGAATGTTTAAACGTTAACCTTACTCTTTTATAAACATGAACAAAATAAGTAATCACATAACGAGCTAATTTCAAGTTTGTAAAAAGCTTATTTTAATTTAAAATCATGAATCTTCCATATAAAAGTCGTCAGGAAGTTCTGCCAATCAAAGAAGGCAAGATGTCAAAGCTTTTTTGAAAAAAAAAAAAACTGTAATTTATACACAACCTTCGCCTTAACAAGTAAGAAAAACTGCATTTATCAATTTCTTATCCGAGTAGAGTATTGACGTTACAGTTCCACTGGTTTGAATTTGCAAACTTGTTCAGTATGTCTGGACACCAAGTACTGGAAAGTTCCAATAATGAAGGCTTTTTTCCATATCAGGAAATCGTCTGATAAAACAAGGAGTCTTGATATACGAGTATCTTGTCTTAATATAAAACAATCTGACCCAGAGATATAAAGAGAATGTATGGAAATTATTCATGGCTGTAAACATCTAACTTTATACGGGGTATGTTGGGATACAATGAGTTGAGATGTGTGCTTGAGTATGCATTTATCGTGTTCAGAAATCCTGATATTTTGTTAGAAATCGGTTTGTTTGTCCCTGACAATTATTTAAGGATTAGAAGGCACAGATTGTTTGTTCTTCCTAGAGGTAATATTAACCTGCCAGAGACAATGCCTCATCGGAGAGTTATCAGACTGTTCAACCATATCGCCTCTAATATCGATATATTCCACTTGAAATAAGCCCAGTTTCGCATGAGCTCCATGAATTTATTTATCAAAGTAATTTCGTGGAGTCTTCTGTTTAGCGAGCTCCGGGATTTTTAAAATAATTGTTATTAATCATAAATACCTCTATTTATAAATTGTTTCTATTATATCCTATTTCAGAATCGCATTAAATATTTGTATTTGTAATGTTTCTGGAAGAAATAAAATAAATTGAAATGAATTGAATCAGACTGTTCAACCACATCGCCTCGAATATTGATATATTCCACTTGAGAGAAGCCTAGTTTCGACATGAGCTCCACGAATTTATATATCAAAGTAATTTCGTGGAGTTTTCTGTTTGGCGAGCTTCGGAATTTTATAATAATTGTTTTTAATAATTGTTGTTGACTTTCTTCTTTTATATTACTTGAGTAGTTAATTATAAGTACATACCTATATTTTATGCATTGTTTCTTGTACTTTCTTGTACCTTATAACTTCTTTTTTGTGTTTGTTGTTTATTATTATTATTATTATTTCATTATTTATGAATGCAATAAACTAACGTTTGTATTGTTTGTAAATTTAAAATAAAAAATGAAATGAAATAATGACTAGCGGTTTTGTATTTTTTTTATCTTCTTCTCTGTTGATAATTTTTAGTTTCTTTTAGTATGAAGCAGACATCGTTAAATAATAACAGACTCGTAAAAGATAATTAACGTGGTATTTTGTATATACATAAAAAAATAAAAAGACTATGAGCACTTTGATTCAATTGATAAAGACCGTTAATGATGGATTCTTAAAAAATATATTTTGTAAACACATACAGGACAATACCGACAGATGGAGATAGTAATTCTGAAATCTCATCTGTGGAATACTATGACGGTTACCATGGTGTATATGGCCAAACGCTACATGTGGAGTGTTGATCCGCCAACGTTATAGACTACAGCGCGAGATTCACGCATCATCCTTTATTATTACAGGAATTTACTATGAATGGGTGGTCTTCACGGATGACTTTCGTCTACCACAAATTTAAATCGATAGGCTATGACTGGCATTTTACGGGTGATGGATTAAATTCACACCAACAAATGGGTATTTTAGAACTCATAAATCGATTCAAAATCTTTTTTTTTAATCTCCGTCGGGGATCGAACCCACGACCTTTGGCTTTCAAAGCAAACGCTTTGACCATTGAATTATGACCACTGGAAAATATATTATAATAATAATAACAAAATTAATTTATTTCGCTACTAGTGCCATAAACAAAATTGTACATACAATAATTCCAAGGAAATACAAAAAAAACATTTTTTTAATTAAACAGAACAGAAAGAAAATATAAATCGGCATGTACACATACACCACATTATAATAATTGTATTATTCAGTTAGTGGAGCACCGGATCCCCTCTGAATGGCCACGTGAAGGCGCATCCAGTGCCCCTCCAACTGTTAGTCTCACCTATTCGACCACACAGCGACCATTGCGTTGGGACTGCTGCGAGTACGCGCTTACAGAGAAGCGCAACGCTTCCTTATTATGTCATGGAAGCCATCCACTCGCGCCTCCGTCAACATGCCTGAGAATGCCAGTTAAAATGATGTTTATATTTTTACAATTAAAGTAAGAAAAAACATTCGTTAAGTATCATGTTATAGAAATGTGAGTATCATATATTTTTTAAAAAAACAACATACAAAAATATATAAAAAAAATTGGGAAGCTTCTAAACAGATCGATGTAGCAATGAATTATTACTAAATGCAGTTAATTTGACCTCAAACTCATCAATTCAAACATTTTGTAATCTTTAAGAAGATGAAAAATATAATAAAAAATAGATCGTTAGCAAAGAACTAATGTGGATGGTTTATGCAAAGCAATTTGTTATTCTTGATTACACCGTTTTTATTCCTTCCTTGATTTATTGTTTCCATTAGAGTCTGGTCGAAATCGTGAATCTATGTTATATTTAAACTAAATTCACTATTAACAATAACTCACTCATGGAGTGCATCATTCATGAGAATAGGAGACGCATTCTGTGTTGTTGCCTTGGAGCCTTTACCATTACTTGGAAGGATTTTCGTGAAATGCTGCTTAGTTCTGACGGTCCCTTGCTGTTAAACTTCATCAAGGAAATCGTCGGGGCTACACGCGCGGCTAACGAGGCTGACATGGAATAGGCTCCTACGTTATTAAACTATTTGTCAGACGTATAATCTAACCTTGTGTGTAACTTGCAGGGTACAACACGCATCTATATATTTATTTCTACATTTTTTTTACGATTTAAAAAAATGATTAAAAAAAACCTAATAACAATTAAAACATACATAAAAATGCACAGCAAACATCATTCATATGACATTTCTATCATCAATATATCCGTGAAAAATAAACAGCGAACGCCAGAATATACTTTACCAAGTTGTTCAAGGTAAGAAAAGATTTTCCCTAGCAGCGAAATTCCCAAAAGAGAATATCCAGTGCAATATAAACTTTTCCATGTCTGGTTCCACTTAAGTTTAAATTTTATTTTTTAAATTCTAGTGGAATACGCAAGTTTCTACAAACCACACAGGAGTCTTAAATGGACAGGTGATGTAGGACAGTTTATCTTACTACGAGGTACTCGTACGTGTATTTACGTACAATGGTACTGGTAATTACTCTAAATTGTAGTTTACGATGTACACCAACTAAAGATGTTGAAAAAAGCATTAACTTTATTTAAAAAATCGTACATTTGACAGTTTTTTCACATATATTTTTTTATGTAATAATGGTTGCAAGTTGCAGGAGCTGCACGTAGCAGAAATGAGGATGTTGAGGTGGGCCGCCGGGGTGAATATGCTTGACAAAGTGAAAAACGAGCACATCAAGGTACCCCCCATTGTGGACAAAGTGAAAGAAAGCTGCCTGCGTTGGTATGGACATGTGTGTATGCGGGATAGCACACACACTGTGAACGTAGCCCTACAGCTGGAGGCGGGAAGGCCGGGACTGGGGTGGCATCCTGCAACATGGCTCAAGACAGTCAAGAAGGACATGGAACGTCTTGGAGTCGACAGCGAGCTTATCTTGGAAAAATGGTGTTATAAGAGCTCCATGTAAATGGGATATAGCCAGGAAAAACAAGACGTATTATCCTGCAAAAAACATACAATGTTATTGTAGATCAAACGAAAACACAAAGTAATGTAAAGAATTGGCTCGTTTAAGGATTTTTATATATAGTATATGTATATTTAATTGCTTATAATATTGTAATATAGTCAATGATCTATAAAAGTAGATTAGAATATTGAAATAATAAAATAATATTCTAATTAATAATTTAAAAATATCCATATGATAATGTCACCTTGAGACAATATCAAGAAGTTAAAATTATTCATCAGTAACACAGGTAAATAACTAATTGCAATGTGCGCGACGTACTTACAAGAAGTTATTCTCATCCATTCGATCTATAGTTTCGGCTCGAGACCCGAGTGGTACTTACTAAAATAAATAGGCTGTCGGAAATAATAATATTAAGCTTGTGAATAAATTCATTCTGATTGAATAATAAAAAATAAAAATTTACATACTTTGAATATATACTACAGCGACATCTATCATACGATGATAACTTATATAGAAGATCAGAGACGAGTCGGCTCAGGTGGAAGAAATCGGCCGGTGGCCGAGCGGTATAATTACCTGGGCAAAATGGTTGGTTCCAAAGGTCCGCGGTTCGCATCCCGCTCCCGCCGATATTTTTTCTGAATGAATTGGCTCGTTTAAAGATTTCTATATATAGTATATGTATATTTAATTGCTTATAATGTAAAAAACATAGGAGTCTATTACATGATGGCCTCGTTAACCGTCTGCGTTGTTTCTACGATATTCTTGATACAGTTCAACAGCAAAGGCGATGTCAGAACTACGCAGCAGTTCAGGAAGGCCCTTCTATGAAATGGTAGAAACTCCTAGATGACTAGACAGAACATGTCTCGTGTTATTTTAAATATCATAAATAATGCACTCTATTAGAGAATGTTGTACTGTCTGCTGTGGGTTATTATCATACGAATAATCGTCGCAAAAACAACACCAGAAATAAAAAAACAGAAGTTTGTTTTTTGTGTGTAGAGTGAAGATATAGTAAAAAATGTAAGTAAAAATTAAAAGCAATCACACATCATACATTTTTAAACTGTGATAAAATCGATGCTGTTATTGTGAAAGTTTTCTTCCGCGACGTGTTTACAATGCTCTTTATTATTATATGAGTAGTAATAATATCATCGTAAATAATTAACTGCTTAATCATTGAAATACACGATAATTTATTTAAATTAATATTTTTTATTAAATAAGATTACGTAAATTTGTTTTTGTTGAATCATAATTTTATTACTGGGAATCGATAATTAACGAAATTTTATTGATGAATTACAAGTATTAAATCCAAAATAAATATCAATTCGTATTCAACATAATTATTAATTGGTACTAACGTACTAACGATTAATTATTAATTAACGCATTTCATTGATATCCGAATAAAATTTCCAGCTATAAATGAATGAATTTCAAAATAGGCGAGAAAAATATCATTGAAATCGAGAGTTCAATTAATAATTTATAAAATTAATGTCAAAATAATTATACTCATAATTAATTTTGCCAATTTTCCGAATATATGAAATGAACCATTACAGGCATTTATATATTATTCAAATAAATTTTCTATAGAAATCTTGGAAGTGTTGTGATCTGTGGATTGCTGAGAAGGAATTGTTATGCGTTCTAGGAAGATATCAATGGAAACACACGGGCATTCTAAAAATAGAAAGAAATTAAATAAGAATACGGTATAATGTCACGTAGAATTTAATGTTAGTAAATAAGCTTAATATTAAAACAGTTTTAAAGGTTGAAAGGTAAACAGAATATTTACATTACTTTTGAGTTAAATGTTTAACGAAAATGTATTTATTAGCAAATGTTCTAGAAGTGATTTTTAGAATAATGAAAGGTTTCTAGTAGGTGGTTGTAGAACGGGCACGTAATACAGTGGCGTCTCCGGCGGGCGGCTGATGATTGATCAGTTTACGGAGGCAGCCGAGGGAGAAGAGAGAATAGATCTGGTTCGTATGGTCGTCTGTTTATATAAAAGCCTGCTCAACTCCCACCTTGATAGGTGCAATAGTATTTGAAACGACCTATGGGACATAAAAACCAAACATTAATAGACATAAGATAGATACCGAACTTGGTACAATTGATAAAACAGAAGCCCGATACAGTTACAACTAGCCAATTTGACATATATATAGTGTCAAATTGATTAAGATGGTGTTGTAAATCATTATCATCATCAACCATTGTCCGTCCACTGTTGAAAGCTCCATCCTTCTCGATCTTTTGACCTCCGCATCTAAGGTAATCCCGCTATTCTTGTGATATCCTCAGTCCATCATGTAGGAGGTCGGTTCCCATCAATGGTGATTGTATTGACAGTACATACAATAATAGAGAATTCATTATTTAACAGCGTGGCACCTTCTTAGCACTGTTCTCCTTAGATCACTGAAATTATTCAACTTTAGAAGCGGCCCACAACTTGGATGGGTCATCGAACGTTGCTAACCGCGTATCACTAGGCGCGTTGAGCCGCTCCTTAGAAAAAAATTGTCTTGACCTCAAAAGCCTCAGGCTAATCAAATTTAACATATAACGTTGTTAACCCTTTCGCATCGGTAGCCGATATATGCTGTCCAATATTTCCTTGCCGTTGACACCGGTACCTGTGATATATCGTTTTGCTACTTTTAGTACTCATTGTGACACTTACGATAGGAACTTTTTACTGCAGTCATTACCTTTTTCAACCTACGTGTATTATTTACAGGAATCTGTAAAGCATTAAAATAAACATCGTTAGGTCTCGTCACAGGAGTGATTTTTTTGTAAACCACATGTGTCAATGCCATCACATGTATGGAGATATATAATGAACGTTTGTTAAATATAATAGTTTTGTATGCATCATCTGATAGCTAAAAGATACAAAAATCAATGTGATATATGAAAATAGGTCAGATAAGTACATTTATGCTTCAAATACTAGTTTAAAGCAAAAACAATGGTATGAAAAATTCACGCCGTATTGACAGTGTAATTTGAATTCCACCGAGCTGTAACGAAAGGGTAAAAATAATATTTATCAAATGTATGAAGAAGCGAATTTTGCGAAAGTAATTGCGTAAATTGAAGGCCATCTATAAACATAACAAATATAATCTAAAATATATATAAATGCTTACATTTACACTAAGTATTTTTTTTGGTTAATGTTGAAATTGTATTTACTTGTTTGGTAGTAGATTCTGGTGTTTTTTGTATGGAAGTGTAACATTTGTTGGTTGGTTGGCGGTCACGCGGTTAAGGCCGAGGCCAACTTTTGCTGTACGTAGTACAACACCGAGATCGACTTACATAGCTCGCAACGTGTTACCAATGTACATTAAAGAACTTGTTTATGTATGAATAATAAATATTTCAATGTTCATAAGCAAACGTCTTAACCAATAAAATATACCCGCTGCCAAAGTTCTAAAATTTAGACTTAAATCTTCCGAAATATTAACATAAATTTTCTCTTGAACATGATATCCGACCCTCGATCGGATTAAAAGGGATGTAGACTCGTGCGGAGGATCTATGTTCAATAATAAGCGGACACTGGATTATGTGTTGTTTTTTCAACATTCATGACTCATGAAAGTACACGTTAGGAGTCTCGTTGCTGCGGTCACGCGGTTAAGGTTGCGACATGTCATTCATCAAGTATACAGGTTCATATCTTGTTACGGCGCAAGTCCAACAACGTGCAGATTGTTTGCGTACCTGCTGCACTACCGCAAATTGCAAGGTAATCTCTCGATAATCCAATCATCTGAGACTAAAGAGACAAAGCCCTGATCAGTGGTCAACCCAACTAATGAATGGGCTCGGCGCTTTTAATGACAGATTATACTCATTTAATTTAGTTTCAAGCCCTAGTTGCCCCTACCAGACCTCGGAGCACATTCTCTGGGACTGTCAGTTCCTCTTGTTAGAAAGAGGTTCTTTTCGATGCAGTTTTAGGGAATCGACTCGGCCCTATCGGGCATGCAGACTTTGTGGCCACTAAAAAAAATTCCACCCATTTACAATCTTTGCTCGTATTTTCGGTGAGAGAATCTATCTTCCATCTCCATCTCTTTACAACCCGTGAATGCGATTCTAATCTCTTTCACGGGTTCTTTCTTTTAGCAATTCTGTGCAGTGGCCACAATTGTTCAGAGGGGACTCCTACTGGACTTATCAGACGCTAACCGATCGTAATCTGAATGAGCGCGTCATCAAGGAGATTTAACAGTCCTCCGGTGTGATGCGGGTGTGAGGCGGGTAAAGTCCAGACTAAAGAGGCATAGATTGCTTGTTCTTCCAAAGAGAGAGAGATTAGACTGTTCAACCACATCGCCTCGGACGTTGATATATTTCACGCAAGGGAGGCCCAGTTCAGATACGAACTCCACAAATTTGCTTGGAGAAGTAATTTGTTGGATTCGTCTGTTTAATGAGAATTGGGACTTTGTGTTGCTTGTATTTATTGTTTTCTTTTTTATTTTTACATATATATTGATATCAGCTTCATAAAGCTCCTTTAGGCTGATGCTGTAAAGCCCCAAAAAACGATCTTTCGCTCGCCTGACATACAAATTTTATGTTAAATTTAAATGTGTAATAATACACGGTGTTTGCATACGCCATTTTATTTGTTATGACAGTTGGCCCGTTTCCTGTTGGTACCACTGTCATCTTGAATTCGCTTTTTCTGCCGCGACGGTTGGCAGCGCGAGATGAGAGCGCGCCGTCAGTTGGAGCTCGCTCGCGACCGTTATGAAACGAAAACAAGTTCTTTGTATTGCGAACCTGATCCTGCATCCTGTCATCCAGTAAATCGATATCGAATTCGGAGAGAAGGATATCAACATATTTTTTATATCTTATTTCGAATTATATTTAATTTTTATTACGTTTGAAATAAAATATCATTAAATGTAATTGAATGATTGGTTGTTCAATTCCATGCAAAACAATTCGACTGAACAATTAACTACAATGACATTGATTGTTTTGTTTGGAATGATGGAATCTGAATAAATGTGTAACAATGGTGTGTATTACAGCAATATTTTTTTACATAAATTAATAATTCATGACAATGTAATTAATCAATGGGATGATGCATTTTAAGATATTATGTTGTATCATGTAACTGATTTAAGAATACTAATTATATACGTTTTGCTTCTATTTAAACGTGATATAAATATATAATCTGCTGATAATGGCAATAAAACCAGTGGCGGCTCGTTGGTGTGATATTTAAGAATGTTGTCGGTAGATTAAAATAGGGAGTGTTGGACCCTGCTTAAACATGACTTGAATAGGATTCATGTGGTAGAGATGAAGATGCTGAGGTGGGCGAGCGGTGTGACTAGAGTGGACATAGTTCGAAATGATCAGATTCGGGTGGCCCCCATACCTGAAAAAATAAGGGAAAACCGCCTAAGATGGTTTGGGCATGTGACACGGAGAGATGAAGACCACATGGTGAAGAAAGCCCTCAACATACCGACGCTGAGAAGAAGACCTGGAAGACCACAGGCAACCTGGACTGCAACTGTAGACAAGGATCTGAAAACTCTGGGCTTGACTGAGAATGCAACGCAGGACAGACAGACATGGCGAATGTTCACAAGGAGAGCCGACCGCAGATGATGGGAAATAGCGAGGCTAAAGAGAGCTGTCGGTAAATTAAATATCAGTAAAATACTCTTTTAATTTGATTTAAATATAAAAAACAATAACAGTTACATAATAATAAACCAAACAAACAATATTGGACAATTGTTGTTATTAAAAGAAATTTAAATTAATAATAATTTACATAAAAAATGTTAAAATTATAACATCTTCCGATAGGGTGATTTTTTTGTGCCACCTATACAGTCTGAAGAATCACGTGTGTATTAATACCGGCGAGTGTAGCTCAATGGTCAAAGCGTTCGCTTCGCAATCCAAAGGTTGTGGGTTCGATCCCCGACGGAGATAAAAAATAAATGCTCTACAATACCCGTGTGGTTTGTGTGAATTTAATCCCTCACCTGTAAAACGCCAGTCGTAGCATATTAATCAAAATTGGTGGTAGGCGAAAGTCGTCCCGTGAAGACCACCCATTCATAGTAAATTCCTGTAATAATAAAGGATGATGCGTGAATCTCGGGCTGTAATCTATGACGTTGGTGGATCAACACTCTACATGCGCTTAGCCATGTGCGACAGCATGGTTTAGAATTACAATCACCAACTGACGGTATTCTCCTGTATGTGTTTACATAAAAAAAACCTATACAATTTTAAGAATCGCGCGTGTATAATGCATTACGCGGGTCTAGAGCAACCCAAGAAATATAATGGGATATGAAATGCTAACAAGTTAACCAGTTTTAGAGGAAAACTTTCATGGTCAGGGAGAGAGAATAATGAGAAGGTATTAACCCAAAGAAGAATAGAACTATCGTCTGGACCAAGATGATGATCATTAATTACATACTTTGCTAGGAAACAGAATTTCGTTGATACAAACATACTTTGTAATAGTTTCTTAAGTATTTAAGTATTAGTTTCTTAATAAAACATTTAGTATTTTCTTTAGTGAATATTAGTTTATTCAATAGGGTTGTTTTGTGATATATATTTTTATAATTTATTAAATATACTAGTTTATATGAAGTAAGTATACTATGTGCGTACCTTATTCTGCCCTCCTCGATGATTTGTCACTTTAATAAATAGATAAGAATATATGGATTTTTAAATTTTTTATTAGAATATTATTTTATTATTTCAATATTCTAATCTACTTTTATAGATCATTGACCATATTACAATATTATTAAAAATTAAATATACATATACTATACATAAAATTCTTTTTTTCAACGCGAAAATTCAAGCACAACAATAACGGCAGAAGCGGGATGCGAACCGGGGACCTTGGAAACCAACTATGCCCAGGTATTCATACCGCTCAGCCGACTTGGCTATTGCTATGCCTGGACCGACTCACGTTGAAACTAGTATTTATGTCATTGTTATCATCGTATGTTAGATGTCGCTATAGTATATATTCAAAGTATGTATATATATATATATATATTTATTATTATTCAATCAGTCATCATTTATTCACAAGCTAAATATTATTACTTTCCGATAAGAATGTCAAACCTTTTTTTTATTCTTTTTTTTCCTTAAAAAAAATGTAGAAAAAATATATAGTTGCGTGTTGTACCCTGTAAGTTACACACAAGGTTAGAATATACGTCTGAGAAATAGGTGAAGAACGTAGGAGCCTATTACATGTCAGCCTCGTTGACCGCTCATGTAGCCCTGATGATTTCCCTGATGAAGTTTAACAGCAAGGGACCGTCAGAACTAAGCAGCGATTCAGGTAAATCCTCCATCATGCATCACACTAAGCACTGTTTCACTTGCTGAAAGACTGCAGTTTTGTAATCTATGAAGGTTTCATCAGTTGCAACGTATACAAACGTACTTATTCGAAAATTATTATTAACTTATAAAGAAAAAGCTTTTCTGTAGAGAAGATAGAGGATTAGGTGGAGTTTAAGAGTGAGGGTTAATAGTGCTATCTATTTAATACCTAATAGAGAACTTATCTTACGTGATCCATGTAAAAACAAGAAAAATAAATAAATATTACTAATATAATATTTTTTTATTTTATTTTACATGTTTACACATAATAAATTAACGAAATACATGAGAAATAAGGGTACATGAGTACTAGATTGTCGACAAGTAGAGGTTTTTGTAGGCGAGAATTATATAGAGCCTCTAACTTTTAAATAACTTGAATACTACTTTTCAATAGTTTTTGATCACGAGCCTTAACTAAGCTTACATAAAACTTTATCTTCAAAACTCATACTGTACAGTTATTCAAATCTTAATTAAGATTTAAGTCATTTAAATATTCACATAAGTCTTTATAAATATTTTGCTCGTGTATTATTTTATGCTAATTCAACTATTATATTTTATAAAATGACGGTATAAAGTAACGTTTATATACTTAAGTGTCATGGTAGAGGTCACGAATTTGATCCCTGAAAAAACTTATGAAATAGTATACGAGTATTAAAAGCTATAAAACTAAATCTTTCACTAATAAAATGACTATTATTTTGAATTATTTTTTATTAAAATATTAAATAATATAAAATATTTATTACTTAAATATACATATACTAAACATAAAATTCTTTTTTCAACGCGTCAATCCAAGCTCAAAGATGGAAAAACACCAGGGATTGATGACCTACCAGCTGAACTAATAAAGTCGGCAGGAACCGGAACTCTAGATGCTCTGTTCACAATGACTCAGATGATTTATAATACAGGAATAGCGCCAGAAGACTTCAAAAAGTGTCTAATTGTAACTCTGCCAAAGAAGCCCGGAACAACAAAATGTGAACAACACCGAACACTCAGTATTCTATCCCATGCATCCAAAATACTGACCAACATAATCCTACATAGAATTGAACCAAAATAGAAAATAGTCTCACTAGCGATCAATTTGGATTCAGAAAAAGAATGGGAACCAGAGAAGCAATCTTATCCCTGCGTATGATCTTGGAAAAGAGGATAAAAGTAGACCAAGATACATATATTGCCTTCGTGGACATTGAAAAAGCATTTGATAAAGTAGATTGGGAGAAGCTCTTCGATATTATGAAAGAAATTGGAGTCAAATACAAAGAACGAAGACTCATATTTTCACTTTACAAAGAAGAAGCTGCCATAATATCACTTGGAAATGTCCAAAAGGAAGCAAAAATACGTCAAGGGGTGAGACAAGGATGCTCTCTGTCGCCTGTACTCTTCAACGTATACATACAAAATGCAATTAATAACATCAGGGAAAAAATGGGCCATAGAGAGGGGGTTAAAATACATGGCCAAAAGATTGATATGATAAGGTTTGCTGACGACATTGCTCTGATTGCTGAAACTGAAGATGAACTCACTGAAGCGCTGACATCCATGGAAAACATATTTAATTCCAACTACAATATGAAGATAAACAGCACAAAAACCAAAGTCATGAGAGTAAGCCGCAATGAGCAGCAGAAAATTAACATATCAATGCTAAGAGTACCCCTAAAAGATGCAAAAGAATTTGTATACCTTGGAAGTACGATTACCTGGGATGCCAGAACAAAAAGAGAAGTCAACAGTCGAATACATCAAGCAAGGCTAGCTTTCAATAAAAAAGCCAAAATTCTAGAGTCAAAGAATATTACTTTAGGGCTCCGCAAGCAACTTGCCAAAACACTTGTTTGGAGCATCTTAATGTACGGCTGTGAGACATGGTGCTTATCTGAAAGTGATAAAAAAAGACTAGAGGCCTTTGAGATGTGGTCGTACAGAAGAATTCTCGGAATTTCCTGGAGAGACCACGTCACGAACAATGAGGTTCTCAGGATAATCAAGGAAGATAGGCACCTAATAAGAACCATCTCAGAGAGGCGAGCCCGATGGATTGGTCACATCATGCGCCACGATGGTCTTCTTCACGATATTGTGGAGGGGATGGTTGAGGGTAGAAACTGTAGAGGGCGCCCTAGACGGGAGTATTTACAGCAAGTATTCGAGGACATGAATTGTAGCGCTTATGCTGAGCTGAAAAGGGTTGCGGAGGACCGAGAGGAATGGAGATCGAGATGCAAGATTCTGTTGCTGCAAACCAATCCACCGGATTGATACTACGAAGAAGAATCCAAGCACAAAAATAACGGCAGAAGCGGGATGCGAACCGCGGACCTTGGAAACCAACTATGCCCAGGTATTCATACCGCTCGGCGAATCGCGCCATTGCTATGCCCAGACCGACTCGCAGTGAAACCAGTATTTATATCATTGTTATAATCGTACGACAGATGTCGCCATAGTATATATTCAAAGTATGTATATTTTTATTATTATTCTATCAGCCTTCATTTATTCACAAGCTTAATATTATTACTTTCTACATATATATTTATATGTATAGTATTAGTATATGTATATTTAAGTAATAATAATATTGTAATATAGTCAATGATCTATAAAAGTAGATTAGAATATTGAAATAATAAAATAATATTCTAATAAAAAAAATTAAAAAATTAAATAAAATATTTAGTTTTTATTTCATATTTATTTTAAAGTGATTTAATGTCTCAGTCTACTTTCTCCTTGGAGTCTATTTTCAATTTCGCCAAGTATTTCCAGTTGATACTCTTAACGTTATAAAATTAATGTCAAAGAATATTATTCAACGTACATTTTTTACGATTTTTATTCGTAAACAGCCATCAACCGTTTGACAATAAATGCAATTTTGAGATTTGAAACAAATTCGTATATTTTAGTTATTTATTTCACATAACCGAAGTTGCAAGATACAAAATAATAAGAAACAGAGTATCCATAAATATAAATAACATAAAATAAGAAAAAGATGACACGTGTCAAAGATCACAGAGATCTTAGAGAACAATACCATCGACAAAAGAGGAAAAGGATGTAAGAAAAGGATTGAGGTGTGCTGGTAGGCCATTTAGGAGCGCCATTGCCGTTGTTCTAAATTGAGTGCTTGAAGCTCCACAAGTATCAACTGGGAGTACATATTGAAATACATCAATGATAACCTATATTTTTTAATTGAATCTAATAGAGCGTTTACAAATATATATATTCAATACAAAATAGCTAATTTTGGAAATAATAAAGTTTTAATATGTGGATAAAAAATCCGTGTTAACATCATGACGACTATAGACGCCATCCGTATGCGTGATCGGCGTACCGCGGTCCAATGAAGTAGGAGGATCAAAACTACAGGAAAAACGAGTGGCATAATAATATAACCCACAGAATTCTTTATTAATCTGTGTGTTTTCATCTTGATGCGATTATATAAACTTAAAAAATACTTCTAGTTTTTGTTGATATTTTCCCACTTGTAAACACTTAAAGTAGATAATAACTATAATAGTTAGATTATAAGTAATTAGTATGAATTATTCATTTACTCATGACACATGTAAATTTTTATAGAATTTTACCAGTATGTATTTTTAAATATGTAAACACATATGTAAGAGTACCGAAAGAGGATAGTGGAGAAAAATCAAATTTAATTCTATAAGATTTATCTTTGTTAGAATGCCGAAAATATATTTGGAGTAGTTTGGCATTCACACTTCATCCATATTTAAAAAGAACTCAAGAATGTGCATTATGTAAGGATTTTTGTCTGTTACTTATTTAATGGATAGTAATAATTGATCGATGAATGCAACGCGGCGTGACATCATTTTAAAAACAACTAACTTTTCATGTTGGAAATTTGAAAGCTGCTCTATCACTACTAAATCATATCGTTTACAATTAATTTTGATAATATATCTTAAGCAATAATTATTCACCATACAAAAAAAATGCGTGAATCTCTGCCTTGACAGCCGTACGTGATGGATCTCCCCCTCTCTTCTCGTATACCGCATGCAAAAATGCATTGACCTCAGTGGCGACTATGTAGAAAAATAGTTAAACGTCTGAACTTTCCAAAAATGTACGCATTCATGAAATAAAACATGTTTTACACTGTGAAAAATCACTGGGAAACTTATTTTACGGACAACCCTCGTAATTAAAATTTAAATGAAGGCATTTTTTACTATCCAGAAATCACTTTTACAACAACTAAAGGGTGATTTTCTAATAGCTATAGGAATTTTTTCCAAAAAAAGACACATAAAATTAAGAAAAATGCATGAAATCTTTATTTGAATTGATAGTGCAGTCCATATAATTTAATTTTTGAAGATTATTTCATTCAAATATTGACCGCGGCTGGGCCTCAAATGGTGCATCCGCTTAGTCCAATTTTGGCATACACTTTCCAACATTTCAGCCGGTATCTCACGAATAAATTCTTCGATGCTGTCTTTCAATGTGTAAATCGAAGCGGGCTTGTCAGTATAGATATGAACCTTAATATAGCCCCAATTGACCGGTCCCAAACGTGAAATAAACTGTTTACCGAACTTGCCACTCAATTGGTTTGTTGTTTTGCGTGCTGTGTGGCATGTGGCACCGTCTTGTTGAAATCTCATGTCATGCAAGTCAAGCTCTTCCATTTTAGGCAAAAAAAAAATTTGGATATCATCTCACGGTAGCGCTCACCATTCACAGTTACGTTGCGATTCGCATCATCTTTGAAGAAGTACGGTCCAATGATGCCACCAGCCCATAATCCGCACCAAACAGTAACTCTTTCTTGATGCATTGGTAGCTCTTGCAATGCTTCTAATAAAATTCAATGATTTGCAAGCGTTGTTCGTTTGTAAGACGATTCATGGTTAAATTATAGACCAAACTGAAGATGTTTGACAGTGACACAAAACACGAAACGTACATGAGCTGTCAAAATCAGTGTTGCCAAAATGGAAATAGTATAAAAGTCACCCTTTACATACAGAATTCACATAATGACAATATATCAAACAATATAATAATTGAAATTAAATACAGAGGAAAAAATAGCAGCAGACAATTTTGAAACAACTGTTGTATCCTCTTCCTTTTCATATCCGTTCCATGTATGGAACATATGATCACCATAAATTACCGCCACTCAGTTTTGTCAGTTATTGAAGGAATCACACCCGTTAACTCTCGTATGAAAGGTGAGTGCTTTAACTTTCAGTGATATCTCTCGGTTAATGTATGTAAATTACCGTAGGTCGAAGTGTCAAGCTTTTGCACCTGCAATTGAGGTGAAGAGATTACCTGTCTGCGAAATAATGGATTAGCAATAATTACTTACGTTTAAATGGTAGGTCAAAAGTGTCATTACCAATTCTGAAAACACATGTAAGTCTTTTTTTTCAATGTTTTCAGCATTCACTTTGATCCATTATAAATAATAAACATTTATTTATTTACATTTTTTGTACATGCATCACGTTTAATATGGCTTCTGTTTAGGAGATCGCAGTATCGACTAACTATTAATGTAGCCTTCCTCAATCCGTCACTGTCGAGAGAAAACTTTGTTGTTTTTCGAAATATTGTTTTTTTTTAATGTTGTCCAAAAAAATTTATGTTAAAGTAATTAAATTATATACCAAAGCATGACTAAAAATATATGCCTATATTTCAGATGTATTAGTTATAATCTGAAGCTAATACTAAATTTACGACACTAATCAGTTTAAAGATAAACTAAATTTTATAGTATCAAATTAATGGACTTATCAATTGCTAACTGATCATAATCTGAATGAGCACGTCATCAAGGAGACTTTACTGTCCTCTGGTGTGAGGCGGTCAAAGGACAGTATAAATTAATCTTAATTAAAAAACAAATTCAAAATATAAAGTTTTTTTTCAAATTATTTATTGTAACTGATTGTTAAGAATTAAAGATATTGAGATTTTTTTGACTGTAATTTAAGTAACATTGCAGTTAGATTAAACTGGGAAAACGATTTCTCTGAAAGCTTAGGATTTTTTTACAAGTCATTAAAGCATGTTAATAAAAAAACAGCTGCACTTCCTTTTTTGTTACCTCTTACCAATTAAACTTGAACTTGATAAATACACACCCATTAACTTTTTGCAAGAAAGATACATTAACAACATGTATATACTTTATCACTTTCTACATTAAATATATGAAATCCTGTTACACTAAAAACATTCATAAAAAAATGAGTTCAATAACCACTTCTCGAGAAACTACGCAAATACAAAATGAATGTACAATGTTTTTTCTAGTTACATTCAAATGGTTACATTAATCTAAAGTACATTTTTAAAGCGAAAATTCCGCAATCTCTTAAAACTAAGGCGTTAAACCAATGCATCCTCCCTGTATTAACTTATAGCCCAGATATGTGGAATCTAACGGAAACTCTTACGCATAAAATAAAGGTCACCCAGCTATGGAGAGATCCATGCTCGGAGTGTCGCTAAAAGATAATATCCGAAACTAGGAAATATGCAGAAGAACTCAAATAGTGGATGCTACCCAATGAATAGGCACACTCAAGTGGCAATGGGCAGGACATATCTGTCGAAGAGACGTCGGTCGATGCGGAAGAAAAGTAATGGAATGGCGTTCAAGAACTGGCAAACGAAGCATTGGCCGACCTCCTGCAAGATGGACTGACGACATAAGAAGAATAGCGGGAGTGATCTGGATGCAGAAGGCTGAGGATCGAAGAGGATGGAGACACATGAGGGAGGCCTGTATCCGTCTACTGTTGGACGTAAGTCCAACAGTGGACGGATACAGGCTGACGATGATGATGAATTCAAATGATTCTTATACGTTTTGTATAAAGAAATAAAATTCAAGTCACTCACACAAATACGCAAAAAATTACAATCTTATAAGTAATTCTGCTATATTTGGGTGAAACAATTTTCAAAGAAGAGGAGAATAGGGACAATACAAGCTTTATATAGGGCACTAAGTTTTGATCTAGTAAAGCTGTGAGTACAACGAATCTACTCGATGATATAGTATTTATTGAAAGTTTATTTTTATTTCTTCCTAAACACATACAGGAGAATACCGGCAGATGGTGATAGTAATTCTGAAGTCTCATCTGTGGAATTCTATGACGCCTACCATGCTGCATATGGTTAATCGCTGATGTGGAGTGTTGATCCGCCAACTTCATAAACTACAGGCAAAGATTCACGCATCATCTTTTATATATATATAATCGTGTCGGAAACAACAGGGTCAGATCCTGTCTGCCCAGAAGTGGGCGACGTCGATGGCGTTACTTCTGGCCATCATCAGGTCTTCCTGGGTGCAGCTATTCGGGCACAGCGCACACTCTAGAAGGTGTGACAGGGTCTGCTCCACGCCGCAGTCACATTCAGTCGGTCCGCTGTAAAACTGCCAGGCCCTCATTTGTGTCCTCGTCTTGCATACTACGGTCCAAAGTCTGTTAAGGGACCTCCATATATTCTTTATATTATCTTTTATTATTTCAGGAATTTACTATGAATGGGTGTGGTCTTTACGAGACGACTTTCGCCTTACACCAATTTTGATTAATAGGCTATGACTGGCATTTTACGAGTGAGGGATCAAATTCACAACAACCGGAGGTATTTTAGAGCTCAGGAATCAATTGAAAATCTTTTTTTTAATCTCCGTCGGGGATCAAACCCACGACCTTTGGCTTCCAAAGTAAACGCTTTGACCATTGAGCTATACCTGACGGCAATAATTTTAATAACATTAAGTTATAAGCTGACAATACTTGCTGAATCTGGATAATTATAATCTTAAATTCAAATTTAAATATTCAAAATTAACAAATTTCAAATATTTAGTTTTGATTCACGTTTATTATTACCGATTACAATTATAAAAGTGTTTTAATTTATGGAATATAATAATAACATTCAAATACTTTAACCATTCTGCTATACCAGTACTCGTAGCAGGTAACTTTTCTGATTGTTTAGTACTTCACAAACAAAATGGTACAATATTAGTTTAGTTTTTTTCAATGAGCTTCTGGTACATTATTGGCGAAAGTTTTAAATCACGTACAGAGTATGCAGAGTACGCAACAATGGCTGAATTTATTTTTCAACACTGAACACTTCGAGTTTATTCTACAAACTGTTGTAATATTGAATGATTGAACGTATACGGGAATCGCTTTTGAGTTTTGTATTGTGGTTTAAACGTGAAATGTTTTTTTTTTACAGAACGTGAAAATAAATACAAAATAAATCGAATTTATAATTAAAAATAATCACTTTATAAGCAACCTCTTAACGTTAAATTACTAAAACCTCGGAAACAAAAAAAATAATCAAAAAATAATTTAATGCGTCTACAAGTATAGGGTCCGCAATCTAACGTTTTTTTTTCAACTAGTACTTATTTCGTGAATGGTAACACTTAGCTCATGTCTGATTTGACAGATAATTAGTTTTATCCTTTCGCTGAACGAATATGGTTGTGTATACGTTTGAACAACGCTGGGAAATATTGCCATTTTTCTTTGAAAATGAGCAAGGAGTGGCCGTTACAGTCAATGGCGATCGTTATCGGGCCATTTTTGTTCACAAAAATTGAAGAAGAGGATATTGGCAACATTTGGTTTCAACAGGACGGCGCTACGTGCCACACAGCCGAAGCTAGACTCGATGTTTTGCGCCTTTTTCCAAAAAAAAAAATAGTTATTTGGCGGACACTTTATTATACATAGTATGAGCTTTTCGGCTAAGTATGAGTTGCAGGTATTTTTTCGAAGACATGGATCATGATTTTTTTTTTATATTATTATTTTTATATATGTACTTTTTTCAAAGCGTGTTTTGATGATTTTATATTTGAAATATATCCATTATGATATGGTCAAGAGTTTCAGATATATTGGTTTACAGGTCGCAGAGATCGATGGCTTGGAGAGAAAGTTCATGCTCTACGCTAGACACTCTACGTCGCAATATCTGGTACATGTTAGATAAGGTAAGTCAGTTTAGCTTAGGTTGGGTTAAGTTTACAATGTAAAGCATGTTTAATATCGCAAAAGAATTGTACTTTTTTTTTATTCTGGCCAAAAAAAATAATTATTCCAAACGAAAAATACAAGGCAATTATAAAAGCAAAATAACAACATATTAATGAAATAGATTATAAAAATATTAATTTCTTTAAAAAGGTAATTAAGAGTATAAATTATTTTTCAATTGCCTTTTAATGGTAGAGACCATAAAAGTAAGTTATCTGTATACGAGTTTATTAAACAGTTGATTACAGCGATTATAATTTAATTGTTAAAATGGCTTTTAAAATTTTTGATTAAAATTAAAATTTAATCATACAAGACATAAATTTTATGGCGAGTATGGCGTTGTAAACAGACCATGAATTATCTAAATCAGTGGTTCTTAACCTTTTTAGGTGTTCGCACCCCCGTGTATCTTCAAGTATGATTTGGCACCCCCAAATATCTGGGAGAAAATTATGAAAGGAAATAACATGGTTTAATGCGATTTTGAAGTAATTTCTTTTATTAAAATAAATATTTATGTTTAGTCCAATAAACAAATATTTATTTATATTTATTTATTACAAATATTTATGTATGAAGTAAAGATACAAACAAAGGAATTAATGACTTCGTTGCTGTTGCTTACTTTCAATTGTCTTTTGAAATCGGGGTTCTTTGGTTGAAAGAGCCCCAAGCATGTCGTCACTCGCATTTAAACGATTTCTGGTTTTCGTTTTTATATTTAAAAGTGATGAAAATCCTAACTCACACAAATATGTTGTGGCAAAGGGCACAAGAACTTGCAATGCTCTCCTTGCTAGCTGTGGAAATGGTTGTAGCTGGGCACACCAGAAATCTTCAAGTTTCATCTTTGCAAACTCCAATTGAATTCGGTGGTTTGTTTGTAATTCAATGAGATCATCTTTCATTAATACTGCGTCATCTACTAAATTAATGTCAAAAAGAAATGGATGTACTATCCATCCATCAACAGCTTCAATATCTCCTGCTGTAAAATAACCCTGAAAGACTCACTCAATTGGTGCAAGTGAATTGCAATCTCCTGTGAAATTGTATTGAACTCAATATCCGAAACAATTTCTTCAAGCAAAGGGAAATTTGCGAAATTATTTTTTTGAACACGTTTTATCAATACCGAAAGTTTACTAATAAAAGCAGATAATTTTTCTCTTGCCGTTATTGTGTTAACTCCAAATCCTTGCATAGATATGTTTATTTCGTTCAGGTGCGAGAATATATCGGCCAAATACGCCAATCTAAGGATTGATTCTCTTTTTTCAAAGTCTTCAACTAAATTACTGCACTGGTTTCTAAGAAATTGAATTATCTCCTCCACTTTTATGTTGAGGTTGGTTATCATTAGAAAATATAAATAATATTCAATATTATTTCGGTTTTTTAAAGTTTAAATATTTCAAAAATACATAAAAATTATTATGTAAATTTTTGTACAAAAATTAGCAATGTAATATTATAAAAATAATTAATATAACTTAATTTTCCCATTTATTTATTTAACCGAGAGCTCTGTCTCGCACCCCTATGAGCAGCTCCCCGCACCCCCTGGGGGTGCGGGCACACCTGGTTAGGAACCCCTGATTTAAATGATTGAAATTACAAAAAGGAATTTTGCTCATGAATATCTATAAAGATCCTTTTATGAGTTTTTTTTTAAGTAAACTTATACAGGAGAATACCAACAGATGATAATAGTACTTCTGAAGTCTCATTTGTAGAATTCTATGACGCTAACTATGATTGTATATATGTGGAGTTTGATTTGCCAACATCATAGACTAAGCTCGAGATTCACGCATCATCCTTATTATTACAGGAATTTACTATGAATGGGTGGTATTCACGAGACGACTTTCGTCCACCACCAATTTTGATTAATAGGCTATGACTGGCTTTTTACGGGTGAGGGATCAAATTCACACCAACCGGGGCTATATTTTAGAGCTCGCAAATGTTTTTTTTTTAGTTTTAATCTCCGTCGGGGAACGAAACCACGACCTTTGGCTTGCAAAGCAAACGCTTTGACCGTTGAGGTCCCGCCTAGATTTTTTAAGCGAAAATTCCGCAATGTCTTAAATCTAAGGCGTTTAACCAATGCATCCTTCCTGTATTAACTTATGACGCAGAGACGTGGAATCTAATAGCAAGTCATAAAATAAAGATCACCCAGCGTGCTATGGAGATATCCATGCTCGGAGTGCCACTAAAAGATAGAATCCGAAATGAGAAAATACGCAGAAGAACTCAAGTAGTGGATGCTACCCAACGAATAGGCACACTCAAGTGGCAATGGGCAGGTAATATCTGTCGAAGAAACGACGGTCGATGGGGAAGTAAATTATAGGAATGGCGCCCAAAAACTGGCAAAGGAAGCATTGGCCGACCCCCTACAAGATGAACTGACGACATAGAAAGAATGGTGGGAGTGACCTGGATGCGGAAGGTGGAAGATCGAAGAGGATGGATACTCATGCGGGAAGCTTACGTTCAACAGTGGACGGACACAGGCTGTTGATGAATGTTCTGAATTATATGAATTTTATTTAATATCTTCTCGAACAAGTAATGAACAACTCTGCCTCATCAAATAAAATCTTAGTGCTCTCTATTTTCATAAGTTTCTTATTCAAATCAACTGCTTTTAACGTTTCGTCTGAAAAGTTTTACACTATTTTAAAGTATTCGCGATTTCTCAGAAGCGATAAAGTTTGATAGCGATACGCCCGTGAAAGATTCCAATAATTATTATCAAGGAACGAAAAATGAACATTATTCCTTTCCGTTTAACTTTGCAGCTTTCGCTTGCTAAACGCTTTGGGGAACTTTTCAATGTAAACGTTGGAAAGTTCACGAAAGTGAATTTCGGAATAATTGCATAATAAAATTCGCGCACCTGAAAAGCAGAATGAAGTAACCGCTGTGAAATTCAAATATTTAAACAGACGTCTTTATATTGAGCCGCTAATTAAGCACTTAGTTTGATACAAGTTTGTTAAATGAACATTTATGAAGACAACAAAGTTTAATTTGCTTTGTTTAATATAAGCTGCGGGTATAGCTCAATGGTCAAAGCTTATTATTTGCAAGCCAAAAGTCGTAGGGTTTGATCCCTTAAGGAGATTTAAAAAATGTATTTCGTAATCGATTTCTGGGCTCTAAAATGGCGTGAATTTGATTTGTCAACTGTAAGCTGCCAGTTATAGCCTATTAATTTAAATTGGTGGCAGATGAAAGTCGTCCCGTGAAGACCACCCATCCATAGTAAATTCCTGTAATAATAAAGGATGATGCGGATCAACACTCCACATGCAGCGCTTAGCCATATGCACCATGGTAAGCGTCAAAAAATTCTACACATGAGATTTCAGAGTTACTATCACCATCTGTCGGTGTTCTCCTGTATGTACAATACATATATGAAAACCCGACCTAGCATGATTTTTCAATTCTATTTAATGAAGTCGAAGCTATTTGCATGCCTCCGGAAGGATTGACCCTTAAGGACAAAAAATAAGTTCAGGCCTCGGGAGCGTTAGCTGATCATCTAATCTCCTTGAAAAAAAAATCCTGATCTTTAAAAACCCAAGTCTTTGTCTGGCACTACAACCGCAGCCTATGCAAGTTCGCGGGCTGTTTCCCTGGATGATCCCGGAAACTATTAAAGTTCCCATGTGGACCTTAGTGTATACAGGTGTTCTGGGACAAGGTATAGACAATCTGAGCTTACATAACTGTAAAAACGGCAACTTTCAATGTCAAAATGCTCTAAATATGAAGCGGGTATGGTGAAAAGAATAATAAATAGTATTAGCTTACACTGTGACATGAATTCACTCTAAATTACGAGTTTTTTTGTACTATAGGGCCTTTATGTACATCCTAGTGCTCTGTAAAGCTATTATCAAGTCCTTGATTTAGAAAAACCCTCTCTTTATGTAAGTTACGGTATTTTGTGAGTGCCCGGAACGTCATACATGTATCGATTGTACCTTTCAAAGTAGGGCGAAAATTGAATGATCAGGGATCGGAAGCTACAGAGGCCTGGCGAATAGTACCGCATCGCCCTGCAAATGAAATCACCTGAGTACAGAGCGAAGGTAATCTAATTATTCCGGTATGGAGCTTGCCGGTACTTGTGCAGGTGAAATGCGCTTAAACTGATGTTGAGTATCAATAAAGTAATGTTACGGCTTGCTAAGCTTTTCCTTTACAGTGATAAAATAAAAACGCGCGTTCCGGTGATGGGTAGTGAGTACACAATCAAAAATCAGTGATTTTAAAACTAATAAGAACATTCATAGCTAATTTCCCTTATCAATTATAATAGAAGTCGAAAATGATGAAAATTGAGATTTATTGGCTAGAAACATTAAAAAACTATCATACTCATGGGTCTAGTCTGATTTATAGCTCGAGAGCTACTGCCGCTAGTCGTAGTTGTTTCCAGAGTGGCTTACTACCACTCTTTTCCCATTTCCTTTACATTGAATTATGAAAAGGAGTGAGATGCGAATATAGTGTCGCACTTCCCGCACATCGTCGAGGCCCAAGGTCGAGACTAGCGGCAGTAGCTTTAGAGCTTGAAATCAGAGTGGACCTATACCCGTTCCGCGTGCGTTGCCAGATGGTTTTTTTAATGATTTCAGCAAATAAATTTTAATTATTATAATATTTGATTTCAATTATAATTAATTAAGGGGATTCGCTATGAATGTTCATATTTTTCCAATTTAAGATCGCTGATTTTTGATTGTGTACTGACTACCCAACACCGGAACGCACGTTTTTATTTTGATATAATCATGTAAAGACCAGGAGTATTCATCAAAATTCCTTCAATAAAACATCAATTTCAATTAATCAAGACATCACTTTTGTAATCAGACTTAAATTAACAACACAGGTATATAAGAAAACATAATACTCAAACTAAAGTATGTATTAGAATAATTTCACTGCACTGTATTTTAAACATTTTCAGCGTAATTTAACGTGATTAAGACGCGATATAAGACTCCATTATATTTCTCACGCGGGGCATTTCCGCAACACGAGAGCCTTCACACGAAACAGGTTAATCGGGAATTCTTATAACAACTATACGTTAATTTCGTAGTACAGTTCAGGTATATAAAGTTGATTGAATTTAATGATGGCTTAAATTTGAAAACATGCTCAACAAACAAAAAATAACACAATAAAATCATAGTATCCATCCTCTTCGATCCTCCGCCTTCCGCTTCCAAGTCAGTCCCGCTATTCTCCTTATGTCGTCAGTCCATCTTGCAGGGGGTCGAACAATGCTTCGTTTGCCAGTTTTTGGGCGTCATTACAATAATTTTCTTCCCTATCGACCATCGTCTCTTCGACAGATATGTCCTGCCCATTGCCACTTGAGTGTGCCTATTCGTTGGGTAGCATCCACTACTTGAGTTCTTCTGCGTATTTCCTCGTTTCGGATTCTATCTTTTAGTGACACATGGTGCACAATAAAAATCACCAAGAATGCAACGCAGGATAGACAGACATGGCGAATGTGCATAAGAAGAGTCGACCCCAGATGATGGGAAATGGTGAGGCTTAAGAAGAAGAAGTGTATATGACTTGAAAATAAATATAACTTTATTTGGTTAAGAAGATCATTTTATTTTGACTACACTTCGAAAGTTTCTAAAGCATATCTCCAGTTGCAAGATGCACTTTCAAAGTTGAAGATGTAACTTTTGGGACGAGTCTCCAGGAAGTGTAACTTTCAGAGAAATTTCAGTAGTACAGAAAAGTGGACTGCCGAGAATTTGAATATGCAGCTTATTCCGAAAACTAGAAGAATTAAATTTCTTACAAAGTCAAATCTATGATTCAGAATTTTCAAACGAATATATTTGATCACTCCACATAAAATGTACATATCATTAATAGCAAGTTATGTCAGCTTACTAGGTATCATTAAAACATACTGAAAATATATATACAAGGCTTATCCGTAATATAAGATTCTCATGGCACTACAGTCCTGCAAAGCGCTGTTATGGTGGATCCCACGATTCTCTTGTGTGCCTTGGTTCCCCACTCCAAATTCCTAACCTAGCGAGCTGACTGCGGAGTTCAGTCTTGGGTTGGCAGCCGTACGTGATGGATTTCTTTCTCACTTCGCCCGCCAGGTGTGAGCTGCGCTCGGTGATCCGTTTCCTGTCTGCAAAAAAAATGCGCCGGTAGAAATCTATTCCCAGCTATGCGAAATCTATGGAGACAAGTGTATGAGCCTACAGCACGTGCGCAAATGGTGCAGAGAGCTTAAGAAGTAGCGCCATGGGAATCCTTAATTACGGATAACCCTCGTATTATTATATATTATGTAAAATAATTCACCGCAACAACGGTTTTGTAGGCACGAACTCAGCTATGCTTAAATTTTCAGATAAAGACGTCTTTACACTCCAGCAGTTGAAATTGGAGTGATCTTTTCAGCCTAAGGTTATAAGCTTTCAGGTAAAATTTATTTCAGTCTGATCGGATATATACCTGCTGAATTATGAGTCTCAATACAAAACGCTCATTTTCAATGCATACGTAGTTTCTTATATGGTTGGTATACTAAATTGATTATTTGAATATCCTACAGTGGAATTATTATATTGTAATCCTTCAAACAATGTTAACCGGAAATGAAATTTTACATTACTGATGCAGGGAATGGATAAAATTTGAAATGAAATATTAATCCCTTAATATCATATTTAAATTCAATCGTTTTATATTAAAATTATGTTTTTATGAATCTTTTATGTATTTTTGATGAAAACAAGAAGGTGTCGTTAAAAAATTCTTTCTCGTAAAATAAATTCAAAAGGATAATTTAACATTTTTTAAGTTAAAGATTTTTGATACAAGTCTTCAAACCTGAAGAAGACCCTTGCAATGGTGGTCGAAATATTGGTACGAAATAAATACAATATCCACAATACCAAGTCTGGTTAATTGAAAAAAAAAGTGTTTTTAGTTTCAAAGCAAAAAAAAAGACTGATATCTAAAATAAATAATAAAATAACTGTTTTTTTTAATTTTTACGAAATAAAATGTTACTTTAGAAAACAGTTTCCAGATTATTTTTCAATATTCAATATAAACATTTCACAACGAAAACCACTCAAAAGTTTTTTTTTTTATTGAAGCTGATTTTCTTGCAAGCGTTACGTTTCACGAGTTGAATTTATTAAAAAATCACTGAAAATATAATAATTTCACATTTCCTGCTTTCACGTTTTTATTCATAAAACTTTTCGAAGGCTTTAAAAAACTGAAACTTTAACTGAAAAAAAAAAACATTTGAATAAAGTGTCAATAACATAATCGACAGGCGCATACAACTGGGATGGGCAGCATTTGGAAAACTAAAGTACATTTTTAAAGCGAAAATTTTCCAATGTCTTAAAACTAAGGCGTTTACCAATGCATCCTCCCTGTATTAAATTATGGCGCAGATACGTGGAATCTAACAGCAAATCTTACCAATAAAAAAAGGTCACACATCGTCCTATGGAGAGATCCATGCTCGGAGTGTCGCTAAAAGATAAAATCCAAAACGAGGAATTACGCAGAAGAACTCAAGTAGTGGATGCTACCCAACGAATAGGCACACTCAAGTGGCAATGGGCAGGACATATCTCTCGAAGAGACGACGGTCGATGGGGAAGAAAAGTATTGGAATGACGCCTAAAATTGGCAAACGAAGCGTTGGCCGACCCCCTGCAAGATGGACTGACGACATAAGAAAAATAGCGGTAGTGACCTGAATGCAGAAGGCGGAGGACCGAAGAGAATGGAGACTCATGCGGAAGGCTTACGTTTAAAAGTAGACGGATACAGGCTGATGATGATGATGATCATAATGTATAGCGTATTTACTATAGATATAAATATATTTACAAGCTGATGCTATATACTGTAAAACAACGTTTCTGCTTTATTGTTGAAGAAACTTCCAATATATGATATTTTGAGGTAATCACTGAGAAAAGGATTTCTCCGAAAAACGAAAAGTATGGATTTTTTCTTCGTAGTAGTAATATAAATCTTGCATCTTAATCTCCACTCTTCTCAATCTTCTGCAACCCTCTTTAGCTCAGCATTAGAGCTGCAACTCATGTCCTTGCAGTTACAACACTTGCTGTAAATACTTCTGTCTAGTGCACCCTCTGAAGTTTCTCCCCTTAACCATCATTTCCACAATATCGTGAAAAAGACCATCGTGGCGCATGATGTGAACAATCCATCGGGCTCGTCTTTCTGAGATGGTTCTTAATAGGTATCTTCCATGACTTAAACTATCTGCTAAGTTTTAAGATATTTTGGATTTTTCGCATTAAAAATTTACTAACTTTTCCATATTATAGATTGTCATATTATACTCCAATACAGGAAGTTGCATTAACAACAGTACTGTGCTAAATTGACAATTAAAATCCTTAAAGACATAAAACTTTTATAGATCTATTAACTCTAATTAAAACGATTTAATCTTCTTTGTGACACGACCATAAAATGCGATTACTGATATTTGTTATTTAATGTTCATTTAATGGGCGCATAAAATTTTTAATTCCTTAACGATCATTAAATTAAGCATTAACTGCACCTGTTGCATTCTATTGATCCGACATCCTAGGATCTATTAATTGAAAAAGTGATTTACCTTAAATGTGTATTAAATGATAGTTTAAAATATATTTTTTTTATGTAAACACAAACAGGAGAATACTGATAGATGGTGATAGTGATCTTGAAGTTTCATCTGTGGAGTTAAATAACGCTTTCTATGATGCTAAGCGCTGCATGCGGAGTGTTGAGATCCGTCAACGTTATAGATTATAGCATTTCATTCATGCATACACTGTTAAGCCGATGACAGCACTGTCCATGAGAGTATAATCTTCCAAAAACCTCCGAAACATTCGGAACTATCTGCTGCTAGGAAATCTCTGGTGGAGAAGATGAACATGTCTCTTGAAAGGGTTTCACGATGGCGCGACCTCAACCTCGTCAGTTTCAACATTTCAAAAACCCAATCATGTACTTTCTCCACCAAGAGGACTGCTATGGATCCTGTATCGTTCAACGGTTGTTCTCTTCCGAAAGCAAGCTCCATCAACATGCTTGGATTATCAATATCGAATAATGTCAAATATTACGAGTCAATTAAGTGTAAAGCCGGTCTCGCTTCCGAAAAACTAGGTGTATTATATAGATCACGTCGGTATTTCAACGATAAACAACTTCTTCTTCTATATAAAGGACAAATCCGACCTATCCTTGAATACGGCAGTCACCTTTGGATTGGAGCCCCAAAATACCTTCTAAACTTAATTGACTCAGTTCAAAGAAGAGCAAATCGTTTGATAAACAATGACACCCTTACGTCTAATCTACAATCAATGGAACACAGACGTAAGGTTGGTTCTCTTAGTCTTTTCTACCGTTATTACCACGGTCGCTGCTCTTCGGAACTTAAAGAACTAATTCCTCCTGCACCCACTCACAGCCGACAAACTCGTCTTACACTTGCCGAACATCCATACACGGTTAATATATGTCGACCAAGAAGTGGCAGCTTCCAAAGTTCCTTCCTTAATGCCACCGGTAAGCTATGGAATGCTCTTCCAGCGTCTGTGTTTCCTCCTTCTACAATCTGGATCTCTTCAAGAAACAGATACATATACACTTGCAATCTCCCCAACCCACACACAAACACGAACACAACACACGTTTTCCGCATGCAGCGTCCAGCCTCCCTGGCTGAGCGTCATAGAGTGCACTGGTCTTGACCGGTTGTGCTCTCCTGCATGCGTTTACATAAAAAATAAAAAATAATAATAATCCTTATTACTACAGAAATTTACTATGAATGGGTGTATACACGGGATGACTTTTGTGTACCACCAATTTTGATTAATAGGTTTTGACTGGCATTGTACGGGTGAGGGATCAAATGCACACCACTCGGTGATATTATAGAACTCAGAAATCATTTTTTTTAATCTCCATCAGGGATCGAACCCATGACCTTCGGTTTGCCAAACAAACGCTTAAAGAACTGAGCTATGGGTGTAGCTCGTGTATGAATGAAAATTTATATTATCTTCTAGTTGTCATCGCACCAAGAACAGATGAATCTGTATGATGGAGGTTTGAGAACATAAGTCTGCGTAGAATAAAGGGGGTACTATGGTTTAACATAACGTAATAAACGTTATTTCTTTATACATTAAATTTTATATATTTACCTGAATATATACCATACCTGAAAATATAAGCGAAAACCGCCTAAGATGGTACGGGCATGTGACACGAAGAGATGAGGACCACATGGTGAAGAAAGCCCTTAACATACCTACACTTAAAATAAGACCTGGAAGACCACAGGCAACCTTTTATTTTATTTTATGTAAACACATACAGGAGAATACCGACAGATGGCTATAGTAATTCTGAAGTCTTATCTGTGGAATTATATGATGCTTACCATGGTTTATATGGCTAAACGCTGCATGTGGAGTGTTGATCCGCCAACGTCATAGACTACAGCCCGAGATTCACACATCATCCTTTATGATCACAGGAATTTACTATGAATGTGTGATCTTCACGGGACGACTTTCGTCTATCACCAATTTTAATAAATAGGCTATGACTGACATTTTACGGGTGATGGATCAAATTTACACCAATCGGGGGTATTTTAGAGCTCAGAAATCGATTAAAAATATTATTTTTTCTGGCTTACAAAGCAAACGCTTTGACCATTGAGCTATAAACGCCTGGACTGCAACTGTAGACAAGGATCTGAAAACTCTGGGCTTGACCGAGAATGCAGCGCAGGACAGACAGACATGGCCAGTGTGCACAAGGCGAGCCGACCCCAGATAATAGGAAATGGCGAGGCTAAAAAAGATGATTTATTATCAAATTTCGACGTATATTTTTACAATTATATTTTTTCTTTTTTAATAATTTTTTACCTGCGATTGCAAGATTATTTTTATATTCTTATTCATTGTTACATTTTCTCTATTTATAAACGAATAAATGTTTAATACATTTCTGTGTCAAGTGTCAGTTCTTTTACCGTAAAAAATGTTTTATCGTTTATCATACAACACCTAAGCGAATATTACCAGATTTTTTTTTTTGTATTTTTGATGTATTAAAAGTATTATTCGATAAACCATCAGACATGATTGCTTATGATAAAAAACCACCACTTTCAATATTTTACCTACATTTTCACCTGAACGTAATTCTCACCTATTCTTCATTCATCTCTGTAACTCAATAATACAAAATTTTGTTGTTGCCTCGAATCAAATATACACCTGTCCCCAAGGACCTGAAAATAGTATATTATATTACATAAAGAAAATTCAATGATATTGTACGAAATGTGTATGTAACAAATGATAGGTACGAGTATATACTAATATCAGCTTGATATAGCTCCTTAAGGCCGATGCCGTAAAGCCTCAACAAGCGATCTTTTGTCTATTATTTTGGTTCGCTTGCGTGACATCTACATCGAATGTCAAGCGGTGTTTGCATACGCCAAAATAATTGTTATGACTGTTGGTCCATTGACAGTTGGTACAACTGTCCTCTTGGCGGGTGGTACCGCCGAAATGTGAGAGCGGGCAAGTAGTCGCAACTCGCCCGTCCTCGTGGTAGGACCATCCCTAAGGGCAGCCCTTTAACGGGCGACGTTATTGACAAATAAACATGTATCGTGAAACAGAAACAAGTTGTTTATAATGTGAACCTGATCCTGCATCCTTCATCCAGTTAATCGATGTCCAAAATGGAAGAGGAGAATATCAATACATAGAAATTTCTAGCAAATATCATCCAATACGACATATTAGTCAATAATAAATCGGTGAAAAATAAATGCTGAGATTCGAACCATGAACCTTCTCCAATCAATGTTCATTCTGGACTTCAGTCTGTTAGAAAAAAAAAACAATGAAACCCTATTAACCGACCGAGGCGAAAGTAACATGACGTTACTTTCGCCTCGGTCGAACGGGACTAACTCACGACTAAGCGCGCTCGTGATGGGCTGTCGCCCAGCGCTGCAAGTGGCGATCTACAGAATTAATGGCGCACCGATTACAACAGCCATGTACATAACTAACATCACAACCGTGACCGGACTTGTCCAAAATGCCAATATGGCGACACATACATGTACGACAAGCGAACAGAATTAAGAGACGAAAGATTTTATATCGAGGTTTTCGGTACCAGTCTGCAAGGGCTTTATCATGCTGATGTTAACTATATAAAAATATTATTTAAAACGTCGGTAATGCTTAGTTTCTTTTTTGCAGTTTGGTACTTAAATTTAAATAAAGCCTTATGACACTCGCATAATACACACAGCATGCGCTGACGTCACACGAGGATCTCCCCAACGACACAGACAATTTTCGAGTAAGTCAAAGACGTTGGTATCACGTTTAATACAAACACGCGGGTGTGACTGCCTAGCAACATAGCGTGACTCAAGCTTCATCGCTGCGTATTTCCATTTTATGATATTTACGTACTAGTATTGAAAAAGTTGTAAAACAAGGTTAATCTATTCTATCTAATTTATGAGACGGCCATAATTTTTAGATGGATACGATATACTCCGTCAAATCTTGTCAATAGAAGATTTTCTGACATCAGGGATCATTTTGGAGAGCTTACGAACCGTCACTCTTCGTTCTGAGAGTATCGCTGCCTTCACTTTTGCGATTGCTTCGTCAGAAACAGATCCAAAAGCCGTCCGGAACGCTCCTCATCATGGACGTCAGTACGCCCGTTCTCGAACTCTCTGAACCATTTGCGCACGTGTTGTACCCTCATACACTTGTCTTCAAAGATTTCGCATAGCTGGGAATGGATTTCTACCGGCGCAATGTTTTTTGCAGACCGGAAACGGAATTGAGCTCCGCAGGCAGCTTGCAAGGAAAGGAATTTGGAGTGGAGGAACAAGGTACACTACAGAATGTGAACCTTATTTTACGGATAGCCCTCGTAGATCAAGGGAAGTGATAAATCAGGAAACAGTTTAGCGGGATACGATTTATCAGGATATCAATTGTGAGAGGACGATAATATTTCGACGATATATCGAGGAAGCGATAAATTGGGGAACAGTTTTTGCGGGATTGCTTAACATTGTTTTTTATGAGTGTTTTCTGGTACCATTAAAAAAGAACAAATAGTGCGGAATAACGAAAAAAGCTAGAACAAAATAACGGTGTTCCACTGAATTGTAATTTTATTTTATTTTAAGTAATTTATTTCAAGAACCAATTCAGTGCCGGTTTTAGGGGGTGGTGAAGTGGGTCGGTGCCCCAGGGTGTCGAATAAGCGAGGGGCGCCGAGTGCAAGCAATCTTGTTTAGATTTTTTTAAATGTACATAATATGGGGAGTCCGAAAAATGCCTTAGGGCGCCGCAGGGTCTAAAGCCGGTACTGAACCAATGTGTACATTGAAGATGAAGTCTTACATGTATTGATCGCATTCAATCATTTTAAAGTGACGACGTACGTCTATCAATAAAATCAATTGGCAACATGTTTAAATTAATTGATCAAGCGGCGACGATGCTCAACATAAACCCTCTATCGTCTCAATACGATCTGACAGAACAGGCGAAGGTTTTATGGAAACCATTCCTTGACCAGATGGATTAACGCGCCCAAGCTTCTAGTAGCTAAAAAATATTTATAATCTATTTCTGAGCTCTAAAATACCCCGGTTAGTGTGAATTTGATCTTCACCCGTAAAATACCAGTCATAGACTATTAATCAAAATTGGTGGTAGACGTAAGTCGTCCCGTGAAGACCACCCATTCATAGTAGATTCCTGTAATAATTAAGGATAATGCGTGAATCTCAGGCTGTAGTACTATTATGTTGGCGGATCTACACCCCACATGCAGCGCTTAGCCATATGCACCGTGGTAAGCGTCATAGAATTCCACAGATGAGACTTCAGAATTACTATCACCATCTGTCGGTATACTCCTGTATGTGTTTACATAAAAAAATAGCTTCTTGACACAGTGTGGCCTTCTGAATGCACATAATAGTATACAATTGATCTTCGTCCTTTGTAGACCATACTCGTCACACATTTCTTATTTAGTCATTTTTTCCTTGTATCCATAATTATATTTGACTATTTTATTAGGTTTTTTAATCAGATTTATAGATATTAAGGTTTATGGAAAAGTGTGCTTCGCAGGTACATTGCGACCGAACTCGTTATGATTCTCACTCATGTAGATTATGAGGCTACATTTTCAGATTTCCATCAAATATGTCCTGTGCGGTGAAAACTGATGAAAGAAGGCTCACCAAGTTCAAATTCTTTCAATGCAAGAAACCAATCAGTCTCACATACGTTGGTAAAAAGTGAAAACAAATTACACCTTTAAAATTTTCTGATGACTTCCACCCCTCCCAATCTGAAGAAGATTGATCTGTTTGGATGTAAATAAAATATGTTCATGGGTATTGAACTTTCTTTTAACTACTATGTATGATTTTTTTGTATTATTGAGATCACTACTGTAATGGATGAAAAATAAAAGATTAATTGAATTTCATTCCTTTATAAATATAAAAATATTTCTTTCAAAGACTTGTTTGACATTTAATAAAATCCTTTATCATTTTAAAAGCATGGTCATAAGATGGTTTCCTAGTTGTTGCAATGTGGTTTTTATGTTAATTTAAAGTTGTGTGCCTGTCAGGCTCATTGCGAACGACTGAAAGCGCAGAACTATTGCGACCGATGAAGGGTTAAGTATCGTTTGACCCCTAAAGCCTTTATCGTACAAACAACTTCATAAATGATTATTACCATTAAATACTCATAATTCATTGGTGCAAAAAACGATTCAATAACAATTATGACTTGCATCCTGTCTCGTCTATGACACAAATACGTGTAAAAAGTGACCAAGCAGTCTTTGGAAAATCTAGGAAATTGTGCTAAGTACGTTTGGTTCGATTCCACGCGTTCGCTGTTTATTTTTCTCCAACTCATTGATGACATAAGTATCATATAAGATGTTGTTTACCGGGATTTTTTTTCAGTTAAAACATACAGGAGAATATAGACAGATGGTGATAGTGATGTAGATATCACATCATTTGATTCTACTTGCTTACCTTGTTAAATATTGCTGCATGTGGAGTGTTGATCTGACAATGTAATGAACTACAGCCTGATATTGACGCATTCTTCATCTCTTACAGGAATTCACTATGAATGGGTGGTGTTTACAGAACGACTTTCGTTTACGACCAATTTTTATTTACAGTCTATGACTAGTTTTTACGGTTGAGGCATCAAATTCCCAATTGCCCTGCGGTTCCATACAGGATTGTTTATGGTTCATTTCACAAACGGATTATATGAATTTGTAATAATAGTTATAAAGTAAGTTCATGGAAGAATCTATCGTGCGACGAAACATTACAAACATTGGCCTGCTAGGGCATTGAACGACGGAAATTTGCGGTCCCGTATGGGACCATTGGGCGTTTAAAGGATATTCATTATACACAGATCTTAGAAATAAATAAAAACCTTTTCTTTTATATCCATCAGAGATCATAACCACGACCTTCGGGTTGGCAAGCAAACGCTTTAACCACTAAGCTATATCCGCCACATAAGGTGTATAAAAGAGGCAAATATATCTTTATTTATTTATTTTTTTACAGAATCGAAATTCCAATTTTACAAATATTCAGAAAAAATATACAAAAAAATAGAGAAAAAAATAAAAAATAAAAATTACACAAAAGAATAAGAAGATGACACGTGTCAAAGATCACAGAGATCAAGGAGAACAATACCATCGACAAAAGAGGAAAAGGATGTAAGAAAAGGATCGATGTATGCTGGTAGGCCATTTAGGAGCGACATTGCCGTTGAACCAAATTGAGTGCTTGAAGCTCCACAAGCCTCAACTGGAATAAAAAACAATGGATGGCTACGAGCACGGGTGTACCTATTTGGAACATAGAAGTTAAAACATTCAAGAATCCCAGGGTTGTGAATTGAACCGCGAAGAAGAAGGAATGAATGTTTGAGTGCAGCAATTTTCCTCCGGGACTCTAGCGAATGGAAAGAAAGCATCCCTAGAAGAAAAAGAGGTGGGATTCTTGCAAAATCTTTATACAAGTCATGGATAGTAGAAACTGACTAGGATTAATGTTTGAATATTATTCAAAAATAGTTTTACAGAAAAATAAAGCCTGAAATATAAAAAAAAATAGAAATATTCAAAATTATTACACGTAATGTGTCATTAATCTAAAATAAGTTCATATACTAACGACATTATAATGTCTTTAATGATATATTTTAATGTACAAAAGACAAATGATAATTACATCGTTTTAAGTAAAAAATTACGATACAAAGAATATTTTCATCCAAAATTAATTATCGTTAGTTCATTTGGCTTAAGTCCAAGAAAAATAAAAAAATTAAATTCCCACTACATTAAAGCATGAAATATTTACTTTTATTATTCCAAATGAATTATGTTTTAATTGATACAATTAATTTTATTAAACTGTTATCATATTTAAAAAAAAAATACAAATTAATTAACTGATACACACAAATACAAACCTACATCAAATATCATATTTTGGGATATTTATCTCATCGAAATGGCGGGTATAGCGAAGTGGTTAAAGCTTGGTCAAAGTGCTTGGTAAGCTGAAGTTTGTGGGTTAGATACCCGACGGAGATTAACAAAAAGCAAATAATAATCGATTTCTGAACTCTCAAATCACCTGTAAAATGCCAGTCATAACCTATAAATCAAAATTAGTGGTCCACGAAAGTCGTGCAGTGAAGACCACCCATTCATAGTGAATTCCTGTAATAATAAGTATGATTCGTGAGTGTCGGGCTGTAGTCTATAACGTTGGCGGATCACCAATCCACATGCAGCGCTTAGCCATTTGCAGCCTGGTAAGCGTCATAGGATTCCCCAAAGATGAGACTTCAGAATCACTGTCACCATCTGTCTGTATTCTCCTGTATGTGTTTTATTAATATATATATACATATATATATATATATAGGGAAAAAAAGAAACGGCAGACGCTTGTATACGAACCGCGAAATATGCGCCTTAGTTCTAATCTCTTCACATGCATGACCATTGCTTCCACCTACTGATTAGAGCATTTTAAGATTTAATCATATTTTTGATACGTTTGTATTATTAAATGTTTTAATAGTAATAGAGATTTGGTAGTACCTAACAAATTAAATGTAAGATGTACATTATATACTTGCAAAATGGCCTAGTAAATAAAAATCTCAAATAAATCACCATGCCAAAAAAAATATTTAAGTACACAATGTGTTGATAGATCAATCAATGATTTATTGAGTCAATTGATTCCATCAAACGATTGAAATTGATTTGTAGATTTATGACTAGTTACCACATACTTGTAAATCTTAACCCTTTCATTACGGCTCGGTTTTAATACAAATTATACTGTCAACTATAAAACTACTATGTGAAGCATAAATGTAATTATCCGGTCTATTTTCATATATCACATTGGTTCTTGTATATTTTAGCTAAAAGATGATGCAAAAAAACCTACTGAAAAAAGTAGCAAAACGATACATCACGACAACCGATGTCAACGGTCGAGGAATCTTATGACGGCATATGTCAATAACCGATGCGAAAGGGTTAAATATTAACAGTGTAAGTTATTTTTGTTATGAATATTGCTTCATCATCAGCCCGTATCCGTCCACTGTTAAACGTAAGCCTCCCGCATGAGTCTCCATCCTCTTTAATCCTCCGTCTTCCGCATCCAGGTCACTCGCGCTATTCTTCTTATGTCGTCAGTCCATCTTGCAGGGGGTCGGCCAATGCTTCGTTTGCCAGTTCTTGGGCGCCATAATATATGAAATATATGAATATCACTAGTAAGTTAGAAATTAATAACAATCATCATCAGCCTGTGTCCGTCCACTGTTGAACGTAGGCCTCCCGCATGAGTCTCCATCCTCTTCGATCCTCCGCCTTCCGCATCCAGGTCACTCCCACTATTCTTCTTATGTCGTCAGTCCATCTTGCAGGGGGTCGGCCAATGCTTCGTTTGCCAGTTCTTGGGCGCCATAATATATGACATATATGAATATCACTAGTTAGTTAGAAATTAATAACAATCATCATCAGCCTGTGTCCGTCCACTGTTGAACGTAGGCCTCCCGCGTGAGTCTCCATCCTCTTCGATCCTCCGCCTTCCGCATCCAGGTCACTCCCGCTATTCTTCTTATGTCGTCAGTCCATCTTGTAGGGGGTCGGCCAATGCTTCGTTTGCTAGTTCTTGGGCGCCAATCCAGTACTTTTCTTCCCCATCGACCGTCGTCTCTTCGACAGATATGTCCTGCCCATTGCCTCTTGAGTGTGCCAATTCGTTGAGTTCTTCTGCGTATTTCCTCCTTTCGGATTCTATCTTTTAGCGACACTCCGAGCATGGATCTCTCCATAGCACGCTGAGTGACTTTTATTTTATGGGTAAGACTTGCTGTCAGATTCCACGTCTCTGCGCCATAAGTTAATACAGTGAGGATGCATTGGTTAAACGCCTTAGTTTTAAGGCATTGCGGAATTTTCGCTTTAAAAATCTACTTTAGTTTTCCAAATGCTGCCCATCGCAGTTGTTTTTTTTGAGAAGTTATTTCGCCCTAGTTGTATTACTTGTCCCAGATAGGTATAGTCGTTTACAACCTCTATTTCTGTTCCTCCAATGGAAATAGGATCAAAGGTCTGTGAAATATGACTAGTCATATTTCATTAATAACAATAAATATAATTAATAGACAAGGTCTTCCATGAATAAAGAAGTTGAATCAAAATGAAATTATTCATCATATTATTATTGATATTGCGTGTTGTTCGTTAGGAAAAAAAGCCAATTTTCCAAAACTATGCAAACAAAGTTATAATAAATACCAAATTACTAGGTAAATAAGAGTAGTTTTTACTTTATTTTCGAGGAATTATTTTATTGGGCGGGTGTATTACTATGTACAAAGATAAACATATAAACTTGTTTTTTTACTCATATTACGAATTTTTCAAAAGACGTAAAGATACGATTTTTTTTTACAGATCAAAGTTCCAATGAACAAATAATAAGAAATATAGAGTATAAAAGTGAATCAGAAATAAAAATAACATATAAAAAGAAGATGACACGTGTCAAAGGTCACAGAGATCTAGGAGAACAATACCATCGACAAAAGAGGAAAAGGATGTAAGAAAAGGATCGAGGTATGCTGGTAGGCCATTTAGGAGCGCTATTGCCGCTTACTACATTGAGTGCTCTAGGCTCCACAAATATCATCTGGGATCAAAAACAATGGATGGCTACGCGCACCGGTGTATTTATCTGGAACATAGAAGTTATAACGTTCAAGAATTCCAGGGTTGTGAATTGGACCGCGAAGAAGAAGGAATGAATGTTTGAGAGCAGTAATTTTCCTCCTGGACTCTAACGAATGGAAAAAAAGCATCCCTAGAAAAAAAAGAGTTGAGTAATGTTCAGTAATAAATTATAAATTTTTAATGTTATTATCTTTTGTTTTGTTATAATAAAAGTGAATAAAAAAATATTTACATAGAATTTCTTTAGTTTTAAGTAAAAGATACTAAATAAAAAATTAAAAAAAAACTTTCATATGAAGGTAAACAGCACAAAAACCAAAGTCATGAGAGTAAGCCGCAATGAGCAGCAGAAAATTAACATATCAATGCTAGAAGTAACCCTAAAATATGCAAAAGAGTTTGTATACCTTGGAAGTACAATCACCTGGGATGGTAGAACAAAAAGAGAAGTCAACAGACGCTTACATCAAGCAAGGCTAGCGTTAAAAAAAAAGTAAATTCTGTGTCAAAAAATTAATCTTAATCACAGAGGAAAGGCACCTAGTAAGAAACATCTCAGAGAGGCGAGCCCGATGGATCGGTCACATCATGCGCCACGATGGTCTTCTTCACGACATTGTGGAAGGGATGGTTGAGGGTAGAAACTGTAGAGGGCGCCCTAGACGGCAGTATTTGCAGCAAGTGTTCGAGGACATGAGTGGTAGCTCTTATGCTGAGCTGAAAAGGACTGCAGAGGATCCGGAGGAGTGGAGATCGAGATGCAAAATTTTCTTGCTACTAACCAATCCATCGGATTGATACGATAGCACAAACAGAAAAAAAACTTTATTTTTTTCTACTGTCTATAAATGTCTACTTCATAAAAATAAATAATTTCATCTTATAATAAACATGATCCTTTATTAATTCAAGTATTTTTTTGTAATATTTGTATGTATTGTATGCTTACTAGTGTCATCTATGATGATTAAATGAAATGTATTAATTCAACGAAGCGCCGGGAACAAATTTACCTGTAATACTACGTGCAAACGCGTATAAACTATTGCATTCACAGTTTTTCAGGCGCTACAATTAAAAGTCAACGTATGTATAAAAACTGATTTAACGCTCGTATGCATTTATACAATGTTGTTAAAAAAGATACATTTTTTTTATTGCGATTCAATATTTAACGAATGTTAGTAGTTTTTTAATTATATACTTTCCGGAACCGATTGGTAGCGAAATATCAGCATCAGCTTATAATAAGACCAAAGACCGGAGATGAGTTGATAATTATTTATTTTATTGGGAGTCCCCTTTATTATACCCTAATTTACAACATTAGTAAGCAGTTAAAAATAATATTAATACATTTGAATGTCGTACACTGCACATTCTTCGATATGGTTTCTGGTCCATGCTCCGTATCGATGCGTTAGCATTCCTTATTAATATTACTAATATGGGGTCCGCCATCTAACGTTTTTTTTTCAACTAGTGCTTATTTCATGAATGGTATCATTTAGCTCATGTTTGATTTAATAAATAATTAGTTATATCCTACCGCTAAACGAATATGATTGTGTATACGCTTGAACAACGCTTGAAAATATTGCGACATTACTTTGAAAATCATGTTATTGTCCGCCATTTAACGTTTTTTTTATAACTAGTGCTTATTTCGTGAATGGTAACATTTAGCTCATGTCTGATTCGACAAGTAATTAGTTTAATCTTTCCAATGAATGAATATGGTTGCGTATACGCTTGAACAATGCTGAAAAATATTGCGACATTACTTTGAAAATCAGGCCATTTTTCTTCAAAAATGAGCAAGGAGTGGCCGTTACAGTCAATGGTGATCGTTATTGGGCCATTTTTGTTCACAAAAATTGAAGAAGATGATATTGGCAACATTTGGTTTCAACAAAACGGCGCTACGTGCCACACAGCCGAAGCTACACTCGATGTTTTGAGCCCTGTTTCAAAAAAAAAAAAGTTATTTGGCGGACCCTTTAATTAACTTTATGCCTAAAAAACAATGTGATCAAAAAAGTATTACCATTGTACCCCTGTTCATCTATGAGACTCAATAGGTTTCAGTAGCATCCTGAAAACCGTATCAGTAAAGGACCGATTTACGAGAGCTTCAGTATTGTCGTCAAGAGTCGAAGCAATTTATCGCCGAGTGTTCATGTCCTCACTTCAAACAGAAACAGAGAACTGATAGGACCCCGAACATTGAACAATTACTGCATCGAGACTAGTACGAGTACCATCTATAGTGGTGTCACCAGTTGTTTAATGAGATACAGAATGCCATAGAAGTTGTATACAGTGAAACAATGTTAAATCGTTTTTCAAGGGATCGTAGAAATAAGATAAGTCTGGGTAACAAAAAAAAACGAGAACCTTCAATTATGTTATATCGTACATACAAGAGTACATACAGGTATACCTGTAGTATGAGGTGGAATATATGGAGGTTTTACCAGACTTCGGACCGGAGTGTGCAAGACGAGGACACAAATGAAAGCCGGGCAGTTTAACAGCGGACCGACTGAATGTGACTGCGGTGTTAAGCAGACCTGTCACACCTTCTGGAGTGTGTGCTGTGTCAGAGCATCTGCACCCAGGAAGACCTGATTATGGCCGGGAGTAATGCCATCGACGTCACCCACTTCTGGGCCGACAGGATCTGACCCTGTTGCTTCCGACATGATTATATAAAAGAGTTTGTTAAAATTTGATTTAAAAAGTCGGTAATGCTGTTGATTCTTTGCAGTTTGGCACATTAATTTAAGCAAAGACCCATCATAGTCAAAAATATAAATAAAATACGCTGACGTCATACGAAAATCCCCCAACGACACAGACAATGTAGTCCAAAAACGTGTAAAGAAAACACGCTGGCATGACTGCCTAGCAACATAGCATGACTCAAACTTCATCGCCGTGTTTCGTTTTTCCATAACATAATATTCACGAATTTTCCAGCAAAAATAGGGTTAATCGGGAAAATATTTATAATGGAACTATAATATTTAGACAATAGATGGAAAATACCGAATCGGAGAATAGTATATACGACATTATTTCATATTGCTTCCCGAGACCATTAATATATTCCACTTGAGAGAGCCCAGTTTCGACATGAGCTCCACGAATTTATTTATCAAAGTAATTTCGTGGAGTCTTCTGTTTAGCGGGCTCCGGGACTTTTTAAATAATTCTATTATTATTGTGTTATTTATAAATTGTTATTTAATACTGTTTTAGAAATGAATTAAATATTGTAATTTGTAATGTTTCTAAAAAAAAAAAAAAATGAAAATTAAAAAGGAACACATTTATTTACAAAAACGAAAGAAGTAAGAACGAAATAACGTGGTTTCACTGTAATATACAATATTATTTTTATAAAATTATTCATGAGAAAACTGCAATACGATGATGAAGAAAATATATATATTTCACATATGTGAATTCAACGATAAATAATTTCGTAGGTTTTAAATATCCAATTTTGGATTGGGCTCTGTGTGTCGAATTTCTCCTTCTCTTCGATATTTCGATCGCCATTGCAGGAGCCATCTTCACGATTGATGATTTGTGTCATAAGTCACTGATGAAACAGAAGAAAATATTTGCCACACACGGCTCAACCCAATGGCCACAATTACGAATAAATAAACATTTTTTAAAAAAATAAAAATATTTTTTTTTACGTCTTCAGTACCCAAAGCAAAGTGAGTCTGTAAGCCTTACAGACATATTCATCATCATCATCATCAGCCTGTATGCGTCCACTGTTGAACGTAAGCCTCCCGCATGAGTCTCCATCCTCTTCGATCTTCCGCCTTCCATACATCCATATTCAGTTCATTTCAAACATTAACGCTTCAATTATCCAAGCCTTACTTGTAAATATATGTATCTTCGTATTATGCGTCCATTTTAAGGTATATAAATTTAATTTACATAATATTTATTTTAAGCTTCACGGAAATAAGCATATTAAATATACGTGCATAATAAGAATACCTATAAATATTTACAAAATATTAATCGACTAGCCTTTGTGCGTACTTTTTCAATGGTAGTGAATAAATCCTTTAGACCAAAAATATTACACCGCATTATTAATCGCCTATGAATAAATTTCACGGTATTCATAATGCTTGGAACCAGATGTTCAGTGGGGAAAAGTACTTATACAGAGTGCGGCTGAAATTGCTTTATTAAATATAATTACGTTTTACCCGTGTTGGAATATACATATAATCGTGTCAGAAACAACAGGGTCAGATCCTGACTGCCCAGAAGTGGGCGACGTCAATGGCGTTTCTACCGGCCATCATCAGGTCTTCCTGGGTGCAGCTACTCGGACACAGGGCACACTCCAGAAGGTGTGATAGGGTCTGCTCCACGTCACAGTCACATTCAGTCGGTCCGCTGTAAAACTGCCAGGCTTTCTTTTGTGTCCTCGTCATGCATACTCCGGTCCGAAGTCTGTTAAGGAACCTCCATATATGGTCGTGTCCAGGGGCCAGGTCCTCTTTCGGTGCAAGCCAAGTATTCCTCTCAGTTGCGCTTCTCTACATGTTCAGCCGCAGGGTGGCCTCAGGTATCACCAGTTCCGTTGTCGACTGTAGGAAACTTCTTCTTGATTTGAGCCATGTGGTTTTTTTTTGATACCCAAACATATGGTGGAGTGCGTCGTGGGTTGCTTTGGTGAGCTCCTTCTTGGTAGTGACTTCTCGCCGTATGTTTACCGGCACTGATAATAGTTCACTTATTTTTTCTACCATTATTAGAATAACCACTGCTCTTCTGAACTCAAAAAGTATATTCTTGCCCATAAGCACAACTGATTCGTCACTTGATATAAAATCACCACGTAAACTTCTATACATTTTATTATTCGTTTTGAAATGAAAATTTTCTGCACTCTCTACATACGAGTATAAAGCAAACCATTAAACTGTTCTGACAAAATAAACTACAACTGTTCACAGCGTGAAAATCAGTGTTCCGTTATATATTGTGTGATGCATTGTTTCAGAATAATGACGAAGAGTTCGTTAAGCGCTTCCATCAAATAACGCGAAAATTGTTTTTTATTTTCGTTAAAACCGAAGTGTTTCAATCGGTTTTCAGAATGACTGTAAAAATAAACACATAACTCGTGCCTGAAAAAAAAAAAACATTTTATTTTAATTTCTCATTATTTTGAATGACATGCGTTATTCTTTGTGAAAACGTTATTGTATCAACCTTTTCGCATCGGTTGTCGGCGTATGACGTCATAAGATTCCCCGACCGTCGATATCGGTTGACGTTATATTTCTTTTTGATAATTTCATATAATAGTTTTTTATGCATCATCTGATAGCTACAGGATACAAGAACCAATGTAATATATGAAAAAAGACCAGATAAGTATATTTATGCTTCAAATACTAGTCTTATAATTGACAGTATCATTTGTGTTGAAACCGAGCCGTAATGAATGGTTAAAGCAATATTCTGGATTTTTTTTTTTTTTTTTTTTTTAAAAATCTTTATTCAATCTTGAGATACATGCACATAAAATTACAAATTAGGTATTTATACTAAGTTTACAGACTTTTTTAATCTTTTACTTAAGCTACATTTTTTTTTTTTTTTTTTTTTAGTTAATATTACATGAAATTTTTTTTTTTTAATACACTGAGATTCTATAGAATCCTTGAAAAGGATTCTATTTTTTCCCTGAGCAAAAATTAAACCTAGTTAACATACTTAACACTAGACAATTCAGACACAAATAAGAAACAAAAAAAGAAACAGTGAAAAATATAAGATAAAATAAAAAAAGAACACCATAAGTTGTGCCGCTTAGCGCTGATGATGGTGAGAGCTGCGCAAAGACATTGATTCCCCCTAACCTTCTGATCAGGGGATTAGTGTGTGTTTTAGACTTGTAATGAAATTTCAGTGTTAGTTTTTGAAAATGTTGGTGGATAGTGGGGATTTTATTTTGGGTATGGAGGTGCTTGAGGTTAGCTCTAAAAGGAGTGTTGAAAATGATTTTAATGGCTTTGTTTTGTATGACCTGTAGTTTAGTAAAGTTAGATTTTGCGTTATCGATCCAGGTCGGTGCAGAGTATGTGATTATGGGTTTGATTAATGAGTTGTAAATTATTGTTTTATTATGACGTGAAAGGAGAGATTTTCGATTGAAAATTGGTGTCAGGGCTCCCAGTGCGGCCAGTCCTTTGCATTTGGCCACTTCTGTCTGTGAACCCCACCGAAGACGTGAATCGAGAATAAGTCCCAAATATTTAACTTCTTTGGACCATTCGATAGATCCAGAATTTGTTATAATATTGGGGGGGAAATTGCTTCGCCTTTTTCTCGTGAATATAATGGCCTCTGTTTTGTTGGAATTTACTTTTAATTTCCATTTTTCAAGGAAAGAAGTTAGTTGACTAAGTCCTTTTTGTAGACGTGACCTTATGTGGTCGAGTCTTTTGGAGGAAGTGAGAACGGCCGTGTCATCAGCATACAGCGCCAGTTCACATCGTGGGGGAGTGGGAAGATCATTTATATATAAATTGAATAAATAAGGACCGAGCAAGCTTCCTTGCGGAACACCAGCTGTGACGAGTTTGAGAGACGATTTGGAATCGTTAATGACGGTTGTAAATTTTCGGTCACAGAGGTAGGATTTTAATACATTGATTAAATATGAGGGTGTATTCAAAAGCAGGAGTTTATGAAGCAGACCATTGTGCCAGACTGTATCAAATGCCTTTTCTAGGTCGATTAGTATCATGCCTGTGGAGATTTTAGTATTAAGATTATTTGAGATGTTAGAGGCGATACGGGTTAGCTGATGGATAGTGGAATGTTTGGGTCTGAATCCAAATTGTTCATGAATTATAATTTTTTCATGGAATTTCGCTAATCTGCTGAGAATGGCTTTTTCTAGGATTTTACTAATTGCAGATAGCATGCTAATGGGCCGGTAGTTTATGGGATTGGAGTGGTCTTTCCCTGGTTTTTTTATTGGAATAACCAAAGCAATTTTCCAAGTTAATGGGACGTAGCCACTTATGAGACATCCATTATATATTTTTGTTAGGAGTATTATAGCTTTATGGGGAAGATTTTTTAAGTGAATGTTTTTAATTTCATCTAGCCCAGGGGCTTTTAGAGGTTTAAGTTTTTTTATTATAGAGGATATTTCAGTGGTGTGGATGAAGGGAAATGGTGAAGTTTTTAAGGGAAGCATGCTGATTGTTTTGTTGACAGCTAACTCTATTTTTGGGTCAGGTTGTTTTTGAGACAGGGTAAAAGATTTTGAAAAAGAGTCGGCAAGGGAATTGGCTTTTTCTACATCAGAAACGGCTTTACCACCAGGAGAGTCTAAAGGAGGTATGGGAGATGACTTATGTCGAATGGATTTAACTGTCTTCCATAAGGAGTTGTTTGAAGGGGACAGAGACTTTAGTTTTTTGTCCATAAGTCATTTTTTAATGTCGTTATTAGTGCTTGGATCTCTCGATTAAGTGAATTGATAATGGATTTGGAGAAACGGTCTTTGGTTTTTTGCCAATATTTCCTTAGTCTGTTTTTAAAGCTAATTAGTGACTTAATATCGGGACTGAGGACAAGAGAGTAAGGTTTGTAAGGTGTTTTGGGGATCGCAAGAATGTCCGCTTCTAATATTAATTTGGTTAAGTCACTCACTGCGTGATCAATAGATTCAGGCGAGTTTATGGTTTGAGATGATAAATGAATGTTTTGGTTAATATGGGATTTGAAGAGTTTCCAGTCAGCAAGGGAATAATTACTTTGAGTTCTAGGATCTCTGGAAAAAGTACAACTCAGGGAAAAGGATACTGGGAGATGATCGGAAGAGAGTAATTGTTCGGTTGTAAGTGTTGAAATAGAGTATACATTATTTGTTAGGACCAGGTCGAGTGTTGAAGGGTGTATGCTATTATGTGGATAATGAGTAGGGGAGTCGGGATATAAAATGTTAAAATCTTTTTTTTTGGAGGTGATGGTATAGGCTTTTTTCCATTTTTGTTGCTTCGGCTGCAGTTCCACATTTGGTGTTTCGCATTGAAATCGCCACCTATGATAACCGACTTTCCTAGGCCTAGCAATATATCTATGTCAGATGGGAGGAGGCTTTTGTTGGGAGGGTTGTATGCAGAGATAATTGTGTATGTTGAGTTCTTGTGTGGTATTGTAATGGCAACTGTTTCCATGTTAAGAGTGACAGGCGTTAATAGTGTCTCGTGCTTAATTGAATTTTGTAAGAGTATGGCTACCCCACCGCCGTTGCCAGAGACACGGTCGTTGCGGTAGCAGTGATATCCAGGTATGTGAAATGATTTGTTTGGTTTGAGGTGTGTTTCTGTGATGAGTACTATGTCTATGTTTAGCTCTCTTACCATCTCAGCTAATTCGTCCCCCTTTTTCAGGACACTTCTAGCGTTCCATAGGAATACTTTAAGTTCACCCATCGAGAGCGTCAAGGAGTTCAACGATCAGCATCGCCTTTTCTAGGTTGTCCTTACACAAGGCAAGCTTAGTGCGTACCGTGAGAAGGGCCTTCAGAATTGGTAGTAGCCCTGAAGAAGGGCCGCTGTTGGGGGTAAGGCCTGAGGAGATGGCTCCTTGTGGCCTACAGCAGATGTGGGTGCCTCCGTGACATCAGAAACGCTTGCGGGCTGAGACGGCTTTAGCAGGGACGACCAGGACCTGCCTTCCTCAACTTTTTTTGAGTTGAATATTCTCGGGGCGGCAGGCCTTGCAGCTTTTTCCTTGTATCTTATCAGTTTGGATTCGTAATCCGTTCTTACGATACAGTTTTTGTAGTTGGCTGGATGGTCTCCACCGCAATTGCAGCATGTAGCAGGGGTAGTGCGGTCAGATTTAGTGCACTGAGAGGTGAGATGAGCGCCTGGACATTTTACACAGCGCGCTTTCAGGTTGCAATTGATGGCCGCATGACCAAATTGCTGGCACCGGAAACACTGCGTACTCCCTTTACTTTTATTCATTTTTTCGATTTTAATTTTACAGTGACAGATGTGTTGTAGTTGTTTTATTTTTTTTATTTCTGTGCTGCTCACGAAACTGACCATGTATATTGGGTTGCCCTGTGTTTTTAATTGCACGACTTTATTTGTATAAAGACCCTGGTAGTGAAGGTCAGCGATGATATCTTCTGTGTTCATTGCCGGGAGGCCTCGGATAACAGAATTTATTGGTTTCTCACTCGCGAGTGAGAAAGTGTGATAAGGCTGATTGATTTCTATTTTTGATAGATGAGCTTTTAGTGCCTTGAAATCGTTTAACGATGAGCACAGAACGGACACTGATTTATTTTTATAGTTTAAGGAGAAGGAGTCTTTAGTCGCGGATTTTAACAAGGCCAGAGTGGCCGCATGGGAGCCGCACGGGGTCATAACTATAGGAGGGATGCGCGATTTTATATTTTCACTTGTCACGGGGCCGGGCGCAGGTAAAAACACTTCTTTTAAGCCATCGTACTTATTCTTGGTAGCGGTTGGGTCTGCTGAGGCATTGTCCGAAAGCGGCCGCTTGGCCGATTTTTTGGGTACTTCCCACTCCATAATGGGGTGGGATAATCACTAACTAAAGGTAGCGTAGTAATTGCAGGCGTGTTGCTTCGACAAAGGTCACTGAAAGACTATGAAAAATATTCTGGATAACATTAAGGTTATCAACTGACAATACGTGGTGAAATTGATTATTTATAATTTTAAACTAATTTAAATTTAAAAAATAACAAATTAAAAATATTAAGTTTTGAGTGAAGATGGTCTCCAGGGATACCAAAATTTGTATTCGCTTAAAATAAATAAAAATCAAGACTAAATATATTTTGTTATTTTTATTTTTATTAAAATTAATTTTAAAATATAATTTTGTAGATTCACCAAGTATTTTCAGTTTAATATTATCGAAATAAAAGGGTTACAATGTATTTTCCCAGGTGTGTACAAAAGGCAAAGATGTATTTATACAAGTCATTGATAATAGAAACTAACGAAACTGTGAGGATGCAATTTGTGCTAACTGTTTGCATCAGATATGGAATGGATTTAGAAAAGAAAAAAAATGTAATTCGAAAAAAAATAATGAAATAATGTTGCAACGTTGAACCGGTTAATGTTCCCGAGGGCAGGTGTTTTGCCCTACCTGTGTCCCCGGAGTTGCGACGCAAGCAGTCGATTGTTGTTTATGTGAAACAACGGGACCCTTGATAATTCAGCGCAGGGTCAAGGGATTAAAAACTAAAATAAAAAATCTAATAAAATTCTAAATAAAAAAGTTTTATCTGATTTTGGTTCAATGCAGTAAGTATTCCATCAAACAAGGTATTTTAGTTATGTAAACACTTAATAAATATATAATAATTTTCTTCTTCGTGTTAGCGACGTCAAGTTACTTCTGCCCAGTATTTGGCAACATCAATAGCCCGTGTGTTACATGGAGCAGGATCTTAGGTGTTAGGCGGTCTGCAGGTTTCCACAGTCGCACAATAGTGACTCTCCCTTCTGAAGCATTCCCCACCGCTTAAGGTCGTCCTTTGCTCTACCAACTCCGGTTCTTAATCTGTTCAGGGATTTCCAGGTCCACGAGTCAAGGTTCTTGCCAGTTGGGAGGCTTTCCTTTGGAGAAGTGAAATCCTCTGATGCGACGTGATGCCAGAGCTGGAGTCTCTCATTACTAATTCACGTACTAAGCTCATGTAAGCTAAGCCGGGTTGTCATAGCGAAAACTTTTGCAAATTTATCAAGTCGCCAAAGTTATTCTGTGGCCGTATTTGAAGTAGGAAAGGAAGCTCGCGACATATGGGACACGACAAACCAGTTTTTTTGTGTGTTTTATTAATGTCTTGAAATCCTCGCTACTTGAGCCTGGGTGTTGGGGGTATCTGATTATACAAGCAGTTGGACGGTTAGTTGATTGCCCTACGCATTTCTCCGACGCATATGACTTTACGCCTTATGTTTGGTGGTGCAATAATAGCCAAGTGGTATAATTTTAAAATGGGTGTTGGTTTGAGTCAGCCTGTGACGACTCTGAATACATCATTCAGGGCAGTACCTACTTTATTACAATGGGCTGATCGACCCCACAATGGTGCCGCATATTCTCCAGCTGAGAAACAAAGTGCTAAAGCTGAGGTACGAAAAAGAGATGGTTGAGCTCCCCAGTAAGTATTGGTCTGTTTGCGGATGAGGTGTGGCTGCAATGACCCTTGAAGGTGAGAGTGCGATCTAGTGTGTTTCCGAGGTATTTTGGATGGTCGCTATGTTCCAGTTCTCTATATCTTTCCATGTGACACGAAGCTTTTTGTTAGCTTTCCTGTTTCTAAGGTGGAAACAGCAGGTTTGTGTCTTTCATGGGTTGGGTTTGAGATGATTGGTTTTCTAATGTAAGAATAATACCGATAGACGTTAATAAATAAAGATTATCTGTGGATAATATTATGCATGCTGTTTTGTATGGCTATATTATAACGTCACGGAGATTTTAATATCAGTTAGTAAGCTTAATATTTTAATTGTTTTAAAGGTGAAAAGTTGCAGAATATTAACATTAGATTCAATTGAATAATTAACGAGATTCTATTTTTATAAGCAAGTCCTAGAAATTATTTTTGGAATAGTACAATATTACTAGTCGTGAAGTTAACTGAATCAATTTGTAGAGCGACACGTAACACAGTGATTTATCTGACGGGAGCTTGATGATTGCTCAAGTTATGGAGTCGTTGAAGCGGAGAGAGAAGAGATCTGGTCCGTATGGTCGTCTGCTTATATAGAGCAAGCTCAACTCTCACCTTGAAAGGTGCAATAGTACTTGAAACAAACTCTGGTGACAGCTATTCTACCAACATCTATGGAATATATAAGGCAAGATTATTAGGCATAGATAGCCAAATTTGTACAATTGATAAAACAGACGTCCGCCACAATATTAAAGTTTACATGTTAAATGAAGATAAACCAAACAAGTAATAACAAAAATAAAGCATGGTTTACATGATGCCTGTAACATTTGGGTTTACAGTGAACTTCAGTTCAGATAATAAAGCAATACGAATGATTTTTTTTATTAATTTAAGATCAATCTCTTGATACGGTCCTTGGTCCAGACGTATAACGGTTCAGCAGCTACTGTCTTCGCTTAACGACTTTGGAGCTTCCACTTTCTGAAACCGGTCGCTTGTGTCCACCAGAACCAGACTATAAAAACTAAAGGTACACTTGATTGTACTTCATACAACGACAGTCTTAGTCTTGCAAATGTCTCCTGGGTTCTTTCCGCAATTGCGCAGCTTGGACAGCAAGTACCATCGAAAATATCATACAATCGAATACTAAAAAAATATACGTTGTGAAAATAATCTTATCTCTAGATTCTATTACTTTTGATCTTTTAAAGATGATGATATCAACTTGATAAAGCTCTTCTAGGCTGATGCCGAAAAGCCTCGAACAACTATATTTTGTCTCTTATTTGTGTTCGCTCGCCTGACATGCACATCTAACAATGTTAGTTTTAATTTTATATCAAATTACACGGCGATTGCAAACGTCATATTATTTGTTATGATAGTTGCTCCATTTCATGTTGGTTCAACTGTCATAATTAGTTTGCTTTTTTATCGTGAGTATCTTGGCGGCGCTGCATGTCACAGTGTTCCGGCAGTCGTCAGTTAACTCTTTTTCGGCCGGCGAAACGTCATGTACAGATCGGACGAGGAAATCGGGTCTTTATTAAAAATAAATTGGAATTGTGCTTCAAAAATAAGTTATTTGCTTTGCGACATGCTCCTGCATCTTTCCTTTACGCGGCCACGTGACGAACCCGCGACTTGTCGTCTTTTTTAAAGAGGGGGCGTGTCAGTGACTTTATTCTTATTGAAAAGTATTGAACTGCCAAAGCCATCAAACATTTATTTACAAATCGTTTATTTGAACGGTACTTACAGGTCAATTTTTGTATATATCCAATTTTGTTGAATAAGCCTTGAGAAATAAGTCCTCCCGTATGAGTTAAAACCGAGGAATGACGATTTCTGAACTGTGAACAGCTGCTCGCACGATAAAAAAGAAAAGGTTTTCTGCATCGAATTGTTACTGGTGATGAAAATTGCATACGTTACAACAACCCTAAACTTAGAAAAGCATGGGTCAAGCCCGGCGGGCCATCAACATCGACAGCGAAACCGTATATTCATGGTTCCAAGCTCATGCTATGTATCTGATGTGACCAGCTCGGAGTAATATATTATGAGCTGCTTAAACTGATTGAGACTATTACAGCAGAACGTTACCGATGATAATTGATCAACCTGAGCTAAGCATTGAAGAATAAAAGGCCGCAATACGCCGAAAGACATGACAAGGTTATTCTTCAACATGACAACGCACAAAGTATTTGCAGACGCATAAATCAAGCAAGGCTAGCGTTCAATAAAAACTAAAATTCTTGAGTCACAAAATATTAATTTAAAGCTCCGCAAGCAACTTGTCAAAAAATTTGTTTGGAGCATCTTGATGTACGGCTGTGAGACATGGTGTTTATCTGAAAGTGATAAAAAAAGACTAGAGGCCCTTGAGATGTGGTCATATAGAATAACCCTCGGAATTTCCTTTAGAGACACGTCACGAACAATGAGGTTCTCAGCATAAGCAAGGTAGATAGGCACCTAGTAAGAACCATCTCAGAGAGAGGCGAGCCCAATGAATCGGTCACATCATGCACAACGATGCTTTTCTTCACAACATTGTGGAAGGGATGGTTGAGGGTAGAAACTGCAGGGGGCGCACTAGGCGGGAGTATTTGCAGCAAGTGTTCGAGGACATCAGTTGTAGAGTTATGCTGAGCTAAAGAGAGTTGCAGAGGATCGAGAGGAGATGAGAGATGCAAGCTTTTGTTGCTGCAAACCAATCCACCGGATTGATACTACGAAGAAGAAGACAACGCACTACCCTATGTTAAAAATGTTGTAAAAAACTACCTGGAAAACCTCAAATAGGAAATCCTACCCCACCCGCCGTATTCACCAGACATCGCTCCCTCCGATTACCATTTGTTCCGGTCGATGACACATGGCCTGGCTGAGCAGCGATTTTCTTCTTATAACGAAACCACAAAATGGGTCGATGACTGGATTGCCTCAAAAGACCAAGACTTTTTCCAGCGTGGAATCCGCATGCTACCTCAAAGATGGGAGAAGGTCGTAGCTACTTATGGACAGTATCTTTAATGATCTGAGTCTGGTAGTCTTCTCAGAAATGCTGATTTTTATAAAAAAACACTAATTTTCAATTAATATATTTGAGACTGTTCTCGGCGGCTCGTGTAAGTGCCTTACTAGACAGTTTTTTAAATTAATGTTTAGCCAAAAGTTTTTAAAGTGCTTAGATATTTAAAAAACAGTGTTTTAAAATCCATAGATGAAATGTGCCTCTATTCATTTTTGTCGGTTTTCTCTAGTACGCTTTTAACTGAGTAATATAAATCGCAAATTATGATTAAATGTTGGTTTCCCAGATATGATATTTTCGCATGTGAACCTTCTTAGGTTTTCGCGGCCAGATTTTGTATAAATATAATATATATATATATAATCGTGTCGGAAACAACAGGATCAAATCCTGTCTGCCCAGAAGTGGGCGACGTCGATGGCGTTACTTCTGGCCATCATCAGGTCTTCCTGGGTGCAGCCACTCGGGCACAGCGCACACTCCAAAAGGTGTGACAGGGTCTGCTCCACGCCGCAGTCACATTCAGTCGGTCCGCTGTAAAACTGCCAGGCCCTCATTTGTGTCCTCGTCTTGCATACTCCGGTCCGAAGTCTGTTAAGGGACCTCCATATATTCCACCCTTGGTCATGTCCAGGGGCTAGGTCCTCTTTCGGGGCAATCCAAGTATTCCCCTCAGTTGCGCTTCTCCACATGTTCAGCCGCAGGGTGGCCTCAGGTATCTCCAGTTCCGTTGTCGACTGTAGGAAACTTCTTCTTGATTTGAGCCGTGTAGTTATCTTTTGGTACCCAAACATAGGGTGGAGTGCGTCGTGGGTTGCTTTGGTGAGTTCCTTCTTGGTAGTAACTTCTCGCCGTATGTTTGGTGGGGCAATGCCCGAGAGTTGATATAGCTTTGATATTGGGGTAGGTTTTAGGCACCCCGTAACCCGGCACGTTTCATTCAGAGCAATATCCACTTAATATATAAATATAATTGATTACATACACTGTACCGTGCACCTCAATTTTGACGTCGCTAATACGAAGAAGAAGAAAGGCACGTACTTTATGAATTTTCTATTAACGTTTGCGGCTCAAATCCTCGCATCAATTATTTTTTTTACAATTTATGTACGACAGAAATCGCATATAAGACGATTTTTGTTGCGAGTTTGTTCGCGTTTCAGTTGTTAGAGCACTGAAACGTTTTTTTTTTTACTTTGCGACTTGTTGCTCGCATACTTCCGCCGTACACTTCGGCGAATTTACGGCCACCGTTGACCGACTGCGATTTAACTGCTTCCCGCCTCATCATCTTTAATCACGAGGTGCTTCCGTCATGCGCAAGGCAAAAACTTGCATCTGCCGTTTTTACTGTTTCTTTGCCATTTTGCCGAACACTTACCGAACAGTGTTGATATCAAAATTGATTTTTACACTTCGAAAATTTTTCAATGTCATTTTTTCCCATATCCGTTCCATATCTGAAACATTTGTGCGCATAATTATGAAAATTGTGTAAGTCAATAAAATAAAAAAAAATAAAAACATTTCGCATCGGTTATCGGAATATGCCGTCACAAGATTCCCTGACCGTTGAAATCGGTAGACGTGATATATCGCTTTGCTACTTTCTTAGAATAGTTTTGTTTGCATCATCTGATAGCTAAAGGATACATGAACCAATGTGATATATGAAAATAGACCAAATAAGTACATTTATGCTTCAAATACTAGTTTTATAATTGACATTATAATTTGTATTCAAACCGAGCCGTCATGAAAGGGTTAATCATTTATTTCAGTTCACTTTGTTACAGGAGAATACCGACAGATGGTGATAGTAATTCTGAAGTCAAATCTGTGAAATTCTATGACGCTAATGACAATGTTACATATGGTTAAGTGCCTAATGTGGAGTGTTGATCCGCTAACGTCATAGACTACAGCCCGAGATTCACGCATCATCCCTAATTATTACAGGAATTTATTTTGAATGGGTGGTCTTCACGGGATGAATTTAGTCTGCCACCAATTTTAATTAATTGGCTAAGACTGGCATTTTACGGGTGAAAGATCAAATTGACACCAACCAGTGGTATTTTAGAGCTCATAAATCGAAAAAAAATCCTTTTCGATCGAACCTACGACCTTTGGCTTGCAAAGCAAACGCTTTGACGATTGAACTTTACCCGACGGTAAATATTATCTTTAATTTTTACAATATAATCTACATCTAACATAAATATAAAAAAATATAAAAATAGCATTTAATACAACATGAAGCGGTCACTACAAAACACAAACCTTTAATTATAGTATATCAGAACGAACGTAACATGATTAACGCCAATTTCATAATCGTGCTCACAGAGCACCACGAATTACCGACACTTATTTCTGTCAGCTCACACTGTCCATTCCTCGTTCTAAAACATATCTGCACCTGAAGGTCAACTTGAGAACATATGGTTCTCGATGACCTCCAAAGCAGAAATCCGATTGATCTAAGAAGTGGTAGTTATACTATTATAGGCATATTTTTGGGTGATTTGTTAACTGATATTTTAACGTTCCCGAGGCCTGAACAATTTTGTCTTAAGGGGCGGCTCAATGCGATTGAATGTCGAGAGCGTAAAATTGAGATGATCTTGACATGGAGTGTATAAATGTTCTTATAGTGTTATAGAATAATCATCAACTAGTAAGCGTCATAACTAAGCACATATTTTATTACATTTTTCATGTCTTTTCATCAAAAATACGTAAGTCAACATATTGACATCAGCATGATGTAGTTCTTGCTTACTGTTACCGAAAACCTCGTCAACCGATCTTTCGTCTTATATTTTTGTAGCTCGCCACACCTTTATGTAGATGGCGACATTGGCACTAGTACATAGTTTTGCCACCAGGCGGCGCTGCTAACAGCGATCACGCCGCGGGAAATGTCAGAGCGGGCAGAAAGTCCCGAGCCATAAGCGTGACAACATTAGCGTTGTGGCTGGTGGTATTTTTCCGCTTGGCCCCAAGCTTTTAGTGTTTCTAAGTGAATAAAATATAGTCTGTATCTCTACAAGAAAGTCTTTGTCTGCTGACCTGCTCTTTATCCTGCCCCTCGCGACGTAATAACGCCCCTCTCCTTGTTTTGAGAGAGGAGGATGTTAATATATTGAATTATAAAATATTTTCTTGTTATTACTGTTTATTTTATAAAGCATACAAACCACGAAGGAAAGGTTTGTAATAATGCAATGGCTTTGATTCGCTCATTGCCTGGAATACGGCATATCAAGAATCAACCTCGGGAGGAATAACCAAGTCTTCCTTTCCATCCATCGAACACTTACTGACGTGGAAAAAGACGAACTCTGTGGATTTTCATGTCACTCAAGCGTTTACCGGACACGGTATTTTCAGAGAATTCCTAAAAAGATTTGGCCTCTCTTCTTCCGATGCATGTCCATGTGATCCAGGCATGCAACAGACGGTGAGACACTCAATCGTTGAGTGCATCATCCATGAGAACAGGAGACGCATTCTGTGTTAGTCTCTACCATTTCTTGGGAGGATTTACCTGAATTCCTGCTTAGTTCTGACGGTCCCTTGCTGTTAAACTTCATTAGAGAAATCGTCGGAGCTACAAGAGCGGTTAACGAGGCTGACATGGAATAGGCTCCTACGTTCTTCAACTATTTCTCAGACTTATATTTTAACCTTGAGTGTAACTAGCAGTGTACAATACGCAACTTTATATTTTTTCTACATTTGTTTTAAGTGAAAAAAATAATTAATAAAATAATGAATAAATAAATGATAATAATGCAACGGCTGTCTACCTTAACACTTTTTCTTATTTAGGACTTAAAATACATTTAAACCTAGGTATTTCGATCATAGTGTACCCATCTTTATGACTCAAAGTACTCATCAATGATTTTAAACGATAATGATACACTTTTTTAATTATTTGTAAGGTCATAATACTCTCGCCTTGAATCTTAACTTAATTAATGATCTTGAGATTAAGAAAAAAAATCCTTGGTTGAATAAACAGTTCAAACCAGTAAGGCTTTTTGGGCAAAGCATTATTACATTTATATTGTTGACAATGTACTCCTTTTAAAGTTTTTATATTAAAAATAAATAACGTTTATTTGTACAGTAAGATGTCTAAGAACGTTTTCATAAGATCGGATCCAGTGTCGGTTTTAGGGGGTGGCAAAGTGGGTCGGTTCCCCAGGGGGCCGAATATGCTAGAGGCACCGAGAGCAACTAACCTTGCAAACTTTTTTTAAGTAGAAGCAACATGGGACACTAGTAAAATAAATGCCCTAAGGCACCGCAAGGTAAAAAGCCGGTACTGATAGGATCCTTAGCCGGATGCTACCATGACCTGGACTTTTATTTCCTAAGAAACTGCTAAACCTAATAAAGAGGCGTTTTATGTTTAATGAAAGTTTTCCGTACACGGAAAGTTTATGTTTAAATGATAGATACTTTAAATCAATTTAATAATCATCATTATCAGTTTAACCTCACCTAAATAGAGCATACGGTATTTAAAAACTGCCAGCATATTTTTAATCGAGTTCTAAGCTGAAATTACCCCCGGTTGGTGTGAATTTGATCCCTCACCCGTAAAATGCCAGTCATAGCCTATTAATAAAAATTGGTGGTAGACGATAGTCGTCCAGTGAAGACCTCCCATTCATAGTAAATTCCTGTAATAATAAAGGAGAATGCGTTAATCTCGGGCTGTAGTATATGACGTTGGCGGATCAACCACTCCACATGCAGCGCTTAGCCATATGCAGCATGGTAAGCGTCATAGAATTCCACAGATGAGACTTCAGAATTACTATTACCATCTGTCGGTATTATTTATAATAAAAAAAATCAGATGCCATAGTCTTCACATCATCCCATGTAATACTTCGTAGAATGGTACGAGCCCGAAATGTTGAAGAAAAGGAAATTATAATTTATTCTCTCCTGCGACATTTGTAAAACATGTTCCAACTAGGTCCACTTTCGCCTCTTGGACTGCAGTATGAAAGGCTGCGTTGTCCGATGTCTCACCTCATCATTCTTCACAAAGTCAAGCCATTGTACCACCAGTATTCTACGCAGACATCATCATGCTGCAGTTTACGGTTGCATTGGCTCTTGGTGAGATCCCAAGATTCACAGCCGTAAATAATAATTATTTTGTTTGAACAAAACTTTGAGTCCCAGATATTGCGCATGGTGTTAAAAGACGCTCTAACATTCCCAAAACTTGAAGCGGGCTTCTTAAGCAGGCTTCCGTTTTCAGTGACCCATACGCCGAGATATTTTATTTTTAAATAACTTCTTAGCCTTTCACGGCCAGATTTGATATTGTGGCTTAGCCGTGTGTGGCGAATTTCTTCTCTCCGATATTTCGACCGCCATTGCAGGGGTCCTCTTCTGGGTTGATGACTTTGTTGTGAGTTGGTTTCAGGAGGTAGTTTAGCCGTTAGCGTAACGTACCTCCCCGAGCGTCATGTCGGGTAATCGTGTGCGGTGGTTATGTTCTAAGGAGAGTACCTCCACAAACGTCATGCCGGACAGTGGATGTCCTTGCTTGTCTGTCTGTTTTTGATTTTATTATTACTATTATATAATTTATTTATTTTCAATTTTATTTACGGCCTAGACCAATACATACGGTTTTAAAGTAGAAAATACAAAAAATAAAATGGTAAAACATAACAAGTATTATAGCTTAGACAATACATATTGACAAAACATGATCATGAGTAAATAAACAGATCTAGCAGATTAGTAGAGGGATCCGAAAAAGCCGGAAGGTCCACCCCGAAAAAGTCCAAGTCACCAGAGGAGTTAACCAGTCTACACATTCTTAACATAGGAGAATAGAAACCGTAGTTGGTTTTGGATCTCCTTACATGTAGCAGGTCACTGCCTCTAGTGAACCGAGAGGGAACGTTGAACGTAATTTCCTGCAACAATGTCAAGTCATCGATTATGCAGTTCATAATTTTAAAAATAAACAGCAAGTCAGTCACTGTTCTACGTCTCTCCAATTTAGATACATTAAGTCGCCTCTCTATATCTTCATAGGAGTAGCTACCTCTCTGAAGGCCGATCAGTCATATTGGTATCAAACAGATATCAAAAACTCTTAACCCTTTAAATAGTCACACATTACAAACGTTGTTTTTTAAAGCGTAGTAACGCGCGATAATCAAGTTTAAAAATAATAAAATTATTTGCGTTATCTTTTCTTCAACCGTCAAAAAGTCACGGTCAAGATTCCTTCAATTTCTTGGTCAGTGCATTTTTGTAAGTAAGAAACTTTCTCAATTCTTACGTACAAATTTCTCCAACTATCCGCTTGATGCGTCATAATCAGCTATTGGATGAACTTTGTATCTGACTCGTACCAACTGGTACTGCGAAGCAATAGCACATGGTTTGTTCTATAATGACTAACACTCTCGCAGTTCTTCAAGAAGTTTATCGCGGAGTTGGCCGAAGTAGGTCTGAAGTTTGCAGAAGCTAATCGAAGTGAGTAACTTCGCACTTGTCCTCGTCTAACTTCGCGTGACGCTACTAAAAACTGCAATGAAAACATATATTCTTTCTCGCTTCTACACAAGAGATTGTAAAATAGTTTTAAAGTTGCAAAATAAAAATAAACATTTCTTAAATTTGTATATTCCTTACATTATTATTAACTATTTGTCATCCCATATTTATCTTTAATGTTTTAATGTAGGGTAACGAACTGTACTTCATAAATTTGGAAAATCAGTTCTGTTAAACTTTATTTTTACATTTTTCAAATATAAAGTCAACTCTACTAGTATAACGTATTCAAAGGAACGGATGCTTAACCAGATGCTCAAGAAGTCTGGACCATTTAGATCTAAGAATAGTTTCAACTCAAAATATCAAAATGAGATGAACGGTTGTATGAATAGGAGCCGCAAACGTTATAGAAAAAAATACGTTACATATATGTATAATAATACGTATGTTCTAAAATGGTTCTATGAGGCTTGCTTTAAGCCGTTGTAAGTAAAGTGTTCTGTCAATATCATGTGAGTACTGCACGGCATTCACGTATCGTCTATTTTTAAGGACACTCACTGTGAATTAATAGTTGTTTATATGATGTTTTAGGTTTATTCATTATCAGCCTGTATCCGTCCACTGTTGAACGTAGGTCTTCCGCATGAGTCTCCATCCTCATCGAGCCTCCGCTTTTTCCGAAAATACTCCTGCTATTTTTTTGATGTCGTCCGTCTATCTTGCAGGGGGTTGGCCAACGCTCCGCTTACCAGTTCTTGGACGCCACTCTTTTCTTCTCCAGATTTATTAACAATTTTTATTTTTGTGGGTAACACGTACAGGAGAATACCAACAGATGGCGATAGTGATGCAGATATCTCATCTGTTGATTCTATGACGCTAACATATAACGTCACTACAGTCCGATATATACACATAATCAATTTATTATAGGAATCAGATACCCCCAAAACCCAGACTGAAGTGGCGAAGCAGCTTTCTGAGATCCATACGACCTCTCACATCCGGCCCTGAAAATGAGAGACTCCAGATCTGGCAACAAGTCGCATCAGAGGATTTCATTACTCCAAAGGAAAGCCTCCCAACTGGCAAGACATTTGACTAGCAGACCTAGAAATCCCTGAACAGATTAAGAACCGGAGTTGGTAGAACAAAGGACAACCTCGAGCGGTGGGGAATGCTTCGGCAGAGAGAGTCACTATTGAGCGACTGTGGAGACATGCAAACCGCCTCACACCTAAGATCCTGCTCCATGTGCCCAACAAGCTGCACATCTGAGGACCTAATGCTAGGCATTACACGGGCTATCGATGTTGCCAGATACTGGACAAAAATAATTTGACGTCGCTGACACGAAGAAGAAGACAGGAATTCCTTATGAAAGGATGGTGTTCACGGGACAACTTTCATATGACACCAATTTTAAGTAATGGGCTTTGATTATTTAAAATGAAAGGTATTTTATAAGTAGTATTAATAGGTATTTTTAAAAAATGGATCTCATTAGTATCAAAAAATATTAATTTAATGCTTCTTCAGACATTAAAGATGTGATTTATGATTTAATATCAATAAACGTGATTAATTAGTGTTTTGAACATAGGTTTTAAACTTTTACAAAAAATAAGAAACAAACCTCTCATACTTGAAGCAACAAAAGTTTGAGAAACGATGGCTTTAATTTAATAAATTAATGCAATATGGCGGCTCGTGGAGTTAATTTTATTAAATTTGTTTATAATAAAAAAAAATCGTCTTAGAAATTGTAGTTCCACAATACAGAACTCACATTTCTGTGTCTTCGATATTTTACAAAATTAATAATTAATATTAGAATATGAACTAAAGCATTAAGAAAATTCTGGCATATTTACGGGTTACATAATATTTTTGAAAATACAATTAAAACAAAAATATTTATTTAATACTGACATCCTCCTCTGTAAGTTAGTTATTGAATTGCGTGGTGGCAGGAGCAGATTAACAACACAAAGACTTTTTCCGAAGCACATTGACATATTTATTTCGATAACTTTACAAGCTTGTGGTCCGGACCTAGTCACAGCATTCAGGCCGAGCTAACTACAATACGATCTCGCTGCCATCGGCACACAACTGACTGGGGACCGGGCGCCGTGGTCAGTGACATCCAACTCAGCAAGTGGCGATCTATACAACTAGTCCTACTAACGGCATTACAAAATGAGAACACAAACGTCTCCGATGAGCGAATGAAAATAAGAGACGAAAGATTGTATAATCGAGATTTTCGGTACCAGTGAGCAAGGGCTATATCATGCTGATGTCAATACTCATTAGAGAATAACATCCTTTTTAATCAGTCATATAATTTATTTTCCGAGTTGTAAAGACAGATATCTTTATATTATATTTTCTACCGCATGGTAGCTCTCTGGATCAAGCAATGAGAAGAAGCATGTTTTAGTCAGTGCTATGGGCGAGATGGACAGATTTAATCTTATTAATAATATTTAAACGTTTTCCTGAGAATTAGTAGCTTAATAAGAATATGTATACGAAAAAAATCCATTTTTTTTTTGCAAATTCTGTTCCATATCGCAATTTAAAAAAAGGCAACTAATTAAGTTTTTTTTTCTTTTATCAATTTTTTGATTTTAAATTTATCTTTTATTGATCTTTTAAAAACATTAAAGATGGTTATTTCATTTTTAATACAAATTTTAATAAAACTTTTTTAAAAATATATTTAAAAGTCCCAAAGCTCGCTAAACAGAAGACTCCGCGAATTTACTTTGATAAATAAATTCGTGGAGTTGATATCAAAACTCGGCCCCTCTCACATGGAATATATCAATATTTGATTATATATAAAATTTATTTGTGTGTTGGTAAGTAACACGTTGCACCACGACAGCTAAAAGTACCAAAAAACTTTTCAAATCTATATAGTCTCCTTGGTTACCATATATTTAAATTTTGTTTATGAAATGGATATGGAAATAAAATAAAAATGACCACAAGAAAACTGTAATTATTTACTCATTTGATAAATGTAAAAATATTGTTCTTAAAATAAACAGCTACTACATACTACTGCACTATTTGAATTAACGAAAAATTTTTTAATTTATATCAAGAATGTCGTTTTATTACCAATGGAGACAATTAAAGGTAAAATTGAACACCATAAATCCCCTTTTTGATATATGTTATGACGATATATGGTTCTATTTTTTTTATAATTGATATCAGCTTGATATAGCTCCTTAAAGCTGATGACGCTAAGCCCCGAAAAACGATCTTTTGTCTCTTATTTTTGTTCGCTCGCCTGACATGCACACCAATAATGTTAGTTTTAATTATATAATATTACACGGCGTTTGCATACGACATTTCAAATATTATGACAGTTGCTACATTTTATGTTGGTGCAACTGTCATCTTTAATTTGCTTTTTTGCCGTGATCGTCTTTTCGGCGCTGGATGTCACAGTGTTCCGGCAGTTGACAGTTAAATTTTCGTCGGGCTGGCGAACACCATACCGGTTGGACAAAAAATTAAGTGTTTAATTATAATAAATGCGAAGCGTCCTTCAAAAACAAGTTATTTATGTTGTTAATCTGCTCCTGTATTCTTCCTCCACGCGGCCACGTGACGAACCCGCGACTTGGGGGATGTCATAATTTAATCATATTAGTCTCATACGGCTTAATCTTAGACTTTTAATAATATGTATATCACATTCTTATACGATATTTTGTCTCGTCATCACGTACTCCACTGTTCCACCTTGCACACCTTAGCAGACTAAGCGTCATACGATTCAAAACAAGCCATTCTAATTTGATCAAAAACAACGCATTCTCACCAATAACTCTACGAACCGCAATACAACATAAGACCCATATTCGTCAACCAGCACAAGCTTGCGGTTAAGTGATTTTCGAGTCGAGTCGCTCCTCAGATTTCCCGTTGCGTGCGAGCGAGAACACCACCGTATTTGAAGCTATGCCAATAAAAAGATACAAGCGCTGGATACACATTTTACATTGTAAGCGTTGCTGTGAATGCTATCACTTTAAAATGTATGAAGATTTATTTTGTGTTTAGATCTTTATATAAAATTGTTGCGATTGTTTCTCATATTCGAATCGCTTGTCCAGTCAGCTTGCTAGCGCCCGTTCACTGCGCATGTGCGCAAGTTACTTCCGGGAACGTTTTGAACGGTTTTTCAAATTTGTTTAGAATCGTAATCAGGGAATATTTGTCACAAATTTAAACATGTTTTAGAATATCTTCGATTCTGTGCAGCGATAACGGATAACAGTGCAAGTGATAAGCGAAACGAACGTCGAATTATTCGAGTTTTTGTGATGTTTAGCGTCTGAGAAAGGCGGACGTCAGGCCGACATAACCTCAATCTTGTAAGAAGTGATCGTTTTATTCGCCAATCTTTGCAAAAGCCAAGATTAAAGTGAAGTTTTTCATACGTGATTTTACTATTAATTATTAAAAGTTGTGTAAAATTACGAAAATTTCAAATAATTCGTGAAAATTGAAAATTAGACATCAACGCGCAATACTGAGTGAAACCCGAATCTCATCTTATAAAATAAAACAAGTTTTGCATTTTCTTGTAAATATTTTGATTCGAATTAATTAAATATACGTGTTAAACAGGTGTTGGGTGTTTTTTTCTGCTTAATCATTGTGTTGATCGAGTATTTGTGAAGTTTTGTGATGTTTTGTGATCGAAGAAACTCCTGTATATCAAAAACCTGATGGCATATACATTGGGCCGGTGAGAAGCAGGTGGTTCTTTGCCATGAAAATGAAGTGCCTCCAACGGACGATGGAGAGTTCTGGAGAAATTTCGCACTTTGCATATGCGTATTATCAATACACCAACTTTCACAAGGTAAATAACACCTTAATTGACTGCATGCCAATGTATAAATAATATTGAATACATTGTATTATATTGGCATATAATACGAGTATCTTAAAATAAGTTTTTAATTAGTTTTTAATTATCGAATTTCTAATTCGTGGCTTTTAGATTATACAAGCGTACTGTGAATTGTTTTATTAAATTTTTTGGAACTAATTTGAAAATGTCTTCATCGGTTCATATGAATATAATCATTACATTCAAGTGTAAAAAAAAGTCATAAAAAAAATATGATCATATCACAATGATAAACTAAGAATTTATGATTTTTAGTATTTAATATTGTTCAATAAAATCATGACATCATGCAGAACATTTCTAGCTTCCCCTTCTAAGTTAGCTCCGGGTTGAGTGACGTTTGGTGAAATTCATGGCTTTGGAGACTTGTGCGGATATTTGATTCTACGATATTTTATTCACCGTTGAAGGGTTCATTATCACAGTTATTTGTAAATACCCTATCATGGTGGATAACAACCTTTAAACAAATATTTATACGTTATTGTACTTCCATTTGTTTAATTAATTTGTTTTTATATGTCTCGTTCAACAATTACTATTATATAAGATTATCTCTCTTCTTCGTGTTAGCGACGTCAAATTATTTTTGTCCGGTATCTGGCAACGTCGATAGCCCGTGTGTTGCCCAGCATTAGGTCTTGAGATGTGCAGCTTCTTGGGCACATGGAGCAGGATCTTAGGTGTGAGGTGGTCTGCAGGTCTCCACAGTCACACAATAGTGACTCTCCCTGCCAAAGCATTCCCCACTGCTCTAGGTTGTCCTTTGTTCTACCAAATCTGGTTCTTAATCTGTTCAGAGATTTCCTGGTCCGCTAGTCAAGGTTCTTGCCAGTTGGGAGGCCTTCCTTTGAGAAATGAAATCCAAAGAAAGCCAGAGCTTGAGTCTCTCATTTTCAGGGCCGGATGTGAGAGGTTGTGTGGATCTCAGAAAGCTGCTTCGCGACTTTAATCTGGGTGTTTGGGTATCTGATTATACAAGCAGTGGGAAGGTTGGTTGATTGTCTTACGCATTTCTTCGGCGCATATGACCTTGCGTCTTATGTTTGGTGGTGCGATACCAGCCAAAGGATATAGTTTTGAAATGGATGTTGGTTTGAGGCAGCTTGTGACGACTCTGTATGCATCATTCAGGGCATTATCCGCTTGATTACAATGGGATTAACGACCCCATACTGGTGCCGCATATTCTCCGGCTGAGAAACAAAAACATTATATAAGATTAAATGGTTTTTGGTGAACATAGAATATTTTTTAATATTATATAATACTTTATAAGGCATTGAAGATTAATACAAATCTTCAATAACTAATACAAATAAAAATTTATAGAATACATCATCTTTTATATATTTATTATATTTCTTGACTCAACAGGCGTTTCAAATGCCTGAGCAAGAATCGCTTAGTAGTTAAATTACCATGCTTGAAAAAGCTTGCAGATTGAATTTCGTTTCGAATTAAGTTTTTATTATTATATGTTGATCTAATAAAGTATAAAATATATATATATATATACATAGATAAAAAATATTTTTTAAGGCGTTTTAATTTTTTTTCATAATTAAGTTCATCAATATTGATGATATTATTTTGCTGTTATATGTAAATTAAATATTGAAGTCATTTTACCGAGGTATCAGGCATTGTATCAGACGAGCGAACAAAAATAAGAGATAAAAAATCGTTTTTAGAGGATTTACGGCATCCGCCTAAAAGAGCTATATCAAGTTGATATCAAGTTCTTAAATATCTTCTTATAGCGAAGGCTGCTTATCATCAAGGTAATCTACATTCTTCAAACTGCAACAAGAAACAGCGAACTTCCGGTTCATTGAATCTTTATCAAGGATTTGTCTCTACAAACTGTAATGCTTACTCATTCCTCCTCACTGTTTGGTGCAACACTGACCATTAAGATCCAAGGTCGTACTATCAGAGCTAGAGTCTGTACTATAAAACTTGCCTAACCTATCTTTAAGTATCTACCCCCTATTCACGTAATATCGTGTCAGCTGGTGTTCCACTGTACATTCGTTCACATATACAGTATGAAGTATTGAATCGATAAATATTTCATGCTTTTGTTTTAGCATGAATCACACTGTGCGGTATTTATTCACTTGCTGGAAGACGCAGTGTCATTGAAAAATATATTTAATAAAATTTTCATCAATTTCAATGTGTATAAGTACAATTGCACATAATATCAAATACGATTCAGGTACTTACATAATTCATGATAACTCGTTTAGTAAGTTTGTCCATTATATTTTAAATCTAAAGCTTGTTCTATTTCTTATATTTTATTATGATTATTAATAATTTCCTTGAGTCATCTGTTTAGCAAGCTTTGGGATTTTCTGGTACATTTATATCTAGTAAACTTTCAAAAGAAATAAACATGGATCAATTAGGATCATTTTATAAATATTTTGATTATATAGGATCTGTCAAATAACTTTTTTTTTTGAAAAACATCGCAAAACATCGAGTGTAGCTTCGGCTGTGAGGCACGTAGCGCCGTCTTGTTGAAACTAAATGATGCAAATATCCTCTTCTTCAATTTTTGTGAACAAAAATGGCCCGATAACGATCGCCATTGACTGTAACGGCCACTCCTTGCTCATTTTCGAAGAAAAAATTGCCTGATTTTCAAAGTAATGCCGCAATATTTTCCAGCGTTGTTCAAGCGTACACACAACCATATTCGTTTAGCGGAAAGATTAAACTAATTATCTGTTAAATCAAACATGAGTTAAGTGTTATCATTCACGAAATAAGCACTAGTTAAAAAAAAAGTAAGATGGCGGACCCTATATTACATACACATTGATTTAACATCGCATTAATAAGTAATCCGTGTATTAGAGTGGGTCCAGGGCTATTGTAGTCTTATTCGTTTTATATTATGCTCTGTATTCATATTGTATGATGAAATACTTTGAAATATGTCGAAATTCTTTTGACACAAAGCTTACATTCATTAAAACTTCAATGCAATCGCCCACAAGTTGACATGCAACAGTTAATAATGTGTATGACCTACACATATCATTTATTAAAATCAACAAAGAGAGAACAAAACATGCTCTTTATAAACGAAATGACAATATTTCATATTTATGTAAAGCGGCAAGAGAATCTGAAAGGTTTTTTTTTTTTATACTGAATTTTGTTACAGAAAAGACGCTTGGTTAAATATTAAAAAATATATAACAACTTAAATAAAAATATCTACTGAAAGTTCCTGAAAAAAAAACCATTCAAAATCACATTTTTTTCTTGAAAAAGATTTTTCTTCGTAATTTATAATACATTTTACGCATTACTTGTTTTTTATATTAACTTTTATATGCTAGATTTTTTTTTGATAAAAATATTTATTATATACATTATATAAAAATTATTTAAAGCAAGACGAGTACTTGGGCCTGGCATTTTAACAAACTACCTCCTAAAATTCTCTTCTCTTTCAAAAGGTGGTTGTTATTCCGTCACGTGAGGTCAAGATTAGAAGCAGATTAATAACAAAAAATTTTTCAGAAGCACATTGACATATACTTACGGTAAGCTTTACACACTTATAGCCCGACCTAGTCACAGCATTAGGCCGAGCCAAAATACAATATGCTCTCGCCGATGAGCGGCACACAACTGACCCATGCGGCGCTGTGGTCTCTAACGCCAATATTGCGACACACATGTCTGACAAGCGAACAGAAATAAGAGACGAAATTTTGTATATCGAGGTCTTCGGTAACAGTCAGCAAGGGCTATATCATGCTGATGTCAATCCATACAATTTTGTCAGCTGACATGCTTGCCTTTGTATTTTGAACAACTTCAGTGTGAGAGTGTCAAAAGAATAGCTGCTGTAGTACCCGAGGAGAAAATTAAGAGTTTTTTTTAAATGTTTTTAGCATTCACATTGAGATCCATTATAAATAATAAACATTTATTCATTTACTTTGTTTTTACATGGATCACTTTGAGTATGTCGTCTGTTAAGGACACTCCAGTTTCAACTAAATCGTAACGTTCCCTAATCCGTCACTATCGTCAGTTGTTTCTCAACAGTGACGAATTCAGGAACGCTAAAAGTTAGTCAAAACTGCAGTCTCTTAAACTTAGGGCATAATTGTGATCCGTGTAAAAAAGGTAAATAAATAAATATTGATTAAAATTAGGAGTATTTCAATGAGCAGTTTTAAACCTATCGGATGATAGCTTAACTGCGTTGAACTTAAAAGCGGTCACCTATTTACGTACGATTTGCCCCCAGTGTTGCTTAACTACGATTTAATGAAAAAAACTGACCCATTCAATATTAAATGGCACCCCCTGTCTAACATTAAAATGAGTTAGACCACTTACAAAGAACTATAGCAGCTCAGTTATCTCTAAGCAAGAGAAGGAATGAGAAAAGCTACTGGAAACTGCAGTCTCCTAATAGAAAACTTATGTTACGTGATCCATGTAAAAACAAGGTAAATAAACAAATACTTATAACATGAAATGGTCGTTGTATGTCATATAATGTGTTTAATATATTTTACATTCTGAAAAATATTTGTAAAAGTTTCTAACGGCGATACCTGATTTGTATGGATATCGCATTAACGTTACTAATTAGTATTCGTATGAATTTGACGGACTCATTTATCAAACTCGCACCTGGCCAAATGAAATATCACTTAATCAATCGTAATTCTAACACCAATTAGGCATTCCTTAATTTAGCATTGTAACTTTCCATTCCACAGGTGATGTATGAAAATATGCCGGCATATTTATTAGTATTACTTAACCCAAGAACAGAATGAGAAAAATATGGTTCCTCCGCATTTCCTTCCCAGAAAATCCGTTCAACGACTCGGGGCATCTGGTGCATGGGATATTTAATGCACGAAACAACTGATACACTGGATGTCTCGCTTACCCAACCTCGCTAACCTAATCAAACATTCATCCTTCTTCAGGTGCAATTCACAACCCTAGGATTCTTGAATGCTTTAACTTCTACGTTCCAGATAGGTACACCCGTGCTCGTAGCCATCTATTGTTTTTATCTCAGTTGATACTTGTGGAGCTTCAAAGAACTCAATTTAGTACAACGGCAATGGCGCTCCTAAATGGCCCACCAGCACACCTCGATCAGTTTCTTTCATTATTTTCCTCTTTTGTCGATGGTATTGTTCCTCTTGATCTCTTTAATCTTTGACACGTGTCATCTTCTTTTTTGTGTGTATGTTTATGTTTACAATTATCTTCTTTATGTACCTTGAAACTACGGTTCTGTTAAAATAAATAAATATATATGGAATAGAATTTAATAAGATATTTCCCGTAGCACTCGTACTTAATATTTTTTGCCACAAAAATGCTTTTCAAAAATATAATTTTTGTACGATAAGTAACATAACTATGTTATACATATTGACATCCTCATCTATGCGGGAGAAATGACTTCACGTCGCCGGAATAATTATCGGATCGCGTGGTGGGAGTATGAGGAGCAGATTAACAACCCACAGACTTTTTCCGAAGCACATTGACATATATTTTCGATTAAGACTTGTCAAAATGCCAGCATGGCGACACATGCACGACAAGCGAACAGAAATAAGAGACGAAAAATTGTGTATCGAGGTTTTCGGTACCAGCCAGCAGGGGCTATATCATGCTGATGTCAAACTGGTATTTATGAATCATACCGACGTGGTTTTCTGCGAGAATTTCAATGCTACATAATAGTTTGTAATATTTTTTGTAGGAGAGTATTATAAGCCCATTACATTGTGACCTCCGCACATATTTCACCAGTCATGTTATTAAAATCATACATTCAAAGTACTTCCTTATTAAATATTACTTCTTGGAACAGCGTAGATTTTTTTTTTATTAAAATGAATGTACGAGCAATACAAAAAAAAATATTATTGTAGCTACTCATCATATCCGTTTATTGTACGATAACCCACAAAACAGGAAGAATGATAGCATTTTATATATTATATTAATAGTTATATAAAGAATATCATTTTGTGAAGTGATAAAATTATATTATTTTAATTAATGTACCATCATAAACTATCACCATCCAATTTATATTACAGCATGCATAAAAGAACATTATAACGAAGTAAAGAGTATATTGTTTTTATGTAATCCCATACAGGAGAGCACAGCCGATCCAGGACCAGTGCTCTCTATGACGAGATTGCAAGTGTATATTTATCTGTTTCGTGAAAGAAATCCAAATTGAAGGAAGGAGGAAACACAGACGATGGAAGAGCATTCCAAAAATTACCGGTGGCATTAAGGAAGTATCTTTGGAAACTGACCGTTCTTCGTCGACACACATAAACCGTGTATGTATGTTAAGCAAGTGTAAGACGAGATTGTCGGTTGTGAGTGGGAGCAGAAGGAATTAGTTCTTTAAGTACCGAAGAACAGCGACCGTGGTAATAACGGTAGAAAAGACTAAGCAAAATAATCTTACGCCTGTGTTCCATTGATTGCAGGTTGGACGTAAGAGTGTCATTGTTTATCACACGAATTGCTCTTCTTTGAATTGAGTCAATTATGTTTAGAAAGTATCTTGAGGCTCCAATCCAAAGGTGACTGCCGTATTCAAGGATAGGTCGGATTTGTTCTTTATATAGAAGAAGAAGTTGTTTATCTTTGAAATACCGACGTGATCAATATAATACGGAATGGCAGACCCCCACCACATTTTCCACTGGTGTTACTGCGCTCCCATGGATAATTGCGTCTCAATAAAATACGTCCTTCATAGTTACCAATTTCTGTTCCAAAGTCTCGCATGGTGGTAAAGCGATGTTATATCATTATCATTATTGTAGTATTTTTGAAGACGAAGAATCGTTTAAGGTTCAGACAATTTAAAAAAACTGTTTTATTAAAAAAGAGCCTTTTTATTCGATTTAAAAATAAAAAATTTGAACAGGCGTAAAGGACTGTGGGAGTGAGATATGTCCATTGTCTCGCACAGTCGCAAATTTACCAATGACGTCACGCGAGGTCACCAATACTGGTATTCCACCGGGTTGCGCCTTTAATGCGATTGAAAAGTGAAACGACAATATTACTTTTGTCCAAACTCTTTTTGAACCTTCATGCATATTTATGACCATCCGCGCGGCTGGATGCTTTTCATTCTCATTTTGAATAACAGTCGCCATTTAAAAAAAATATTCATCCGCGTTTCTCGATTGATTTGAATTATTCCATTTTTAGCGCTCAATACTGCGCTCTGTGTATTGTTATTCCAACTAGATTGAACGCGGGAGTGCCAATTTAAATAAGTCAATTATTTTTACTTTATCAAAATCAAAATATTCATTTTACTATCTAAAATTAAACCGATGCCATTTAAATAATGAAATTTAAGTTCGTTATTGAATTGCGTGGTGGCTGGATGAGGAGCGGAAGAACAACACACAGACTTTTCCAGAAGCACATTGATATATATTTTGAATAAACACTTAACATGAAGTTAATTCCGTCTGGATCGAACGGGGCTTGACTGATGACTGCCCGGAACACTGTGACAATCAGCGCCGCTAAGGCAATCGTGGCATAAAAGCAAATTAAAGATGACAGTTGCACCAACATGAATTCTGATAATTATCCCGGCGACGTGAAGTCGTTTCTCCCGTAGAGGTGAGGATGTCACTATCTTGAGTGGTCAGTTAACTCGTCGAAAAAGAGTCTTTATTAAAAATAAACGCGAATCGCGCTTCGAAACGAGTACTTTGCTTGGTAATCTGCTCCTGCATCCTTCCTCCACGCAGTCAAGTGACGAATCCGCGACTTGTCGTCTTTTTAAAGACGGGGGATGTCAATACCTACTGAAAATACACGCAAACAAACAAGCAAGCAAACAAACTCTACATCAGTGATATTTTTTTATGCATCTATTTTGAATTTATACGCAAATTCCACTGTCGTAGTTCGGACTCAATGAGATTCGTCATACGCTACATGCGATATTAAAACATTTCGTGAAAGCAGACTTCTAAAACTGGGCTGCTGCTTCATTTACTAGAGCACAAGGTCACCTACTTTGTTTCGATTTCATTGGTCGCTCGAACACTCGAAGAGAAAGTTCCACTACGGGCTTACGGGCGGAGACTTTCTCAGGCAAAGTTGAGCTCTAAGGCCAGACGATCCAAGAACCAAGATCTTCGATCAAACAAGCAGTCGGATGCATCAGTTAGTCTGCCAGAGCATTGCTGCCGAACAGACGATATAACATACCTCTCTGCAACCACTAAAGACTAAAATTACTATGAACGTAGCATCTTTGAGTATTTGAGTTTGAAATCTTATTTTGTATGGGAATTCTTCTTATTCACGTTTCCTTTGTGTTTTCGGATGAACGTTTTTCAATTTTATTTTCAATTTCAGTTATTTTCTTGAGTTTATGTGCATGTGATGTTTGATGTTTGATGTTATATATGTTTAACCTCTCCTCCCCGGTGATGTCTATCGACTACACATTGCTTGTAATAACTTAAATATCTCTGTAAATATAATACACACAGGGTTCAGATTTTAGGTATTCTTCCTTAATACATTTACGTATTGAAAAAAAATAAAAGATTTATAATAATAGGCACTCATCGGGAGCAGGAAATATTTTTCTAAAATCCGGAATAAATTCACCACTACAATCAAGACGCGTCAACTGTCATGAATCATTCGACCTGTCGGAAGCGTGTGCAAAAATAAAATTAAAAAATACCCAGATGCGTCGGCATCTATACTCCTCACTCTCGCTGACGTACTAATACGAGTGAGCGAGACGGGAAACCTCAGTCGGTCGGCTAGTTCGAAATGATATCGATGCGCGTGGGCTCATCAATATGTCGACAGGCTAAGTAATGTTGGTAGCTCTCGGAAGTTCACGCGCCAAGGTGCGTCTGGCCGTTTGAGGTCTTCGTCTGATGTTTTTCATGTTTTAAGCTATTAAATGTCAATTATTACTGCTTATTGACATCAACTATTGTAAAATTAAGCGATATCTTTGAAATGTTTCATTTTTTCGAATTTCTACTCATTTTATTCACTTTAAATCAGAATGTGTAACGAGTACACACCATCGGAACGCGCGGAAGTTTTTAACATAGTAAGGCGAGGGTTAAGAACACCTATAAAATAATGCATTTTGTAGAATACATTTTTCTTTGATGTTTTGAAAAGTCAGAGGCTTAAATAATTTACAGGTAATCGATCGAAATTGAGAGTCACAGCTTACAAACTAAATTGCAGTAGAACTTAATTATTAAAATTAAAGATATATGTATAAATTTGTTAAAAATATTGATTATAAATATTTATCTGTTTACCTTGTTCTTACATGGATCACGTAACATAAGTTCTCTAGTAGGAGACTGCAGTTTCTACTAACTCGTAGCCTTTTTCGATCCTTCTCTTGTTAACATATGACTGAGCTGCGATAGTACTTTGCAAGTGGTCTAACCCATTTTTTGAAGGAGAGGGGGTAGGGGTGTGTCTTTCAGAAAATGGGTTAGACTACTTGCAAAGTACTATCGCAGGTCACTTATCATCTAACAAGGGAAGGATTGAGAAAGGCTACGAGTTAGTCGAAACAGCAGTCTCCTAAAAGATTAGTTATCTTACGTGATCCATGTAAAAACAAGGTAAATAAATAAATATTTATGTTTTATTTTTGTTTATTTAACACGTTTATATATTTGTAAGCATTATTTAAATAAATATATAATTTTTGAACAACTGATGCACTTACAAATACTTTTAAATAAAATTAAATGTCATCATACATGCAGTTTTAATGAAAAGTAATCAATTTTTAATTTATTGTTCATTTTATTTATAATTTGAAATTAATTTTAATTAAAAAATTAAAAACTTAAAAATATTTAGTTTTGATTCACATTTATTTTAAGCGATTACATGTTTCGGCCTCCCCGGAGACCATCTTCAATAATGGGCTTATATAGATATGTACAAGTATTAGTTCCTACGTTAGTACACACATGTTTACAGATTGTATATGTTGCTGGTAAAACCATTGAAAAAAGACATTATAAAATCAATGGGTATGTGTTATTTTTCTATTATTTTATTATTGATTATTTGTGACTTTAAGCGTTGATTATATGTGAGAAATTGACAATAATAATGCATTACACTTCCAAAAATTCCTTTCCCGATTACTGTGCTTTGCATGGTACGCTAATGGTCTGATAACAATACTAGATAACACTATGTCATTATTACCACAAAAGTAACTCAATCGGTACAAATAATCAGAAATGTCAAACATTATGTAACACCTTACATATGTACCTTTTAGCCGGCGGGTATAACTCAATGGTCAAAGCGTTTGATTTGCAAGCCAAAGGTCGTGGGTTCGATCCCCGACGGAGTTTAAAAAAAGATTTTTAATCGATTTCTGAGCTCTACAATACCCCGGTTGGTGTGAATTTGATCCCTCACCCGTAAAATGCCAGCCTATTAATAAAAATTCGTGGTAGACGAAAGTCATCCCGTGATGACCACCCATACATAGTAAATTCCTGTAATAATAAGGATGATGCGTGAACCTCGGGCTCCACATGAAGCGCTTAGCCATGTGCAGCAGCATGTTAAGCGTCATAGAATTCTACAGATACTTCAGAATTACTATCACCATCTGTTGGTATTCTCCTGTATGGGTTTAAAAAAAAATCAGAAATGCATAAACATAATCAATCACACAAGTAATTATAGAGACAAAAAAATTTGCAATGTACTTTTTTATCATCGTAATGTTATACTAATTTTTTTTTAAGTTATGCTTTTTTAAATATAAATTAAAAATAAATAAATATATCATAAAATAATATTAAATTGGATCGTAGAAAAAATCATTCTTAAAATTCAAATTTAAAATGAAAAATATTGTTTAATAATTATTCTTATGTTTATAATTATAAGTATTTCAAGTTCTTTTAATTTACAATTTATTTATTTAATAATATATTTTTGTTTATAGCAAAGAATAAAATAAATAAAGTTTTCAAATAAATTAATAAGCAAACAAGTCGCTTGCTACATACAAAAACTCTACCGAAGAATATCAGGCGAGCAGAAAACTGCAAGAGGTATATTTGTGCGGCTAACTAGGCGGGAGGTAGACTAATAAATGTACGAGCGGATGTGTGTTCTATGCTGAGCACCTATACAGGCCTAGACCTTACTTGGTTAAGTGTGTTTGTTCTTTTAGCTCACTGGCAAGGCGTGTGCGAGACTTCACGTATAGTTTGCTTGTGTATTGATGAGACCGGTTTCACGGCAGTCAGCTAGCACCGATAGACCTCCTCGCCTGTTATGTTTGCCTGATACTTGGTATCGAAGAGAAAACGTAAAGGATTAAGCCGATTCTCGAATTTATTCTAGCGGGATACGGAATATTTGTTACCCTGTCGCTTGAGAACGTTTATCGACGTTTTCGAACATTACTAAAAATATTATGCGTAACGCGTCGGCGATATATATCCAAGAACGCGCATTATTGAAGTTCATAAAAAATAATTTTCTTTAATAAAAAAATACGGCGATCTTCGGAAAAGCGTAATTCTAAATGTAGTTTTCACAAGAAAACGCTGTTATTGATTCAAATACGCATAATGTTCTTACACAGGTGATAAGTAAAAATAAAAATTACATTTTCCAATAGTATCTTTGAAAAAAAGAGAATAAATAAGATTATACTATAATATTTAAACAAATATTGGTTGATATTTCAGGCTTAAACAGTATAAGTTAAAATTAGTTTCTTTAAATATTTAATTACAGTTAAGACTATTTAAAGTGTGTGTATGGTTTGAGACCACTTTTTATATCCATCACATTCTAGCAAATAAAAATAACATTTATGTTTTTTATAATACTCGTACGTATAACGAGTATGTGAGCTTATTCAAAATTCGGATGAGGTAATCTTTTTTTGTCACAAACGGTTCAAGTAAATTTTTCATAATGATTAAATTAACTATCTGGGAAAACCGTCTTTCAATCCGAAACGATTGCATAACAAGAGTAACTAGAAAAAATCAATCTTATTTTATTAGAATAATAAAAGAGTTAATACAATAATGAAAAAAAAACGTCTCATTCTTCCAAATCTGCTACCTTACTTAAGGATATGCTCACCAAGATTTTTTGTTAGCCACTATCATTCATATTTCATATCTCAAAGATCCGCGGATTATTCCGCGTTTTATTATGATTCCGGCGTCACCGTTTAGCTGACGCTGTAATTTCATGACCGCGATCTCGGTTCCGGAATATTACCATCTTACAGGGGGTCGGCCAACGCTACGTTCGCTAGTTCTTGGGCGCTATTACAATACTTTTCTTACCCATCGACCGTCGTCTCTTCGACAGATATGTCCAGCCCATTGCCACTTGAGTGTGCCTATTCGTTGGGTAGCATCCACTACTTGATTTATTCTGCGTATTTCCTCGTTTCGGATTCTATCTTTTAGCGAAACTCCAAGCACGGATCTTTCCATAGCACGCTGGGTGACCTTTATTTTATGAACTTTTATTAAACGAAATTACGCTGCTTTTGAGCGCTTCTGCCCATCCGTCTGCAAGAGTGCAGACGCAAGTAATGGCTCCTAACTGAAGTCTGCTATCTGAAGAATCCATTTCCCAACCTCACCATTTCCTTATCCATTCCCACGTATTTTGTGGTTAACCACGTGTTACCAAAGAAGGCAATTCAAGACTCCCTGTAGTATATTAATTTCGCAATCTTAGACTGAGGTATATTTGACATCTAACTGATGCACCTAGAATCACGGGAAGGCCTTCAGCCACTCTCTAACAAGTTGGTTTTTTGCGTGCGTCCAGTAACGGGTAAAAGGTAAACTTTGTTAAATTTCGTTATTGCTATGTCAAATTATTGACGAAAAAATATACAAATGTTTTCATAAATCATATATTCAGTTTCATAATGAAAATAGTTTGTATTATTATGATATATTCAGTTATTTTGCTTGAAATATGTTATTACTATGCTGGGATTAGTCACAAGCAGCTTTAATCCTCTAATTCAAATTCATTGAGGGGTGTCTTGATGAGGCTCTATAACGCCTGGTACTCAACTTGCTCAGTCACGTATGACTTAGTTGGAATTATCCACTTATTATGTGACATTTTGAAGGGTGTGTTGTTTCTGTTTTAATGGCGAAACTAAAGTCGCATGACAAAACAGAATTACAGTAAAATATTTTAACATTAACTGTAGTTAATTATTCAAAAACTATTTTTCAATGGTGAGGTGGAAAAAATTTCTTAATTTTTTACAAATAATTGTTAATTTGATATTGTGGCTTTTGGGTTTAGATTTAGCGAATTTCTGTCAACCAATATTTTGACCGCTATTGCAGGGGTCTTCTTCAGGATTGATTATTCATTTGTGATTGAGTTGTGAGTTTGTGTCAAAATCTTACACAATCTCACAACTCAATTCGTCACACACGGCTAAACCCAAAAGCCACAATATCAAATCTGGCCGTGAAAACCTAAGAAAATATTTAATTGTTAATTTATTTTCAGTTAATTGTCTGTATTTAATTTAATTATTGGCCAGAAAATATTTATGAAAAGGTAAGTAATAAATAGAGCAAATGGTCATTTAAAAATAAACTGGCTGTAGAAAAATAATAAATAGGCAGTAAATAATAATTATAAAAAACTAAATTAACATTTTTAGCTGCTTACAAAAAGACGGGTATCTCAAACAGTAATGAATACTTTGAAGTGTAATTTGGCACAGATGTCAGTGACAGTAGTGCCAACATAATAATAAAAAGTTTTATTCGTTTAGCCCGTGAAATAAAAAATATATATTTTTTGCTTACATTAGTATGGTATTAAGGCTTAAGAAATATCTTACATTTCTCACCAGAACCATTCAAAGAAAATCATTGTACCGTACAAAAAACTGTTTGAAATACATAGTACATACACCCGTATGCAATCATTCATTGGTTTAAGGTTCTTCATTTCTTAAGGTAACCAACCTATAAGAGCTACTTTCATTTAGAATGATTAAAATAAGAAAGCCTCAGACCTTAACTCAATTGACATTTTATGAAAGATCTTTGCAAAGGAAGTTTTTTTTAAATTAAATGAAGAATCGTTTCTGCATTCAGGTGACAGTTTATCCAATGATTTGACACTTGATCACCTGTTTTTTTTTTTTTACAATAAATTCAATTTCAATTTATTTTCTTCCAGAAACATTACAAATATAAATATTCAATTCGATTCTGAAACAGGATATAATACAACAATTCATAAATAACACAATAATAATACAATCATTTAAAAAGTCCCGGAGCCCGCTAAACAGAAGACTCCACGAAATTACTTTGATAAATAAATTCGTGGAGCTCATGTCGAAACTGGGCTTCTCTAGAGTGGAATAAATCAATATTCGAGGCGATATTGTTGAACAGTCTGATCACTCTCCCAATAGGCATAGTCCCTGGCTGGTTAGTATTACCTCTAGGAAGAACAAACAATCTGTGCCTCCTTATCCTTAAATAATTGACAGGGATAAACAAACCAATTTCAAACAAAATGTCAGGATTTCTGAATACGCCACGCACTAGGCGAAAGAAATTGATACTCTAGCACACATCTCTTCTAGTTCTCAACTCATTGTATCCCAACATACCCCGTATAAAGTTAGATGAGTACAGCCACGGATAATATCCATACTTGCTCATGTAAAGAAACCTCAAAAATTTCTTCTGAACTCTCTCCAACATAAGGCCATATTTATACTCGGGGGGAGCCTAAATAAAACATCCGCTCTCAAGTATGCTATGAACCAATGAATTGTACAGTACGACCAGTACGTCAGTGCTCGAGAAAGTCCTGGCACTACGCAGAACAAATCCTAACATCTTCAGTGCCCTTCCACACACAGCTTCAATGTGAGCATGAAACGTTAGCTTGCTTTCAAAGAATATGCCAAGGTCTCTGATAGATGATACTCGCGGGATGCCAATACCATCCATACTGTACCTATGGTATACCATCTTATAATTACGAGTATACGGTAAGACGCTACACTTCTTCTTCGTAGTATCAATCCTGTGGATTGGTTTGCAGCAACATAATCTTGCATCTCGATCTCCATTCCTCTCGGCCCTACACTTAGCAATATTAAATATCAGTTTGTTACGCGCACCCAAGTCAGATATATTATCAATATCCGACTGGAGAAGTTTGCAGTCGTCCAGGGTAACTACATCCAAGAAAAGCTTTAAGTCGTCAGCGAACAACAAAAACATAGCATGATTTATAACATCAGATATGTCATTTATGAACAACGAGAACAGCAACGGTCTCAGGTTAGAGCCCTGCGGAACTCCCGAATACTTATAAAAGCTGCGTGATCGATAAAAGCCATAGGATACAAACTGCTGTCTGTCTCTAAAATAACTTCCAAGCAGACTCAGTAGACCATGAGATAATCAAATATTTACCATTTTGATCGCACACCCGTAAAATGCCAGTCATAGCTTATTAATTAAAATTGGTAGTATACTAAAGTCGTCCAGTGAAGACCGATCATTCATAGTTAATTCCTGTAATGATAAGGATGATGCGTGAATCTCTGGCTGTAGTATATGACGTTGGCGGGTCAACACTCCACATGCAGCGCAAGGTCATATGCACCATGGAAAGTGTTGTGTCATAGAAAGAGTCATAGAATTCCACAGATGATACTTCAGCATCACTATCACCATCTATCGGTATTCTCCTGTATGTGTTTACATGAAAAATATATTACAGAGCTACAATATAAATTATAGAATAAGTCATATAAAGAAAGGCTCTAACTGTTTTAATTGTATTTAAATTGTCTATTATTAAAGTTAAAAATTTAAATATCACATTAACATCCTCCCCTCTCTCAAAAAGGTTGTTATTCCGTCGCGTGAAGGCAGGGATAGGAGCAGATTGATAACATAGACTTTTTCAGAAGCACATTTACATTTATTAAGATAAAACTTTACAAATTTATGGCTCGACCTAGCATTCGGCCGAGCCACAATACAATAAGCTCTCGCCGAAGGGCGGGGTACAACTGCCGCGCTCGTGATGGCTCTCGCCCAGGGCTACTAGCGGCGGTCTATATAACTAGTCACAAAAATGGCGGACACATAAATGTATAACAAGCGAACAGAAATAAGATACGAAATATTTTATATCGAGGTTTTCGGTACCAGTCAGCATGGGCTACATCATACTGATGTCAATATTTATAAACGAAAATTGCAATTTCTTCTATAGTTGTACTTTTTGCTTTAAAGTCAAAGGCACACAAAGCAAGACTATGTCAAAAACATGAAAAATTCAATTGTGCGCCAAAAAATTGAATTTCCAAAAGCTTTGCACGAAAAATTGACTTGGTAAGTCCTTGTTTACCATTTAATAGGGAGATCGGAAATGTTATCAACATTGCGAGGGGAATTTCATGCTAGGAGGCTAGTAAAGGAAATATTTTTATGATTCCAAATATAATTTAGCGGCTGCGAACGGAATACGCAGATAAATCACAAGTGAAATTTGCGAAATATGGAAATTCGCCACAGCACTCTCTCGTTCTCTGGATTTGTATGCGCGGTTCGTAAAAAATGTTTTATGCTTCATTTCATTGGAATTCATAATGTCCTTGCTCCCTAGACACGAGCAAGGTTACTGAATTGAATTATGCTTTACTCTACGACACGTTTTCATGCTTTATGTACTGAATATATTAATGAATCACTGTGCATGTAATATTCAGAAATAATTACTTTTTGAATATATAAATATAATCGTGTCAGAAACAACAGGGTCAGAACCTGTCTGCCCAGAATTGGGCGACGTCGATGGCGTTACTCCCGGCCATCATCAGATCTTTCTGGGTGCAGCTACTCAGACACAGCGCACACTCCAGAAGGTGTGACAGGGTCTGCTCCACGCCGCAGTCACATTCAGTCAGTCCACTGTAAAGCTTCCAGGCTTTCATTTGTGTCCTCGTCTTGCATACTTCAAATCAAAGTATTCCCCTAAGTTGCGCTTATCACATGTTCAGCCGCAGGGTGGCTTCAGGTATCACCATTTCCGTTGTCGACTCTACTACGGAAACAACAACAACAACAACACACTATATGAATAGTAAATTATTATTTATTTATCTTGTTTTTACATGGATCACGTTGAGTATCGCTTTTGTTAAGGAGACTGCAGTTTCGACTAACTCGTAGCCTTCTTCAATTCATCAACTGTTGTATCTTGAGAGTATCTTTTGACGTGATCCATATATAAACAAGGTAAGTAAATGATAATTATTTTTTCATCATGGATTTTGAAGTGAATGCTGAAAACATTGTTACAGGAATTACTGCTTAATACACGACCGCACTTAATACTATATATAGGGTCCGCCAAATAACTTTTTTTTTTTGAAACAGGGCTCAAAACATCGAGTGTAGCTTCGGCTGTGTGGCACGTAGCGTCGTCCTGTTGAAACTAAATGTTGCCAATATCCTCCTCTTCAATTTTTGTGAACAAAAATGGCCCGATAACGATCGCCATTGACTGTAACGGCCACTCCTTGCTCATTTTTGAAGAAAAATAGCCTGATTTTCAAAGTAATGTCGCAATATTTCCCAGCGTTGTTCAAGCGTATACACAACTATATTCGTTTAGCGGAAGGATAAAACTAATTATTTGTCAAATTAGACATGAGCTAAGTGTTACCATTTACGAAATAAGCACTAGTTGAAAAAAAAAAAACGTTAGATGGCGGACTCTATATAATAAGGTCTTTTAAGTGCCAAATAACTAAAAAGGCAACACACATTCTAAATGTACTTATATAAATGAATTTAAACAAAATAATTGATACGTATGTACTTACAAAATTTCAGTGAACATCAATCTATGTGACATTTGTCTCATTAATAAATATAAGAAAAAAGTAAGCAGCAGACGCCAGGATTCTAACCACGTAATTTTGTTATCACCCATCATTCTGCACTCAGCGTAGGGCCATGGCCACTTGCTTCGCTTACTGAGTCATCCACGAAAAAAAATTTTTAATGTGAATTTAACATAGCTTTTTCTGATTGAATATTAATAGTTTAGCCAGACCAAAATAATAAATATAAAATGCTGTAAATATCATATTTTTTGAATTTTTCAACATTATTTACATCGTGTTTATGGCGAATTGCACTATATGTCACTACTTTTAAATATTAAAAACGTTCATACGTGGTTTTTGAAGCGACTTAAGTCACTGGGAAACCGTATTCCCAAGGCCCGCGAAAGAGTAAGCTGCAATTGTCACTAATTTTATGCTCGTTTATGCTCGCTTGCGACATCCAGAGAAATACATATAAATTTATTCTCCCCAATTCTAGGAATATAAAGTCTCCTCAATTACACTTCAATATTCAGACTCACAGGTTAATCCATTGAATTATGTATAAAGTTGCGACACATCTTGATGCTTAGTGTCGTGAATCATTAAATGAATCACGATTCACGTAACTTCGGAGAAATTATGTCATACCTTGCATTCCATTTAACGCATGGATATAGTCACAAAATTGTATGAATATTCTCGTATTTTATTTGCGGCTATAAGTTAAATTATAAAATATTCCAAGAAATATTGTCGAAACTTATGACTGAAAGTAAAAGTAATCTATTGTTAACTAGAGGTTACCGACTGAATTTTCTCTGGAGCTGAAAACCATTTTTGATCAATTGCAAAGCATTAACAAACTTATATTACACTTATACGAGTATCTATAAAAGAAACAAAACCGTAAATCGCAATAATTTTATCGTTCTTCTAACAGTTCTTGCCTTGGGTCTTATTTTCACGACAACCTAAACAGTTGATTTTTTCTACATTTTTTTGTACAAGAAATCAATTGGGTAATTTTTGGTATTTTTGTGGACATCAGCTAACGTCTGTCAACATGAGATACCCGGATTGAATATTGTTACCCAAGAAATTCTCAGAACTCAAGAGTGAAAGAGAGAGATGCGCAGTGACTTTCACTACCAAGCCGGATCTGTTTCTTTTGCCTTCACAGACCCAAAAGCAAGCCGGAACTCACTTGAAAATTTATTGTTGAATCAAATTTCATCACCACCTCCATAAATTGATACAATTTATTAAATAGTGTATCGAAATATTATAAATTAAAATAATGTATTAATATCGCTTTGACATCAGCATGATGTAGCACTTACTGATTGGCACCGAAAACCTCAATATACAATATTTCATCTCTTATTTCTGTTCGCTTTTCATACATTTATATGTCGCAATATTGGCATTTTTGGACAAGTGCGCTCATGGGTGTGTAAGCTATATACACCGCCAGCAGAAATAAGAGACGAAAGATAACACCTGTATACCCTGAGGTTCACATGGGAACATAGATAATTCCAGGGAGCCTTCAGGGCAAGAGCCCGCGAACCCTCATAGACTGTGGCTGTAGTACCACAGAAATATTTGGGTGTTCAATGATCAAAATTACAAATACAATTTATATTATTTCTTAGGTATTAGTACCAAGAAATTACATTTTCTGACGTGAAGCACCCCGTACTAGATAACGCTGACATCAGCATGATATAGCCCTTGCTGACTGGTACCGAAGACCTCGATATTTTGTCTCTTATTTCTGTTCGCTTGTCGTACATGTATGTGTCGCCATATTAGCATTTTGGACAAGTCCGTTCACGGGTGTGACGTTAGTTAAATAGATCGCCACTTGCGGCGCTGGGTGTCACCGACCATGGCGTTATTTGTATGCCGATGGCGGCGAGATCATATTGTTGTTGGCCCAGCCTGAATGCTATGAAAAGGTCCGAGCCAGAAGTTTGTGAAGTTATCGATATATATATAAGTATATATGTCAATGTGCTTCAGAAAAAGTCTTTGTGTCGTTAATCTGCTCCTAATCCTGCTACCACGCAATTCGATTACGAAATTAGAGAGGAGGATATCAACGCATATTTTAAATATTTTCACCTGGATTGAGCTAAATAGTTGCTTTTTTATTACGAAAAGTGTATATTTATTCTGAAAAGAGTAGTAAAAGTGCGTCCTTAAGGTATTCAAGTTAAATTTATAATGCGAAAGGTAATTAACTTAACTTTTTGATGTAGCTTTTAAGTTTTCGAGGGTCTAATGCGCTCGATTAATTTATATTAGTTTCTGAATAATTAAGAAATAAGTTCTTAGTAGTTTGCGCATTTCCACTTAGCACCAAGTATAAATACTGAGAAAGTAATCCATAAAAGCTCTTACAAAAGGCTTTATTAATTGTAAAGCGATTCCTGTCCTTCGCAGTACAGTGATTGAATTTTACTCAAGGTTTTTTGTAATGAAATATAATACATACTTTGACGTAAAAAGTGTCAAGCTACGAGTATTAAACATTTTTATTTTTATGAAGTTAAGTATGTAAATTTTAATAAGAGGCATTATTTTTACGTTACATTTTTCACGTTTGACTGAAAAAATAAGATGATATTAACATCCTCCTCTCTTTCAAAAGGTTATGGCAATGTTATTCAGTCGCGTGATGGCAGGATTAGGAGCAGATTGATAACACAGACTTTTTCAGAAGCACATATATTTACGATAAAATTTTACAAATGTAGGGCTCGACCTAGTCGCAGCATTAGGCCGAGCCACAATACAATATGCTCTCGCCGGCGGGCGGGACACGACTGGCACGATGGGCTGTCGCACCGGCGCCATAAGCGACGGTTATATAGATAACTAGTCCTGATATGGCGGACACACAAATGTATGACAAGCAAACCAGAAATAAGAGACGAAAGATTTTTAAGAGAGGTTTTCGGTACCAGTCAGCAATGGCAACATCATGCTGATGTCAATATAAAAAATAATAAAAAAAAGTTATTAGTTTTTTTTTTGAAAACTACAAAAGAAATTATTTATACAGGTATTTTATTCCCATATACGTTTCATATCTGAAGCATATGGTCACCACAAATTTCCACCACACAGTTCTTTCATCCCTGCCTAGTTCCATGACATCTCTACATTTAAAAGTCCAAGTGGAAATATTATATATCTGGGCTGTCTCTAAAAAAATATCCTTTAAAGTTGATGAATCAACAGCTTTAATATACGAGGCATTTATATTCGACGTTTGTTGATGAGCATTTTTAAGTAAAACATAGCCGTGATGTATCGTTTTTCTACTTTTTTAGCATAGTTTTTTATGCATCATCTGATAGCTAAAGGATTCAAAAACCAATGTGATATGTGAAAAAAGACCAGATTAGTACATTTATGCTTCAAATACTAGTTTTATAATTGACAGTATAATTTGTATTCCACTAAGCCGTAATGAAAGGGTTAAACTTAATCTAGGATATCGTGCGAATAATGCACCCTATTAACGAAACCGACATGCAATAAAATTTTATGTTTTCTTGCCTCTTCGCTTTTTTTTGACATGTATGTATTAAACAGGGTAGCACGTGCAATCATCTATTTAATACACGGAAAGAATACGCTTGGTCTTTTTTTAAGGTGGAATTTAAGAGCTGATGTCGTTTTTTTCATTGATGGTCATATACTTATCTCTTCCCTGACATGAAGAAACACCTGGGTGGAACGGATTTCGGCGATAGATAAGAGCTGGAAGAAGCGGTTCTCAGGTATCTGCGCGGATAGCGGCAGATTTTTTTGACTCGGGCACTCAAAAGCTCGTATACCGCATGCAAAAATGCATTGACCTCAGCGGCGATGATGTAGAAAAATAGGTAAATGTCTGAAATTTACAAAAAATATAGTTAAAATTAAGTTAAAATAGTTTTACGCTGAAAAATCACTTGGAAACTTTTTTTACGGACAACTCTCGTGCTCTAATTTTGAAGCATGCAGTATGTTAGATAAAATGATTTCACAAATATAATCAATGGAATTAGTTTGTTAACAACCATTAAATTGTTTCGGCGTAAACGTTTTGTTTAGTTCAAAAACCCTATACTTAACTTTCCTTTTCACTTACCGTGATGAGTCAACCGAGTATTTTTATGAATACGAAATTGCGTTGCGATGACGTGATTTATGAAAAACGTCACATTTTAATTCCTTCCATTTTATTTAAAAGCACTCTCAAATTCTTTCAGTACAAAGAGTATAAATATTCAGATATTCATATTTTTTTCAGTCCATATTTCATTCAATTTGTCTGAAAAACAAAAAGGAATTCTGAAAATGTTTTCGGTTGTACTCTGACCACGTTTAGGTCTTTAACTCAGTGAAAAAACCGCATAATCGCAATACTCCCAATATGCTTAAAAAGTTGTACTTTTTTAACGCGTCTTATTGGTAAAATTTTTACTCCTAGCGTGTTTTTTCAACACTTTGCTATTACTTCATGTTACAATTGATATCAGCTTCGAATCGAAAAACGATCTTTTGTCTATTATTTATGTTCGCTCGCCTGACATGCATATCCAATAATTTATTTATTTATTTATTTATATACAGAATCTAAATTACAATTTTTTTACAAATATACAATAAATAGAGAAAATAATAAAAAATAAAAATAACACAAAAGAATAAGAAGATGACACGTGTCAAAGATCACAGAGATCAAGTATAATGTTAGTTTTAGTTATAGAATAATACACGGTGTTTGTCTACGCCATTTTAATTGTTATGACAGTTGCTCCATTTCATGTTGGTGCAACTGTCATCTTTAATTCGCTTTTTTGCCGCGACTGTCTTGGCAGCGCTAGATGTCAGAGCGCACCGTCAGTTAGCAGCAATTAAATAAACGTGAATTGTGAACCAAATCAAGTTATTTGTATTGTAAATCTGCTCTTGCATCCTGCCACCCAGTTATTCGATATCAAATTCAGAGATGAGGATATCACAGTGAAACTTCGATAGTACGTTTTACAGGGAATTCTAGAAAAAATAATTCATATGATTAAACGTATAATGCGAGAAAGATTCGTCCCCATTTTTCTTTTGCTATGGATTTAGTTCAACTCAGCAATATATTTTCATGAACTTATCATTGTTTTATTTTAATTTTCAATTCCTTTTGAAATTTTATTTATTTCTTTCAGATATATTACAATAAGAAATTGTATATAAATGTAGTAACATCCTCCTCTACGGGAGAAAGGACTTCAAGACTCCGGGATAATTAAATGACCGCGTGTTGGAAGTATGAGGAGCAGATTAACAACACACAGACTTTTTCCGAAGCACATTGACATATATTTTCGATAAAGACTTGGTTACTTTCGTCTCGATCGATCAGGACTTAACTCACGACTCCGCAGTGGCGATCTGCGTAACTAGTCCTCCTTAGGGCATTACAAAATGACGACACATACATGTACGACAAGCGAACAGAAATAAGAGACGAATGATTGTATATCGATGTTCTCCGTACCAGTCAGCAAGGGCTAAATCATGCTGAAATCAATAGGTATTTATGATTAAGTACTTCAGAAAAAGAAAATAAACAGACGAATTCAACAAATAACTCTTCCTAATAAATTCGTGGTGTTTTTGTCTGAACTAGGCCTTCCTTTCATGGAATATATCAAATCCGAGGCGATGTGGTTGAACAGTCTGATTTCTCTCCCAAGGGGAATATTATCTGGCAAGTAATTGTTTCTCTTTGGAAGAACGAACAATGACAACTGTCAGGAACTTAGTTCCATTCAGGCACATCGACTATTTCACCAACTCTTTTCTACTCAACAATTATCTTTTTTAGAATAAAATTTACTTACAAGTATTAAAAAAAGAATCACATTTTAAAATTTACGTAGAACGTTACTTTGAATATTAATTTGATTAAATAAATAATAAAATTAACATAAATTATTGTATGAAAAGTTGCCTGCTAGAACCTTTTTCCTCTATACGTATGAAAAGAAAGACTGACGAATAGGACGAAATATTCTTGTGAAGCGACCATAAAGAGATTCTGTGATATCGTTTGAACAAACGATGAGCCGAAGAAAAACAATACGAACCCACATATAGGGCTTACATTCGGGTACTTGCTTGTACTGTGTTTATTTCAGCTTTTATCTGAATGATGAAATTCACAGAAATGTCCCCAAATTTTATTGCGTTCCAAACAATTGACGAAGAAATAGAAGAGTCTTTTTGTGAATCAAGCGACATCGAATGTTGTATCAGTTTTTATATAAGAGATAGAAAATCAAGTTTTACTGCTGTATTAAGAAGATTTGCACTAAACACGCATCAGTTAATATAAATAAAAATATTTTAAGGTGAAACGTGTATGTTTGTGATATTAATGTGTTAATTATGTAAGTGTTTTTATATATTTAAAATAAACACATTTCTTCATCATTATCATCATTACTTTATCCCCTCACGTAACTTCTTTTTCTTGGTGTCAGTGACGTCAAGTTATTTTTGTTCAGTATCTGGCAACATCGTGTGTTGCCCAGAATAAGGTCATGAGATGTGCAGCTTGTTGAGCACATGACACAGGATCTTAGGTGTGAGGCGGTTTGCAGTCTACACAGCCGCCACAATAGTGACTCTCACTGCCGGAGCATTCCCTACCGCTCATTATTTTTATAAAGCACATTACACTTAATATTCAGTAAAATAAATGTTTTGTTTCAGTATGGTCTCGTACAAAATAAATACTAATTTAAACATGCAACAAATCACGTTCCTAAAATATTTTTAAATTTTCAGTGATTTTTTTAGTCTCATTATTGAATATGTCTTTCAATGTTCAATGGTTTATTAAGTTATAAAGAATATTAAAAAAAATCCTTGCCACATATATTGAAATCCCTCGTCTTTAAAAAGACGACAAGTCGCGGGTTTGTCACGTGGCCGCGTAGAGGAAGGATGCAGGAGCAGATAAACAACACAAACAACTGGTTTTTAAAATGCAATTCGCATTTATTTTGAATAAAGATTTGATTTCCTCTTCCGACCGTTACATGAGATTTCGACATGACAGTTGCACCAACATGAAATCGTTCAACTGTCATAACAGATAAAATTACGTATGCAATCGCAGTGTTATTTTATATTATTTAAACTTACATTATTAGATGTGCATGTAAGGTGAGCCAAAAAAATAAAAGACAAAAGATCGTTTTTCGCGGCTTTTCGGCATCAACCTAAAAGAGATTTATGAAACTGATATCAATATATATTTAAATTTATTATTTTTGGTGAAACCGTCTCAAAATATTTTATTGACCTTGGTGCAGAATTTTTGCTCTACTTTCCTTAATTTGATATTTTTAGTACAATACTGTATACTGGTGGTAAATTTGGTGCAGCAAACATCGAAATTGGAAAATTTTATGTTCTTATTCCAAGTGAATTTGATTTTCCATACTATAATACCTGTAAATTTTATGATTCATGCAACACATGTCAGCACTTTGTCGAACTACGAGTAAATATTTTTGAATTGACAAAATTTTAAATTTCATGAAAAATGTATGTATTGGAAATGCATTGTATTCAGAATTAATTTTCCATATCCGTTTCTTAGTGAAACTAATTTCCCCTACTTTTTATTGACAACTGTCACTATCTTTATCTTGTTTCATAATCTTTGTTACCAGAATTAAGGTTAATACTAGGGTTATCCGTAGTATAAAATTCCCACGGCGCAACAGTCCTGAAAAGCGCTGTTATGGTGGATCCTGCAATTTTGTAGTGTACCTAGGTTCCCTCACTCCAAATCTCTTCCCTACCGAGCTGCTTGCGGAGCTCTTGGCTTGGCAGCCGTATGTGATCGATCTCCCCCTCGCTTCGCCCGCCAGGTATGAGCTGCTCTTGGTGATCCGTTTTCTGTCTGCAAAAAACATTGCGCCGGTAGAAATCCATTCTCAGTTATGCGAAATCTATGGATACACGTGTATGAGCGTGCAACACGTGCGAAACTGGTGTAGAGAGTTCAAGAACGGGCGTACTGACGTCCATGATGGGGTGCGTTCCTCAATAAAAAAAACTCTCTTCAATTTGTATGGAAAGAAAATATTCTTATTACATCACTTGTAACTTGATTGTATTCGAAATATGTTTTGAATTACAATGAATATATTTTTATTGCTTACTCGGCAATCAAAAATTCCACAAAGTGGCTGTCATAGCGATATTTTTATATCCGACGTAAAATATTGTTTTCCTGCAAAAAAACTTTATTGACAGCCGAGTTATTGTCAGCCGAATATTTATGGCCGAGGGACTTACGAGGGTTTTTCAAAAACGTTATTTTGCTTTTACGCATTCCTCAATAAAAATATACCTATACATGGAAAACTTCAAAACCTCTCGCCAGGTGACGATTTTATTATTTTTTGTAAATTTTAACAAGCGGATTAAACATTACTTTACACTTAGTCTTACAATGGAGGTCAGAAACATTGTAATTGTTTTGTAATATTATTGATATTATTTAAATTTATTACCTTTTTTTCCTTATTAATTTGTATGCAAATGGTCATAATGCATCGGTCAGAATAATGAAATCAAACTAAATAATTTATTAATTCATTCATTAATTGATTTCTGAGCTCCAATATACTCCTGGTTGGTGTGAATTTGATTCCTCACCCGTAAAATGCCAGTCATAGCCTAAGTCGTCCCGTGAAGACCACCCAATCATAGTAAATTCCTGTAATAATAAGGATGAAGCGTGAATCTCGGGCTGTAGTCTATGACGTTGGCGGATCGACACTCCACATGCAGCGTTTAGCCTTATGCAACATAGTAAACATCATAGAATTCAACGCATGAGATTTCAGAATAACTATCACCATCTATCGGTATTCTACTGTATGTGCTTTCATAAAAAAAACACTTCTAAATCTAAAAGCTCTTTTGACTGGAGCATATGGACATCACGAAACGCCGCACATAAAGTTTGCCAGTACTCTACGAAAATATATGTTTTTGAAACTCATTATATGGCTGCATTGGCTTTAATTAATTTATTGTCAAAAAGTCAAATTAAATATGCCACATTTTTCATCAATTTATTTAAAATTATTTCATATAACTAGCTTACAAAAAATAATATTTTTCTTTGACCATTATTTATGTCATTTCGACAGTAAGTCTATTTGAAATAAGATCCAAAATTTATTCTAAAATAGACTATAAAGTTTGATAATATACAAATTGACTTGTTATTTAAGGTTTTTTGAAAAACGTCGTGCTAAAGATATTCGCTTACACAAAATAGAAACATACAATTGATAAATCTCTATTAAAATTGCATTTTTTTCCTTTAATACTAGATTCTGTTGATCTTTTAGTAAAACAGCATCGCATTCTCCCGATGAGCTGTAGATATTTTTTTATGTTTGTTTTTGTATGGGAAAATAATGTAGACCGACGGATAGTATTGACCGTGGGACCCAAGCTTGGGAAGCTATTCGTACTGTACTTAGATGACGGGTTATCGCATGGTACAAACTCTTGAACAATAAATACAAGAGTAAATACCATTATTAAGTCATCCGATGCTGCAAGTTTACGCGGTGTAAACGGAGGAAACCGTTTTTAATTGTATTGTGCAATATTATGAGAAACGCCATTAATTCTATTCCGTGAATAAATATATGAAGTAAATAACGCATAAATATCGTCATCGTATGTTAATCGCGCCGGCGGGTATAGCTCAATGGTCAAAGCGTTCGCTTGACAAGCCAATGGTCGTGGGTTCGATCTCCAACGGGGAGATTAAAATCAAAAAGATTTTCAATCGATTTCGGACCTTTTAAAATACCCCCGGTTGGTGTGAATTTGATCCCTTACCCGTAAAATTCTAGTATTAGCCTATTAATCAAAATTGTTGGTAGACGATAGTCGTCCCGTGAAGACCACCCATTCATAGTAAATTCCTGTAATGATAAGGATGATGCGTGAATGTTGGGCTGTAGTCTATGACGTTGGCGGATCATCACTCCACATGCAGCGCTTAACCATATGTAACATAGTAAGCGTCATAAAATCCACAGATGAGACTCCAGCATTGCTATCACCATCTGTCGGTATTCTCCTGTATGTGCTTGCATAAAAAAAAAGAAATTCACACGTTGTGAAGTGCAATGATTTAGTCATTAAAAAACAATTACTCAATATAATATATATTATTAAGTATTTAAAGTAAATTAAATAAATGGTCCGAATTTAAATAAATTTTTGGTCAAAAATTAAACAATCTTTTGGTCTTAATTAAATTTTCAATTCAGTTTAAAATATTCTACCACATATTTGTCATGTAAATAATAAATATTTTAATCAAAAAACACCTTTAATTATTTTTATTCTAATATAAAACCAAAATATGTTTTTATAGATTTGAATAAAATAAGATTTTTTCGAATGTTTGAATTCCATTGTATTTATGGAATTTAAATTGAAAACAATCCATGAAATAAAAAATATGTTTTCGTTTTAATTCTTTTTTAATTTTCAAATAACATAAATAGTATCCTTGAAATCTTGCAAAAAATTTTCGTCTAAAAAAAATAGGTAGAGTCAAAGAAACACATCCATAAAAACGTTCAAAATTTGACGTAAAAATAATAAGAATTTACATCACAACACAAAGCATGCTTTGGATCAAAGGACATTCCGCTTTTTTCGATATTTGTAAAAAAAACGTAACCTTGACTTCAATAGCACGTAAAGGTTTTCGAAATCCAGTAGAAATTTTTGTGATACCAGTCACGTCGGACGTGAAACTCAAAATATTAAAAATAAAATATTTTAACTTAAAAAACCCCAAGAGTACACAATTTCTATTTATTTCACAGAACCAAAGTTCCAATGTACAAATATTAAGAAACATAGATAACTTCTTAGGTTTTCACGGCCAGATTTGATATTGTGGCTTTTGGATTTAGCTGTGTGTGGCGAATTTCTTCTATCCGATATTTCGATCTCCATTGCAGGGGTCTTTTTCAGGGTTGTTGACTTTGTTGAGTCAACAAAGTCAACAACGGTCTAACTTTCCAAAAATGTACGCAATCTTGGAATTAAACATGTCTTACACTGTTAAAAAACACTGCGAACCTTATTTTACGGTAAACCCTCGTATGTAAGCAATACAAGAGCAAAAGAAACCCAAAGATTGCACATGCAAATATTAGAATTCGATCAGCAAATTTCATAATCTTTCTAAACATTTATAACTTTTTTTAGGGTGCAATTGAACATATAGTTATGCTTAATGATTCTTTATAAAATATTTTTCTTAGAAGGGATATGATGAAAATACTGCTGGGTTGAGATACTACTTAAAATCAATGATTCAGACTTAAGAAAGGACTTACTAATCATGCAATTGTTTAAAAAGATACTTAAAAAAAATATTTTTCTCTGGTACAATACGTTATTTTTTTTCGACAATTATTTATTTATTTCCTTCAATAACATTACAAAATATTTTTACATCTTAATTCATTACTGAAGTATTCACATAAAAGTGTGGCCCTGTAAATTTATTGACACATTTAGTGTCAATGACCTCACACCCAGAACAAGCGTTAGGAGACTCAATGCAAATAGTTGACTTGGAACAACAAAAACCCTGTTATAAGTAAATCATGGATGACCCACAAATAACATGGCATTATTGTCACAGCATCAAACTTCCAAAATTTCACCTTCGTCAACACTAGCACTGAATCTGAAGCAATATAACACTAAATATGTCAATATATTCACTCAGGTTGGTTTCAACCACTGTTCATTGCGAGTTATGTAGGTTTTATTAAAGCCTCTGTATTTGCGTCATAGAATAGCGTAAATAATAAATGTTTCAGGGCAGCTTTCTGGAGCAAAGACAATTTTAATACTAAACAATTTGCAATGATAGTTGACAAAATTTTATGAGGGCTATTATGCTCACCACATGATTCACTTGTATAGCAGATATGGAAGAAAAGAAAGCGAAAAGAAAACTATTTGGTATGTGGCATATTTAATTTTTAATTTACAATAACGTCTTATTTTTGAGGATTCTTTGTTATCAATGAAGAGATTTAATCAACTCTTCGGATCAGTCTGTGTATGACTTCTTCAGATAGTTTTCAGGAATAAGCATTTCCGTTGAACAAGGCATATTAAAATAATCAGATCGATTTTTGGTTCGAATGGACCGAACTCAAAACGTGACAGGTTCTTATGCAATGGTTTTCTCTGAAAATATTATTCACCGTAACACAACTGAATAATATCAGCTTTCGACCCAGTCAAAGAAAAATAGAACAAAGGTATTTAAACATACAATATTTTTTTACAGGTAGATATTTTGAAAGCACTTTTGTATATATTATTTGAAGCACTAAGAGAAAATTAAAAACATTATTTGATACGTTTTCCTTACATTTTATAGTAATAATAACAATATTTTTATTTATTCAGCCACCAGAGTAATAATTAAAATTTTACATAGAAATACAAAAAAAAATACATCTAAATAGACATTTTTTTTTTTTTAAATTTTAAATAACTACAGACTCTCAGTGAATAGAACACCAGATCACCACTGGATGGCTACGTTCCAGTGCCCCTTCAACCGGGAGTTTCAGCTGTCCGCCCATACAGCAACCATGGTTTTAGGACTGCCGTGAACGCGAGCTTACAGAGAAGCGCAACGCTTTCTTATTATGGCATGGAAGCCATCTACTCGCGCCTCCGTCAACATGCCTGAGGCACTACATTATCGCGGCAGACCCAACAACATTCAGAAGGTGTTGTTATACTGGACTATGAGTGCACTGTAGATCGAAGAGTATAGCCAAACCACAAGCCGCACATGTAGAAAGATTAACAGATGGCTTTAAAAAGCGCCAGCTTAACGTTTTTAGTACAACGTACAAACCTACGAATCGACATATTGCATCGAACCGACAGCGCCCTCCGCTCTCTCTCAATATCAGCGCTATCACTAAGATCCACTATCACCCAGTTTAAAGTAAGTTGGATTATTTTTTTGGTCAGTTCCAAAAAGTCTGATTTGGATTGTTTTTAAATTTGAGTTTCCGTGTTATTAGTAATTATTTGACGCTCATCGATAATATAATACTGTCAACTATCCCTGGCATTTAACGAATTAAATAAATAACCTGTTACACAAATCTCGTATAAAACATTATAATTTAAGCTTAATATTCCTTTTAATGTAGCTTCCGAAACATTATTCCAATTACAACAAATATCATGAAAGAAACATTAAAACATAGTAACATTTAATAAAACTAACATATTGAAAAATATAACAGTTTTGTTATGTGAGCAAAATATCAGTTTTTATCAAATATTAGGTTACGCCGGCGGTCATAGCTCAATGGTCAAAGCGTTTACTATGCAAACCAAAAGTCGTGGGTTCAATCCCCGACGGAGATTAAAAGATTTTTTTTTATCGATTTCTGAGTTTTAAAATACCCCAGATTGTGTGAATTTAATCCCTCACCCGTAAAATGCCAGTCATAACGTATTAATTAAAATTGGTGGTAGACGAAAATCGTCCCGTGAAGACTACCCATTCATAGTAAATTCCTGTAATAATAAAGCGTGAATATCGGGCTGTAGTCTATGACGTTGGCGGATCAACACTACACATCTAGCGCTTAGCCATATACACCATGGTAAGCGTCATAGAATTCCACACATGAGACTTCAGAATTGCAATCAACATCTGTCAGTATTCTCCGTGCAAAAAATAAATAAATACCTAATTTAAGTATTTTATAAATTCAATGTGGCTTTGTAACTTTAATACAGGTTACAATATTACCTTGTGCTATTTCATTCATCCGATGAATAATTAAAGATAGTTTATCCTTAATGAAATGTAACATTTCACACAGTAATACTAAGGTTTCTGCCCGAAATGTTTGGTTTTCATAAAATTCCATTCAGAATTGCGAACTTGAGTAAGATATAGTAATATCGCGATTCTCGTATACGGGCAGGTAGAATAAAATTACTCTTCTAACGCAATTTATGTTTTTATTACAAAAGTTGTGTACAAGATATTTTGTAAAGAATGTCAGTTTTTCTGCATCACTTAACATTGATGTATAATATTATTTATATTGAACTTACATTGAACAACATTTTTTCTTTGCGAAGTATTATCTTCTAATTTATTGATATCAGTTTGATATAGCTCCTTAAGGCCGATGCCGTAAAGCCTCGACAAACGATCTTTTGTCTATTATTTTTGTCCGCTTGCCTGACATCTATATCGAATGTTAGTTTAATTATATAATGTTAAACGGTGTTTGCATACGCCAAAATAATTGTAATGACAGATGGCCCATTGCCAAATGGTACGACTGCCATCTTGGCGGTTGGTACCGCGGATATGTGAGAGCGCGCCGTGAGCTGTCAGTTGGACAAACAAATTTATATGGCGTGGGCCACCACGGTCTTTTTGTAGCAAATGTTTGACGAATAAACGGGTATCGTGAAACAGAAACCAGTGTTTGTATTGTGAACCTGATCCTGCATCCTTCATCCAGTAAACCGATGTCCTAAATGGAAGAGGAGGATATCATTATTTAATACATCCTCTTCTCTTTCAAAGGTTGTTTTCAGTCGTGTGAGGGCATGATGAGTAGCAGGACGGCAAAACAAAGATAATTTTTTAGAAGCACATCGACAGATATTGAAGAAAAAATTAACAAACTTAAAAATAGGCGAGGAATCAAATTCACACCAGCCGGTGGGTATTTTTAAAGCTCAGAAATCGATTAAAATCATTTTGTTATATCCGTCGGGGATCAAACCCACGACCTTTGGCTTGCAAAGCAAACGCTTTGACCATATAGCTATACCCGCCGGCAAATGCATTTGGATTTTTATAAAGAATAGCTATTAAGCTTGACCTTTATTGTATGCTACAGGCGGTACACCATTCATGTTTTAATCCGCGTCCAATGTTGCTTTTCTTCGGCAATCGTAATCGCACTTACAATATCATATTCTTGACATTTATAAAAGTTAAAAAAGTTATATGAAATATTAAAATATCAAAAAATAAAATTGAGCGTAAATTGAGTTAATTTTTAATGAAACTAGGAATATTTGAGATTTAAAACGAAGAAAGTCTTACTGAAGTGAAAATAATTCTATAGTTATTACAAATTCAGGGTTATAAATTTTCCATGAAAGGCAAAACGTTTCTTAGAAATATTCACGGTAGATTTCCTTACATAAATAACTAAGAAATAGAAACGGAAAGTTATTTAGTTATTCATAATAATTTATGCTTGGACACTTTACTTTAAAGCTTAGAAACTGTTTTTATAAATTCCCACTTTAATGTATATTTTCATTTCATTTTTAAGCTAAATTATTTTCGCACTTTGAATTTTCATTAATCAATAAGAATATGTTAAAAAAAAAACACATATAGTTTTCATATTTGGAACATATGGTTACCACAAATTGCCGCCACTTACTTTTGTCAAGTTCTTCTGTAAATTCTTCGTTCTAGAAAAAATCCGCACCTAAAAGTCCATTTGGGAACATCTATGATCCCCGACAACCTTCTGAGCAGAAATTGTAGTCATTGAAGAAAGAGTAGCTCAAGTAACCGAGGCATATTTTTGGGAGACTTGTCAATCGGTTTTTCTTAGAAAATATATTTTATCTTAAGAGGCTTCTCAACCAGAATTTTCTTATTCAATTTTATATCCCATTAATTTGAATTTTTGAATAATGATCATTTATTTTTATTTTCTCTAGTTGTAAATATACTGTGAATAACTTTTGGTTAAATTATAATACTGCCCTAGTTTCAGGCGGATATTTCAAGGTATTATTGTACGTATGCGTTTAATGTTGAAAACTTTGTTCTGAAATGATATTCCAATATCATTGGATATTTTGAGAGTTCAAAGGAAGAAATTGGATGCCTATCTACTTAATATTCGTAATGTAGAAAGGGAAATACGTTTCATTGGGAACGTCGGGAAATGAAAAGATAGGTATTAAAATTTCTCTTCCTTATTCATGTACCAATGGGCTTGAAACTTTGGAAGTAACTGCATTTAAAAACACTTTTAAAGGTGTCCAAATATATATATATTATTTACCATATTTATTTAAATTTTTATAATTAATTTTATTATTAATATTTCACGCTCTATAAGTAACATTTTTTTTATTTAAGCACATACAGGAGAATACTGACTAAATGTTTTTTTTTTTGCTAAAGTGAGAATTGGCAAGTGATAATAAATTATAAGAGTTTGAAGACATTCATCATCCTAATTATATTTTTCCTTAATTATTTGTATGACATCGTTAAGAATGACGTGTAGTGCAAATCATTCACTCATTTTGGGCATCGGGTTAATCGCTTGACCTCATTAAACAACACAGATTTTGTCTCCAAAATAACGCCTACTATACCATAGACTTGCTTAAGAACGACTAGATCTTTTTTTTATGTAAACACATACAGGAGAATACCGACAGATGGTGATAGTAATTTTGAAGTGTCATCTGTGGAATTCTATGACACTTACCATAGTGCATATGGCTGAGCGCTGCATGTGGAGTGTTGATCCGCCAACACCATAGACTACATCCCAAGATTTACGCATCATCCTTATTATTACAAGAATTTACTATGAATGGGTGGTCTTCACGGGATGACTTTTGTCTACCACCAATTTTTTAATTAATAGGCTATGACAGACATTTTACGGGTGACGAATCAAATTCACACCAATCGGGGTACTCTTCAGAGCACAGAAATCGATTAAAAATCCTTTTGTTTTTAATCTCTGTCGGGGATGCAAATCAAACGCTTTGACTATTGAGCTATACCCGCAAGCGATTCAGTATCGTATTTAGTAAACTAATTTATTTTCTTTATCATGTCCGCTCCTTTAACTGGAGCATGTGGCATTCACGAACCGCCGCCACAAAGCTCTGTAAGCCGCCACAATCTTTGCCTCATCCCATTTCAGCTCTGCTTCCCGCATCTCCACCGAGCACATTCTATATATAGTTCCCGATTTCCTTCTAAGATGGTGTAAGTTCGGGAGCTTGAAGAAAAAGTAGCGGTACTTTATACTTTTCTGAGGTATTCTTAATACATGTCCCAACTAGGTCCGCCTTCGTCTTTTGGCTGACTGTTGTATAGAAGGCTGCTTTGTCTGCTCTGACACCTAGTCATTAATCACAAAGTCAAGCCATTGTACTACCAGTATTCTACGCAGGCATCTGTTCTCGAAACCAATTATACTGCTGCATTGGCTTTTGATGAGATTCAAAGTTGCGGTAAAGAAAAATGCAAACAATATAGACGCTGTAATGGCGGCTTTTTTTGATCGAGTAAATCTACGAGTCCCATATATTGCGCAAATAATTATAAGAAGCTGTAGCGTTCCCAAGGCTGGAATCGAGCTTCTGCAGACCACCGTTGTTAACCCTTTCGCATCGGTTGTCGGCACATGCCGTCAAAGATTCCCCGACCGTTGACATTGGTTGAGGTGATATATCGTTTTGCTACTTTCAGTTTTCTCTCTACTACTCATACTCATTGTGACATCTACGGTGGGAAATTGAAAGTGCAGTCGTTCCCTTTATCAACCTACATGTATTCTTCACAGGAATATGTAAAGCATGTAATTAAATATCATTAAGTTTCGTCACAGGAGCAATTTTTCTGTAAGTCACATGTGTCTATGCCACCACATGTATGGAGTTACATAATGAAGGTTTGTTAGATATAATAGTTTTTTATGCATCATCTGATAGCTAAAGGAATGTGATATATGAAAATAAGTCAGATAAGTAAATTTATGCTTCAAATACTAGTTTTAAGCAAAAAAAATAGTTTGAAAAATTCACGCCGTATTGACAGTATAATTTGTATTGCACCGAGGCCTAACGAAAGGGTTATTAACCTGTACAGATATATAACTGAGTTTAATAGATGGCTACAGTAATAGATACAAGAGAGAAATATAATATTCGTATTTATGTGAAATATATTTCTCATTAAAATTACGTTGGGCTGTAATATTTCTCAATTACTAATAAACATTTTTAAGTAAGCCTACAGCTTTTCATTTGCTTTCGGTAGGTCGTTAACACTAACGTCCGACGCCTAAGGGAATGTCTTACTCACTCGGAAAATAAATAGAAAATTGCGATGTATTTAGAACTCTAATTATATTAAATGACATTAATTTTCATAGTCTTTGATTTATTTTTGGAACCCTTTGTATATATTTGTATTAAAGGTTAAAGTTCTGTCTATCAATGTCACATACAAAAATACAATATCAGATTTTCAAATATGTAATAGATTCTCTGCAAAGTAGAAATGGGGTTGGGTGGAGTTTAGGAGTGGGCATTAACCATCAAAACGGCAGTATTCTATCAAGTGAAACAGTGCTCAGTGTTATCCATGTTAAAACAAGGTATGAAATTCTTATATATCTTAATATTGTTCTTGAACCAAGATCGCGATCCCGAAATAAGAGTGTCAGCTAAATGATGTCGCCGGCATACCAAGGTTCCGGCACTGAGAAAAAGTCCAAAGACCGGAGTTGAATTTGTACTAATTGATTTGATAATATACCCCTTTTTATATCTCAGTATACAACATGAGTAAGCATTTATTAAATTAATATTAATACATTGAATTTCATACACTGCAAATTCTTTGATACCTGTTGTTTTGGACCTTGAATCCTTCAATTTACATGGAGTGGTAAAATATTTTGATGATCAATGCCTTGTGCCATACCTGACTGTATGAGTCAACAGATTCCTTCTAAGAAAGAGAGTTTGATTATAATAATTACTTTGAAGACTTTTGGACATTTAATACAAAATAACTATGTTCAAAATAACGTTTTGAACGAATATAAAAAAGGATCTTAAATTGAATGCTAGAAATACAAATAATGGTGTTTTTTTTTTTAATAATTGATATTTTTACTATTTTATTTCATCATCTCAGTACATTTGTAACCATAAAAATTAAAGATACTGAGATTGTATGAAATTATTAGGAATGACAGTATAAAAACTTTATGCGTAAGAGAAAAAAAAATATTTTCTCTGCGAAAAATTTCTCATTAGACGAAAGTACTTTAAGGTTTCACCGCTCGCAAAATAATATGTTAAATTTAAATTTGCATGTCAGTTGTTTTTATTGGACCAAAATATGATAATGTCAAAATTAATAAAAACAATGTTTATCAGGAGCAAAAGTTAGACTAAAAAAGAAAAATAAGAAAAAAAAAACGAAAAAAAAAAGTCTAGTATGTGTATTGTCTACGACGTAGACTACGTCATTCAAAACTTCGAAATGTAATATTATTTTATGACCTAAGAAATGTTTCTTATACCTTTTTTATTATGTGTTTATATAACTGTCTTTTTTAAAGCTACTCTTGAGCAAATTTATTTTTACGATCATTAGAAAATGCGCGAGTAATTCTTCACAAATGATACAAAAAGCATTGGTAAGTTCGTTTGTGCACATCGAAACTGCAGAAGCTTTCATAGATCGCGAAACTGCAGTCTTTCATCAAGTGAAACAGTGCTCAGTGTGATTTGTGTTAAAACAAGCTATTAAGGCATTGGTTTTAAAAAGGACCTTTAATATTAAATCTAAATTTTGATTAATGATAACTTCGTAGGTGTTCACGGCCAGATTTGGTTTTGTAGATTTTGGGTTAAGCCGTGTGTGGCGAATTTCTTTGAACCAATATTTCGACAGCCATTGCAGAGGTCGTTTTCAAGGTTATCCGTGTGATTTTCATGACGATTTTCAATTTCATAATTGAATCTTATTATTGTGGTAGTTTATGAAAGTTAGCTGTCACAGTAGCTAATTTTTCACTTCGAATATGGCAACATCGATGGTAAATCAACAAGTTCTTGTTTAGCTATTCTTTCTAGTTCTTGAAAAAATAGCTAGCATGGCAAATGAAGCAGCATTTTTAGCCGATATATGCCGTCGTAAGATTCCTCTACCGTTGACATCGGTAAGCGTGATATATCGTTCTGCTACTCTCTTAGAATAGTTTTTTCATGCATCATCTGATAGCTAAAGAACACAAAAACCAATGTGCTGTATGAAAATAGACCAGATAAGTACGTTTATGCTTCAAATACTAGTTTTATAATTGACAGTATAATTTGTATTCCACCGAGTCGTAATGAAGGGTTAAGTAACATGGTGTAAAGATCTTCGCAGATCTTTGCAAGGATGGAACCCGCAATCACTTGCATGGTAGTCGAGCATTTTACGTCTTAACCTCTCTACTATACTACTCGAAAATAAGTAAAATTCATTGGAAATTCTGCATCACTGAACATGACATTTCCATGGAAGCATTTTTTTTCACGTTTTGTTGTTGTCATTTTCGCTTCGTCGACATTTGCAACTCACGTCACGATGTATAAGGCTTTCAGTGACAGTGTAACAATGCGTAAACGTGATGCGTGTCAATTATTCAAAATTACAAGTATCCTATAATCAATAACCGATATACCTTCATCCAAATTTAGTTATAACAAAAAACACTATTCAGTACAGAAAAATATATCATCACTTACCCGCAGCTATTTAACGACCAATAGTTTAAATTTTTATTATTATCTCTGGGTAGACAGGATTTTTCCTACTATTTTTTACACTACTAGCTTTGGAACGCTCTATAAACGTCTCAATCCATCACTTGTTAATAAACAACTTATTAGATAAAGGCTACGAGCTAGTCGAAACTGCAGTCTCCTATTAGAAAACTTATCTTACTTGATCCATGTAAAAACAAGGTAAATAAATAAATATTTATAAGGTATAATATTTTTTAATAAAAACCCTAAAAAACAATTTTATACGATATTTTACTAGTTTTATTCATTAATTATGACAAACCACAATGTTTCTGCTTTCTACGATTATATATATTGTATCAGATATAAAATAAAAGATTCTTTAGAATTTATTCCACATATATTTTTTTTGACATGTTTCAGCCAGGTCGGATGGCCATTTTCAAGTCAATTAGTTAAATTGTTTGTTGGCTCTATATAAAGCAAAATAGTGAGCGAAAAGGTGCATATGAATTGTGTGATGGGTATATATTGTTATTTACGTACATTAAAATAACTTTTTTTTTACTTTTAACTTGTTCGCATCGGTACATGATATATGCCGTGTAAGATTCCCCTACCGTTGACATCGTTAGCCATGATATATTGTTTTGCTACTCTCTTAGAATAGTTTTTTATTCATAATCTGATAGCTAAATGATACAAGAACCAATGTGATATATGAAAATAGACCAGATAAGTACACTTATGCTTCAAATACTAGTTTTATAATTGACAGTAAGTATAATTCGTATTTCACCGAGCCTTAATGAAAGGGTTAAAGTAGTAATATATAATAAAAACGTTGATTTTAGCAAAAATATATACTTTTGTACGAATAACTATTTATAGTTATGTTTTAAGACTTCTAACACCTATTAGGTTTTAGATAAGTCTCACAGAAACCAACACCGGTTAAGTATGTTTCTAGTTAGATTACCAGGAGCGCAGACGTTGTATCGGGTACCGCAGGCTGCCTAACCACTGGAGCTCTCGGTATACTCATACTTACACTCGTACATGTTTGTGAGTTTTTGCATTGGTTCAAACACCACTGCGAAGGCCGAGATAAACCGATGTGTGTACATCAGGTGAGCAATCTCGTCTCGCTTCTGTGTGGTGAGCGAATACACGAACAAATAGCGTGGCATTGAATGCGTTTAGTCAATACGTTTTACTATCAAACGATATCATAAAAACAATTGATGCATACTTTTATTAAATTCTTCTTCGTGTCAGCGACGTCAAATTATTTCTGGCCAGTATCTGGCAACATTGATAGCCCGTGTGTTGCCTAGTATTAGGTCTTGAGGTGTGCAGCTTTTTGGGCACATGGAGCAGGATCTTAGGTGTGAGGCGGTCTGCAGGCCTCCGCAGTCGCACAATAATGACCTCCCTTCCGAAGCATTCCCCACCCCTCAAGGTTGTCTTTTTTCTACCGACTCCAGTTTTTTTTTTATGTAAACGCATGCAGGAGACCACAACCGGTCAAGACCAGTGCACTCTATGACACTCAGCCAGGGAGGCTGGACGCTGCATGCGGGAAACGTGTGTTGTGTTGGTATTTGTGTGTGGGTTGGGGAGATTGCAAGTGTATATTTATCTGTTTCTTGAAGAGATCCAGATTGTAGGAAGGAGGAAACACAGACGCTGGAAGAGCATTCCATAGTTTACCGGTGGCATTAAGGAAGGAACTTTGGAAGCTGCCAGTTCTTGGTCGACATATATTAACCGTGTATGGATGTTCGGCAAGTGTAAGACGAGTTTGTCGGCTGTGAGTGGGTGCAGGAGGAATTAGTTCTTTAAGTTCCGAAGAGCAGCGACCGTGGTAATAACGGTAGAAAATACTAAGAGAACCAATCTTACGTCTGTGTTCCATTGATTGTAGATTAGACGTAAGGGTGTCATTGTTTATCAAACGAATTGCTTTTCTTTGAACTGAGTCAATTAAGTTTAGAAGGTATTTTGGGGCTCCAATCCAAAGGTGACTGCCGTATTCAAGGATAGGTCGGATTTGTCCTTTATATAGAAGAAGAAGTTGTTTATCGTTGAAATACCGACGTGATCTCTATAATACACCTGGTTTTTTTGGAAGCGAGACCGGCTTTACACTTAATTGACTCGTAATATTTGACATTACTCGATATTGATAATCCAAGCATGTTGATGGAGCTTGCTTTCGGAAGAGAACAACCGTTGAAAGATACAGGATCCATAGCAGTCTTCTTGGTGAGAAAGTACATGATTGGGTTTTTGAAATGTTGAAACTGACGAGGTTGAGGTCGCCCCACCGTGAAACCCTTTCAAGAGACATGTTCATCTTCTCCACCAGAGATTCCCTAGCAGCAGATAGTTCCGTTATAAATCTTTTCAGGGATTTCTAGGTCCGTCACGGAAGGCCTCTTAACTGGCAAGAACTTTTTCACTAAAACACAATGTTCTGCAAAAAAAATATTCAATCCATTGATTACTTTCGAAGATAACCGACTAAAAACATATATGGAATTTTATTTTATATAAAAAGGTATATAAAACGTTTATTAAATATAACATTATTCAAAAATGATCTTCTTTTATAACAAATGGAAGAACAGTTATTTATGTTTCCAAATAAATTTTCAAGTTCAAATAACGTAAGAAACAACGTTCCAAAATGCTTTTATTTCATTGATTTGGTATGTCATTTTCCGTCTACAAATCATTGTTGCATGAGAAAATGATTATGGTTCAAGATTCCGTACATCGATTCTCTCCAGATTGCCTTGAAATTATGTTTACAAAGTACATACACGGATCTCTGAGTTAGCGCTTGAGAGCCTCCTAAGCATTTCCACGAAGTTAAGTCTCGACTAGATCCGGCTGCTTGGTCCGATACCTTTGGAAGGCTGTCTAGTACCACACCACAATTTCTACTCTTAGTTATGGTACAGAGGTGGAAATATCTAGATTTGCCGTGACATATTAATTCTAAGTTGCGGAATATGACACCTGCAGTCCTGGTAGCATGTGCGACTGAATTTCTGCAAATTTCATTTGATGCACAGCCATTATTAAAAAACGGCAACATATTACTGGTATTATATTATTCACTTTTTTGCAGCTTCAAAAAGTTGCCAAAACACAGTATTTTGTTCGAATTTTGTGATCGATAATTTGTGGTGCAATTTCATACATTTTCCGGTCAGTATAATTAGTTGCTTAGTCAGAATATAAAATTATTACTTAAATATACATATACTATACATAAAATTCTTTTTTCAACGCGTCAATCAATAAAATAACGGCAGAAGCGGGATGCGAACCGCGGACCTTGAAACCAACTATGCCCAGGTATTCATACCGCTCGGCGAACTGAGCAAATTATATCATTGTTATCATCATTCATAGATGTCGCTATAGTATATATTCAAAGTATGTATATTTTATTATTATCGTCTTCATTTATTCACAAGCTTAATATTATTACTTTCCGACAGTCTATTTATTTTAGTAATAAGTACCACTCGGGTCGAACTAAACTCAATGAATGAAAAATCATTACTTATAGTTCCGACTCGACTTTATAACCAATCATTTACCTGTGTTACTGATGGATAATTTACCTTCTTGATATTGTCTCAAGGAGACATTATTATATGATTTGCTTTAATTTTTATTAGAATATTATTTTATTATTTCAATATTCTAATATACTTTTATGTATAGTATATGTATATTTAAGTAATAATAATATTGTAATATAGTCAATGATCTACAAAAGTAGATTAGAATATTGAAATAATAAAATAATATTCTAATAAAAATTTAAAAAAATCATATAATAATGTCTCCTTGAGACAATATCAAGAAGGTAAAATTATCCATCAGTAACACAGGTAAATGATTGGTTATAAAGTCCGAGTCGGAACTATAAGTAGTCGTTTCTCATCCATTCAGTCTATAGTTTGGTTCGAGACCCGAGTGGTACTTACTAAAATAAATAAACTGTTGGAAAGTAATAATATTAAGCTTGTGAATAAATGAAGACTGATTGAATAATAATAAAAATATACATACTTTGAATATATACTATAGCGACATCTATCGTACGATGATGATAACAATGATATAAATACTAGTTTCAACGCGAGTCGGTCTAGGCATAGCAATGGCTCAGTTCGCCGAGCGGTATGAATACCTGGGCATAGTTGGTTTCCAAGGTCCGCGGTTCGCATCCCGCTTCTGCCGTTATTTTTGTGCTTGGATTGACGCGTTGAAAAAAGAATTTTATGTATAGTATATGTATATTTAAGTAATAATAATATTGTAATATAGTCAATGATCTATAAAAGTAGATTAGAATATTGAAATAATAAAATAATATTCTAATAAAAATTTAAAAAAATCATAGAATATAAAATAATCATTATTTGGCATTTCTTAACATATTCTACGTATTTTTACTACCCCAACTCATCCTAACCTTACCTAAGCTAATGTTACTAACCTTATTAAAATGATGATTCATTTTATAATCTGAAAAAAACATGATTTGATTATTTTGATACCTAATAGAATGTTGTGAATTTAGGAAGTTTTTGAATTTAAATTTCTCAATTTTATTTCCGACGATATTTATATCGTCATTTCATATTTTTACATTTGTATTATTACATTCGTATTAATACAAAGATTAGCCGGCGGGTTTAGCTCAATGGTCAAAGCGTTTGCTTTGTAAGCCAAAGGTCGCGGTTTCGATCCCCGAAAAAGTGATTTTTAATCGTTTTTGAGCTGTAAAATAACCCGGTTGGTGTGAATTTTATCCCTCACCCGTAAAATGCCAGTCATAGCCAATAAATTAAAATTGTTGGTAGACGAAAGTCGTCCCGTGAAGACCACCCATTCATAGTAAATTCCTGAAATAATACGGATGATGCGTGAATCTCGAGCTGTAGTATATGACGTATGCGAATCAACACTCCACATGCAGCGCTTAGCCTTATGCACTATATGGTAAGCGTCATAGATTTCCACAGATGGCACTTCAGAATTACTATCACCATTTTTCGGTATTTTCCTGTATGTGTACATTTAAAAAATAAGATAATACAACTCTTTTGATACAAAGCAAAAGATTACATGAAAAACTTTTTTGACTGTTTTCAAAGTTGTCCAATTTACGTCTAATATAATACCATTGAGACACAATCATTGCTTAGAGCAATTCCACGAATTGGATTCAAAAAATGATAAGCTCTGAAAAAGAATACATTTATTTGAAATAATTCGAATATTAAACGAATGCAGAAAGTTTTGCAATTTCATGAGGATAACGTTTGATGTTTAGTTGACAGTTTGGTAATGGATTCGAGATTATTTTTCGCAGTCGGATGGCTTTTCTGAATAATATTTCATAACTACTGTCACAAATTTAATGCCTTAGATGATAACTAGAGTGAAATTTATTTTCTTTTGGGTTTTAACCCTTTTTTAAGCACGGGAACGTGGGAAATTCGTAAATTCATACTTTTTCGTGAAATCGTTCAGATAAATAATCTATATTAAAAATTATTATGGAAATATCCATCTTATCGTTAGATGAATTGAAAAAGATATCGCGCAATTTAAATAAATTAAAAAATAATAATTAAATAATTTTACAAAATCACAAGTGTTATTAAGAAATTATAGTAAAATAAAAGGTTACGAGTACTTATCAAATAAAGATTAAAAATCGCTAGGTTTTACTCAGTTAAAACAATATTGAACCCATTATATAAAATAAAAATAAAATGCATGTTAAAGTCTACGATTAAAGTGTTAAATTCAATCAAACGCGTAATCAAACATTGATTTGATCCGTTTTAGAACACCTGATCGATTTTATTTCAATGAAAATGTGGAGTATTTCACTACACCTGTTTCTAGTGAGTAAATTAAATACGGGCAGCTTTTCGAGAACTACACATGTAATGTACTTGACGTAGATTCGAGAGGCGAGACCATGGCGACATTCAGAGCTTTGTGGAGGGCTTTCATGACAACTATATGCTCCAGTTAGGGTTGTAAACATGATAAAGATTGATTTCAATGAAATGTATATTAAAATAACCGATTTTATGTATAAAAGAAGAGAAACCTTTGATATCTGCACTGTGTTTATTGTAAACACTTAAATCACTAAAATCAACGCTCCTATAACGTTTTTATAAGATCGGATGATGAGCTCAATGATTCCGGACCTGTATCATTTATTCTTACGAGATGGTTCAATTCAAAATATAAATTTTGAGAGGATATAGTAAAAACCACCGTAAACACTGCAGTGAAAATCTTTTTTACTTATAAAAAAAGCGTGCGTTGTAGGAGGATATTTTTAACGTTTGTGTCACGATATGATATACTGGCACATATGTTAATTAGTATTAACTTATGACGCAGAGACGTAGAAATAAAAGCTTGTAGTAAGTCTTTCTCATAAAATAAAGGTCACTAATTAGTATATTTGAAAAATGAGACTCAAGTAGTGGAGGCTACCTAACAAATGGCACACTCAAGTGGCAATGTGCAGGACATATCTGCCGAAGAGACGACGGTCGATGGGGAAGAAAAGTGTTGGATTGGCGTCCAAGAACTGGCAAACGGAGCATTGGCTGATACCCTGAAATAATGACTATTTGTAGCTTATAGCGAGATTAGTCTAAATTCGGAGAATTGAGAAGTATGGAGACACATCCGGGAGGCTTTCATGTAATAGTAAACGAACACAGATTAATTTGTCTATATATTTATGTACTTTGTCTTAAATCAAACAGTGATTGCAAAAACTTTAATGAAGTTAGGCTATATATTTAAAATTCCCATTATGTATACTGTATACTCTACGTATACATTTAATTCATAAAGTAAAATGATATTGCGATTTTTAAATAATATTTTTAAAATTGATATATAGGTCTTTCGGGCCAAAGAAAAGGGTACTCAATATATGTTATTCATTGAAGATACCGACACCCGCTGTATATGAGCGCCTGAATGAAAAAGTAAAAATCGAAAACTATACGAAAAAAGGCTTTTTCTGAAAACCAATCTTCCATCACTTACGGAAAATTTCCCAAAGATATCTTCACTTCTATCTGCGTACATGCGTGACTCAACGCATGTTGAGTAACACAAGGGCGTAAATATTTCTAAACTCTATACTAAATACGCTCTTACATTATTAAGCAAACGTAAGTACTAGACTATTATTAACTACAATGTCACATGTTGTATTAAGCTCTTAGATAGTTACGTCTTTATGTTGTTGAGCTTTATTTCTGTACGTGATAAGACAGTGCGAGTGAGTATTAGAAACACGTTTCTAACATCTGACATTGGCCTCTGATATACTAAGAGAAAGGGCGATAGCAATACATACACGACTGGCAACTCTCTCACATTCTTAGATCGTTGTTTAATGAATTCACTCTGTTTCATTCTATCGCATTCTCTTAACATGATTGCGTCTCTTTCTTTCTCTCGTGAAGCCTTCTTGCCAACATGAACTTGAACGAATTCTGTGAACTTATGATTTAAAAGAGAACTTTTTCTAATATTTTTGAGAATCTGAATTTTACTAGTTATGTATGTAGTTATTATATATATTAACACACGACACGCGGCTTATACAAGACTTTTTAACCCTTTTGCATCGGTTATCGGCATATGCCGTCATAAGATTCCGCGACCGTTGACATCGATTGACGTAATATATCGTTTTGCTACTTTCTTAGAATAGTTTTTTATGCATCATCTAATAGCTAAAGGATACAGGAACCCATGTGAATATAGACCAGATATGTACATTTATGCTTCAAATACTAGTTTTATATTTGACAGTATAATATGTATTCCACAGAGCCGTAATGAAAGGGTAAATCAATTTTCTTCATTACTATGTCAGCTATCTTAACTGGAGCATATGGAGTTCACGAACTGCCGCTACAAATCTCTCTAAGCCGCCATAGTCTTCGCCTCCTCCCATGACAGATCTGCCTTCTGCAGCTCCGCCGAGTACATTCTATATATAGTTCTCAAAGGAGGCAAGAGAATGGAGGCTTGAAGAAAAGGCACATGCTTATGCTCTCTTAAGACATCCTTAATACATGTTCCAACCAGGTCCTTCGCCTCTTGACCAACTCTTTCTCTCACCTTGTAATTTTTTAGAATGTCAAACATTGTACCGCCCATATTCTACGCTGGTATCTGCTGCCGAAACTCACTATAGGGCTGCATTGGTTCTTGGTAAGATGCCAAGATTCACAGCCGTAACTGTAGAATACTAGAAGTACGATGGTTTGTGAGGAATAACGTAGTGCGAGAGCGGACATAGCAGCCTTCCATACTGCAGTCGGTCAATAGACGAAGGCGTTCCTGGCTGGAACATTAATTAAGGATACCGCAGGAGAGCATTAACTACAGCGGCCTTTTTTTTATGCTATAGTTAGAATGTACTTGGGTGAGCTGCGGGAGGCAGAGCTGACATGTGATAAGGCGATGATCAAGGCAGCTGAAAGAGCTTTATGGTGGCAATTCGTGATGTCTATATTAATATGAATTTTCGTACATTTTATTATTTTTACTACAAATTCACGCACAAAGATTCAATACGATTTCAAGGCTTTTTGTATGTCGTCGATACAAAATATTTTACAAATCAAACCAGTATTCATACGATTAGGCTACGTTCGACTCTTCACTTAAAGACCTCCTCGATATTCTTATATTCTGCTCTCCTAATAACTGTTCTCGACTCGTTGTTGAAATACCTGTTCGCAAGACACCAACTAGATATATTCCCGTCTCGCCGTATCTATCAGGAGCACAGAAAAGCGAGAAGGAGAGAACTACGCTAGTCTTGCGTGCAAGTGAGAGACACGGGAGCGTGTGCTCCACATATGCGAGGCATTCGTATTATACTACTACATAGAGTAGTATTCGCTCGCTCAGTATCGAGCGCACCTACTACCTCCTAGACCGCCTGATACATTCTGCTCTCCTGATACTTTCTAACATCGTCTAATGTTAGTAGGAAAGAAATAGACGCATCCCGACGTTTGCGCGGTTTCTTTTTCTTGCAATTTGCTTGTGTGTTAGAATAATAATATGTTAGACGGCACATATGTTAGAAATAAATTTTATCTTCTCTCATCTTATGAAGCGCTGTGTTGCGTTGAAAGCACAATGTACGTTTGAACGTTGAAGAGCTAACATGTGTGGGATATTTTTGTATGGTTGGATCGGCTTGATGTTAAAAGTAGACGCATCTCGGTATTAGCAGAGCACAAGACGTAAGAGGTAGATTGAAAACATGAAGATTGTATTAGCAGCCCATATTCAGTATGTGGTATTCTTGATTGTCGAGTGTATGACAGATACACATGGATTTTGCAGTGTGTTAGCTAAATATGTATAAATATATATTTTCTATTATTTTTTTGAAATTGTAAATTTATAATCATTCTACAACTTTTTTTTTTTAAATAATTCAATTTAAAGTTAGATTTGTTTGTTTGCTGATAAAATTAATTCCATTTAATTGAGCAGAAATGTTTTAGACGTTCTTATTAACATTTTTGATAAGAACAACATCGTTTTAAAATAAAATAACATTTTTAAAGTGAGAAATAATATTTTTATTTATCCACCGGAAATGTTTTTTAACTGAATGTTTTTTTTCATGGGATCTTTATTTCAGTTTATTTTACATTAAAATAAAATGATAATAAAAGTAACACGTTGAAATATTATTTAAAAATCATAATTTATGAAGGAGTTGAAATTTTTTTTATTTATTTATTAAAGAATATTAAAAGTATTTTTTTTATGAAATTGGGCTTTAAATAAATTGAAAATTTTTATTCGAAATAATTTATTATTAATAATTAATATTAAATTTAGACCTGTATTTCTTTGTTCAGTAACTAATTCTAGGTTTTCGCAGCAAGCTAAGTAAGTAAAATTAAACGACAGTTTACTATACTAAATAAATTGGCAATATCCACTCAGTCAGAAATATATTCAATATTGTAAAAAAATAATTTAAAATTAATGAATAATTAACCCATAAAATGGAAACCTAACCATACCTTACCTTACCTATTATTAATTACCATTAATTAATTATTTCTTGCCAATTTTTTTTTTCTACTGACAATTGATATTTTTCTTTTGCCAAATGATTATTTGTACATGCCTTTTTAAGTATTTATTGCTGACGTTTGCTAATAATTTACTTCCTAATAATTGAATTAAATTCTGCCAAAAAAAATGCATTTAATTTATTAATTAATTATATCATATAATAATTTGTAAAGGGTCCGCAAAATAACTTTTTTTTTTTTAAATGGGGTGCAAAACATCGAGTGTAGCTTTGGCTGTGTGGCACATAGCGCCGTCTTGTTGAAACCAAATGTTGCCAATATCTTCCTCTTCAATTTTTGTGAACGAAAATGGCCCGATAACGATCGCCATTGACTGTAACGGCCACTCTTTGCTCATTTTCGAAGAAAAATGGCCTGATTTTCAAAGTAATGTCGCAATATTTTTCAGTGTTGTTCAAGCGTATACACAACCATATTCGTTTAGCGGAAGGATAAAACTAATTATGTGTCAAATCAAACATGAGCTAAGTGTTACCATTCACGAAATAAGCACTAGTTGAAAAAAAAAAACGCAGGTGGCGGACCCTTTATATTTTCACGAGGATTTATATATATAAATATGGCTAAAATATAGAATATATATTTTCGTTTTGTTTTAATTATATAAAAGAAATGCAATTCAATTTAAATATGAGTATGTAAATACTGTACAAAGACAGAATGTTTTTTTTTCGTGAAAAACCACACGCACTATTTCCGTACAAAAGCGATATCCCGAAATTGGGTCAAATTGAAGGGAAACTGTTTATATGAAATATGGTAATGCATGGATTATATTGACATCAGAAAAAACAATACATTATTTGGATACATTGTGCAGCAAAGGTTCTAACATCCCTTTACTATGGAAAGACATCACATCGCCGGAATCGTTATTTTACGCGTGGTGGAGAGCTGAGGAGCAGATGAGTAACTCACAGTCTTTTTTAGAAGCACATTGACATATGTTTCGGTAAACTAGACAAACTTTCAGTTCGGGGCAGAGCGTATGCTTTCAGACCCCAGCCGGATCATGACACGCTACTGGTTGCGGTCGGCACACAACTGATTTCAGGCCACTAAGCGGTCGTAGTGGGAGACAGCTCAGCGCCGCAAGTGGTGATCTAAAGATTTAATGGCGCACTAATGACAGACAGCCACGTAAAATACTAATGCTACACCCGTGATTTGACTTGTCAAAAAACCAATATGGTGACACATGCATGTCCGACGAGCGAACAACACGAGACGAAAGATTGCCGTCTGTTGGTGGAAATTTGATCCCTAACACGTAAAATGCCAGTCATTGCCAGGTTCTAACCTTGATGTTTCCGACACGACGATATATATTTTACCCAACTGTATTCAATAATTCTTACACATAAACGTAAGTGTCTAGTGTTATTCGTGCATTAAAAAAATGTTAGAACATTGTGAATATAAGTCTTCTGTTTTACAAAATACTTCCTATGCAATAAAATACTCTACATGTTTATTCGTAAAAAAGGAAGCATATTTCATTATTTATTATATTCGTGGTTAGTATCTATATATTTATCAAAACAAAAAGAAACAACATCGCCGGTACATTGCCTTACCCAAAAGTAGGCTACATCGGAATGTAATAAATACAAAAAAAAATGATAATAACATTTTTGGTAATAACAACGGTGCTTCGCAAATCTGCAATACGTTTTTACGTATTTATTGCTCGTGCTATCTAGAAAATTGTTGCTTTCTGAATAAACCGAAGAATGTTTAATTAAAAAGTATCTCTTCTTACCAAAATATTTTTTTTCATATCTTTTTAATACTTTTAAATACTGAGAAAAAAATTTCAGGCATCCTGTAAACTTTTATAATATCAAATGTGATACCATCTCTGAAAGATTTTTTTATTCATAGTTACAATTAATTCCTTTAGAGTGATAGCATTACTTATAATAGAAATTTAATGATGTCAATGTTGTTCAAAATAATTATATTTTATATTTACTGTTGACAATATTTATTTGAATAAAAAAAAACAAATTCCAAAAAGGCATTATTATTTTTAAAAATATCATAATTTTTTATAATAAATTCTATCTTTTATTAAACTACCTTTAAAACCAAGATTTGCCATTTAAATATATTGAAAGAGTATCGTTTGAATTTTTGGTAAATATACGTTTTTTTTTATTAAAAGAAAATTATTATTTTTTCAAATCAAATACATATCATTAGTTAATTTTTATATAATTAATTAAGTTAATTTTTATAATTTTTTCAAATCAAATATTTATCATATGTTATATAAAATAAATAATTATTTTAGAAGAAAGTTTTCATTTTTACTTTCACAATTTTTTCTTTAGTCTAAATACTTTGGCATTTAATTAATACTTACATTTTTTTTTCAGGTAAGTGTGTTTATCTAAATACCGGATTATCTATAACATGATATATTGGAATCGTAAGTATAATACATATTTAAGTTTTTAACAATTGAAAAATTCTATTGACATCCCCTGTCTTAAAAAAGACGACAAGTCGCGGGTTCGTCACGTGGCCGCGTGGAGGAAGCATGCCGGAGCCGATTAACAACAAAAATTACTTGTTTTTGAATCTGCGTGGCTTCGCGGCAGATTTTTTTGACTCGGGCATTCAAAAACTCGTATACCGCATGCAAAAATGCATTGAACTCAGTATCGACTATGTAGAAAAATAGGTAACAGTGTGAACTTTCCAAATGTACGCATTCATGGAATTAAACACGTTTTACAATGTGAAAAATCACTGGGAAACTTATTTTACGGATAACTTTCGTAAATATGTCCTTTAAGTGACATTTCTCTTTTATTATTATATTATCTTCATGTCAAGCTTTCAAAGGCCATAAGGCAGATTTTTTTTCGACTCGGGCACTCAAAAGTTCGTATACCGCATTCAAAAATGCATTGACTTCAGTGGCGACTATGTAGAAAAATAGTTAAAAGTCTGAACTTTCCAAAAATGTACGCATGCACGGAACTAAACATGTTTTACACTTTGAAAAATCACTGGAAAACTTATTTTACAGATAACCCTCGTAGATATGCCCTTTATGTCATTGCTCCGCAACCGGTGTGCCGCGGCACACTGGTGTGCCGTAAGCCGATACAGGTGTGCCGCGATCAAATAAGGCAATATTATTAATAAATAATTGTACAACGGTCTTCATGCTCCCAGCGCCTATCGCCTATTTATGTAGACACACAACGAGGTACTTGCTTGATTAAGTTCTAAATGAAATAAAAAAAAGTGAAATTGATCAAATGAATATATATTTTTGGCTTTTGGTGTGCCGCGGTATTCAAGGTGAGAACTTTGGTGTGCCGCAGAATCCAAAGAAGTACTTTGGTGTGCCGTAGATGAGAAAAGGTTGCGGAGCAATGCTTTATGTGACATTTCTCTCTTATTAATATATTATTCTCAAGCTTTTAAAGACAATATGGTATTATTACCGAAAATTAGTTATTTGCTTACGATTGAAAAACCAATATGGATAATAATTGTATTTCGATATTCCGATAACCTTCAATAATGCCTGTAATAATACTTGTTGTTTCAGTATCGGATACGGCTTATTGAGCACACGATAAGTAACTCTGTAACTTTCTGAGTAATCATAATTGACAATTGAGGGTAATAAATTATTTACTCTCCTTTTGGAATATTCCTGGATGTCGTTATTATTCGTCTTTTGATCAGCATCTGGTTATATATCGCTTGTGTGCTTACATTTATCGAATCAAATGTAACGAAAAATGCGTACTTTATTTTTTATTAAAAACCACAATGTTTCTATTTTAAATGTAATCGTACAAACAATGTTCATACATTTATAATGTTTAATTTTTGGTGTATTTTGATAATATATTGAAATTGACATCCCCCGCCTTTAAAAAGACGAGAAGTCGCGGGTTTTTCATGTGGAGGAAGGATGCAGGAGCAGGTCGAAAGATAAAGAATTTGTTTTTGAAGCACAATTCGCATTTATTTTGAATAAAGACTTGATTTACTCGTCCGACCGCTACATGACGTTTCGCCGGGCCGGACGAGACTTGACTCACGACTAAGGGCGCTCGTGATGGGCTGTCGGCCAGCGCCGCAAGTGGCGATCTACAGAATTAATAGTGCACCATGTACATTAACATCACACCCGTGACCGGAATACCAATATGGCGACACATACATGTACCTCAAGAAAACAGAAATAAGAGACGAAATATTATGTATTGAGGTTTTCGGTACCAGTCAGCAAGGGCTATATCATGCTGATGTTAAAATGAAATATATTAACAAATCATAAAAATGCACCCCAATATGTAAAAATTAATTTAAATACGAACTTACAGCATATATCATTTTTTCCATCAATAATAACATCAATACAAACTAAATAAACGACAGATATTCGGGCGAAAGATATTTATTTTTCTCCGATTTATTTATGAGAGAAATGCCGTATAAGATCATGTTTGCTTTAAATTTGTATGTGAATCAATTGCTTCTATAACAATTTTACAAGATTGGGTGTTTAGCCCGAAGCTTCCGAGGACTAGACTGTTTAGCCCCAAGAGCCGATCCAAAAAAGTTGTATAGAATACACGTCATATGAAAAATATTTACAAATAAAAAAGTACGTTTTATGAACGTTGATTGTACGTACTAGTAGTACGTTTATCATATTATTTATTAAGCGAATTATACGATGGCATTAACTTCATGCCGAGAAAATGTTGAACCCTTATTAGGGTAGTCCTCTAGCCGAGGAAAGTCCCATATATTACCATTTCTGGTTTCCGGGATACAGATTTGTCATTTAAGGCATATTATTTATTGGTTGGCTGCGGTGGGTCTAGGGTTGTTCAATATTAAAGGCTGCGTTACTCTATTTAATTGGATTACTGAACCCTTTTCTGTCTTGTACAAAATGGCGAAACACCGTGATTATCAACTTACAAAGAAGTATATGAGGTCAGTTCTCTCAAATTAATCTGCAAGCTTTACGAACACCAACCTATTACATATTTGATATTTGAAATAACTAGTAAATATTCCTACTGAAAGATAAAGCTTTATATCTTTTATTTTTATACTATGTAATCGTATACAGGGACATTCATTGACTTAAGGTTTTTAACGTTTTTTTAAGATTTGACGTGAGTCGAGAACTGAGGATTCCTCACTTTAACCATTTTAAAGGCAAATAGCTATTATAAGTTTGTTATCTTAAGACTTGTGTCTGTATGTGGGTAGTTAGTTGTTTTCTTTAAGCAAAGAAATGACTCTGCACACGGGTCTAGGGCACTTACCATTTACAAAGATGGTTGAATGTTGAATTTAAAGCATTGTTTCATCAATTTCATTAAACAACAATTCGTCGTTCACTCATAATTCAGCTCTTAAGTGAGGTTACTGTAAATGGGTAGTGTTATTGGTTTGAGTATGGTACTTCTTCCCATGCAGCCCTCAGTCTGCCGGCTACCACCACATGGAGGGAGTCAAGGTTAAGTCGTTCCTGATTTTGGATCGCTCTCCTAGCCGTAGCACAGCGTCACGTCATTTTCATTAACGCATTCTATAGTTTTCAGTCCAATTCGTGTATTGTTTGTTTAATTTTAAAATAAAAGAGAGTAATTTCAATGTCATAGCTTTAGTCAATTTATGCCTCGGTATCATTATATATTTTATATTGCCGGCGGGTATAGCTCAATGTTCAAAGCGTTTGCTTTGCAAGACAAAGGTCGTGAGCTCGATCCATGACGGAGTTTAAAATTATTATTTTTGTCTCGATTTCTGAGCTCTAGAATACCCTCTGTTGGCGTGAATTTGATCCCTCACCCGTAAAATGCCAGTCATAGCCTATTAATTAAAACTGGTGGTAGACGAAAGTCGCCCCGTACAGACCACCCATTCATAGTAAATTCCTGTAATAATAAAGGATGATGCGTGAATCTCCGGCTGTAGTATGACGTTGGCGGATCAACACTACACACACCATGCGTCATAGAATTCCACAGATGAGAATTTAGAATTATTATCATCATCTGTCGGTATTCCCCTGTATGGGCTTACATAAAAATATAAATATAATAATCATATTCATGAATACACTTAACATAATACATAATCAGTGCACGACTCGCCTTCATTCATAGTCACGAAAATACGAATATATATATGTACTATATAATAATATTATCACGCTATTGAGTAGGAAGTCGTAGAACGTAGACAATAACGTGAATACACCAAGATCCTATTACGTACGTCTAGCTTTTCAGCCATTGTCTCTTCACAATCAACAAGAAAATACTGGGTAATAACACTACACAAAGGTTTCACATTGATTGTAACCTCAAAGTAGAAGATCTAGCCTCTAGGGCGTAACTCAGTATTATCTTTTATCGAAGTGTCAAGCCCAATCAAGCGCTTATCCACATTTATTACTTGAATTGTATACGCCAATAATACTGCGAGAATATTCTGGTTTATATTTTCTTCTACCTTATTTTTATGTATTTCAAAGGCGTTAAGTAAGGATAAAAAAGAACAAGAACAAAAAGAGAAGTCAACAGACGCATACATCAAGGCTAGCTTTTAATAAAAAACGAAAATTCTTGAGTCAAAAAATATAAATTTAAAGCTTCGCAAGCAACTTGCCAAAACATTTGTTCGGAGCATCTTGATGTACGTCTGTGAGACATGGTGCTTATCTGAAAGTGATAAAAAAGACTAGAGCTCTTTGAGATGTGGTCATACAGAAGAGGATATACTGGAGAGAATCAAGGAAGATAGGCACATAGTAAGAACCATCTCGGAGAGGCGAGCCCGATCGATCGGTCACATCATGCGCCACGATGGTCTTCTTCACGACATTGTGGAAGGGATTGTTGAAGGTAGAGACTGCAGAGGACGCTCTAGATGGCAGAATTTGCTGCAAGTGTTCGAGGACATGAGTTGTAGCTCTTATGCTGAGCTTAAGAGGATTGCATAGGATTAAGAAGAGTGGATATCGAGATGCAAGAACAATTTGTTGCTGCAAACTAATCTACCGGATTGATACTACGAAGAAGAAGTAAGGAATTCACCGAATTTAATGTACACTAACTAAATATATAAAAATGGAGACGTATAGAATGGACAGTTTATAATACTAATAACAAAAGAAATACATCTCATATAAGCAATTACTCATTCTGAACCAGGATCTTAATTTCGCAATGTATGACGTAAGTTGAAAATAATTCATATTGACCGAAATATATTTGCTCGTTTGACAACTCCGTATCATTAAACATTGAATCTTGCTACTGAAATGCAATTAATTTGGTCATTAATTACGTTGTCTCACTGGAATGTTAATGTAAATATGTTATGTAAGTTAATGATATATTACATAAATGATTTTATGCATTATCAATATAAATTATGTAGCTTAGATTATGAAAAAAGTGTGGCGTTTTAATGTATTTATTGATTTATTATTTAATCCAGCCGGCAGGTATAGCTCAATGGTCAAAACGTTTGATTTGCAGGCCAAAAGTCGTGGGTTCGATCCCCGACGGAGATTAAAAAAAAAAGTATTTTTAATCGATTTCTGAGCTCTAAAATACCCCCGGTCGGTGTGATTTGATCCCTCATCCGTAAAATGCAAGTCAAAGCCTATTAATTTGAATTGGTGGTAGACGAAAGTCATCCCGTTAAGAAAACCCATTTAAAGTAAATTCTTGTAATAATAAAGATGATGCGTGTATCTCGGGCTGTAGTCTATAATACCGACATATGGTGATAGTGATTCTGAAGTCTCATCTGTGGAATTCTATGATGCTTATAATGCTGCATATGGTTAAGCACTGCATGTAGAGTTTTTATCCGCCAACGTCATAGACTACAACCCGAGATTTAAGCATCATGCTTAATTATTAGAGGAATTTACTATGAATGGGTGTTCTTCACGGGACGACTTTCGTCTACTACTATATTTATCATATTTTAGAGCTCAGAAATCAATTAGACTTTTTTATTATATTTTATTCTCCGTCGGGGATTGAGCCCACGACCTTTAGCTTGCAAAGAAAACGCTTTGACCATTGAGCTGTACCTGCCGGCAGAATAACATTGATTTTGTGATACTTATTTATATGCCATACTAATTTTTCCAAAAAGAGATAACTAAGATAAATAAAATAATAACAAATTTAACTTAAACATATTACTATAGGCTGAAAACTTCAAATGTAAAATTTTGTATATGGGTTTGATGAAGTTTGAGGTCTCAAAGGCGGATATTGGAATTCAAGCAACATACTCAACAGGCCGCTAATAGCTCATAACTCAAATGTGCGTCGATGGCATAATAGTATCAAAACTTTCATCCATAGGCGTAACTATTTTTGATTTTAATTTTTTACTAACAAACACATCTTCTTCGTTTCAGCGACGTCAAACACATAATATAGAGTTTTAGCCACGCAATGCACTCTATGACGTTGTTCAGCAAGTCAAAGTAGATCATAATTACTATCCGAGGATCGAAGAGGATGGAGACTCATGCGGGAGGCTTAAGTTCAACGGTGGATGGATACAGGCTGATGACGATGATGATGATAATAAATCAAACAAAAAATAAAGATTTAATTTGAATGTAATTTTGATATCTGAAGTCTTCAATCTGAAGAAAATATCTGAACCTCTCATATCCGGCCCTGAAAATGAGAGTCGCACCAGAAGATTTCATTACTCCAAAAGAAGGCCTCCCAACTGGCAAGAAACTTGACTGGCTGACTTGGACATCCCTGAACAGATTAAGAACCGGAGTCGGTAGAACAAAGGACAGCCTCAAGCGGTGGGGAATTCTTTGGCAGGTAGAGCCACTATTGTGTGACTGTAGAGACCTGCAGACCGCCTCACACATAAGATCCTGCTCCATGTGCCCAACGAGCTGCACACGTCAAGACCTAATGCTAGGTAACACACGGGCTATCGATGTTGCAAGATACTGGGCAAATGTAATTTGACGTCGCTGACACGAAGAAAAATATATCTGAAGTACACATATCAGTGAAACATGTATTTTTAATTAGACCCTTGATTCGATCGATTTGTTACGCCACTGGTATAAGGCCTTTATAATGCCACGCGTTGGTACACTTGGCATGATCACGGTATCCAAAATAATGATAGTTTTGCTGATAGTTGCCCGGAGCTTTTGCCGGAATAATCTTCATACCGGATGTTCGTAAATTACGTGAAGAGCAAATTTCTAAGACAATCTGACATTCCGCGTCTAATTAAAGCCACTCTAGATCGCCGGGATCGTCATCGGGACGCGTGCTTGAGGAAGCCAAAGTCGAGAAGCACATTTAAATTCATTTTAAATAAAAGAATCGACGAAATTCGGTAGTCCGTCTGAGACAACAATGCTATGCACCTCACATGCCCCGAACGGACTCCGACTGAGAAGACCGGCAGTAATGTCAGTCACTGCGCCGAAATTAACATAATGGCTATCTATGCATCTGATTGCTTCCACGCGACCGCTAACAACTTGACTAAATAAAATGGTGTATGCGCGCCGCGTCTTAGAACTATTAAAATCTTAAAGTTAGACTTATATTTTTATATGTGTGTGTCAGACAAGCAAAAAAAAATATGATTAAAAAGATAGGATATTGAAGCATTTTGGCACCGACCTTAAAGGGTTATATCGAGTTGGTATCACTACAACAATTATCGTCATAATTAATATGTGGTTCTAAATTATTTTTGCAAATTTATGCAATATTATCTACTATGCGAGGGGTCGTTCGTTTGTTCCTAGAGAGAACATTTTTTTTCTTAATATATGTTTATTAGCTGTGAAATGGACACAAATGTGTAGAAATATTTTTATTGATTGACAATTTAATCACTTATTGTTTACACAAAAGTTGTCCCAATAAAACTTTTCATACACAGTAAGTCCCCTTAAAAAGGGGGGATTACTAAAAACCAGTATGTGGCACAGATAGTAGAATACCGACAGATGGTGATAGTGATGCAGAAATATCATCTGTTGATTCTGTGCCGCTTACCATATTTTTTATGGTTAATCGCTTTGTGTGGAGTGTTGATCTCCCAACGTGATAGACTTCAGCCCGACAATCACGAATCATATATTTATTACAGGAATTTATCATGAATGGGTGGTATTAACGGGACGACTTTCATCTACCACCAATTTTGATTTATAGACTTTGACATCAGCATGTTATAGCCCTTGCTGGCTGGTACCGAAAACCTCAATATACAATCTTTCGTTACTTATTTATATTCGTTTGTCGACATGCATGTGTCGTCATATTGGCATTTTGGACTATTTATATACACCGCCGCTTGTGGCGTTGGGGGATAGCCCATCACGAGCGCGGCAGTTGCGTGTCGACCGTCAAGGGCGCATAACGGCCGGCCTGGCATGTCATTCCGCCTGGGCCGGAAGTTTGTAAAGTTTATCGTAAATATATGTCAATTTCCTCGATAGAATGGAGATGCCGTGGCTTATTCCAAACCACTGGACTAGTCAATTCATGACTGGGCACGGAATTTTAAGGCAAAACTCTTCAAGTTTAGCCTCGTTGATAGTCCAGACTGCCCATGCGGCAGCCAATTGCAGGACGCTGAACACGTTATGTGGCATTGTCCAATATTAGATTTAGGGAGGCAAAGACTCTTTAGCGTAATCCAACAGAATTCTGGACCGGTTGGATATATCGATCTCATATCTACGGAGCCCAACTACCATGCATTTTAACGTCTGAACTACTAACTTTTACACCCATGTGTGGTGTTGCTCACCAAAACCCGTTACTTGTATAACGAGAATGTACTCTGAAAACAATGCCTTGGTAAGTGCTCTCAAGGAGCGCAGGTACAAGGCGACAAGCCCGGGGGCCTAAGGCCCCAAAAAATATAAAAAAAATGTCAATGTGCTTCAGAAAAAGTCTGTGGTAAAGTAATGTTTATTATTAATCTGCTCCTAATCCTGCCCCCGCGCGACTGAATAACAACCATTTAAGAGAGGAGGATGTTAACTTGTATCTTACGGGTGACAGTTCGTGCCGAATGCCATATGCTTCTGTTAGGGAGTGTACAATTTAATGATGATTATGATAATTAAGAAAATGTGGTTAATACAAGTCGTAAAAGTGGTAATTTCCTAAATATTGCGCTTTGAGTTTAATGTTATTTTGCTATGCTAACATGAAGTAAAAAACAATTCATGTAACATATTCCAACTGTGTCAGAAGCTATTGTCGTAAGACATTATTAATATTATTTTAAGAAGCCTTACTTGGGTAATTAACAAGATGTTTTCAAAACATTAAGGTGTGCGAGTAATTAGCATCGTCGTTTTGATCTTTGAAATTTCCTTCCATACTATTGTTTCCTGTAAATATATGCCGATAAGCCATGAAAATAATCGTTATTATCTACAATTTAATTTGATTATATTAAAGATAATTAATAATAATGAAAAAAAAAACATTAAAATCTACAAAACTTTATACTTTCATATTTTCTTCATGTGTGTTCCGGAATCGTTGGTTCAGTGTCGAAATGGCGACGTCAGCTGACTGGTAACGTCGGAACCCCATGGACTGCAGCACTAAAGAAACGCTTAAAGACCGGATTTGATACCGATTTATTGAATACTTGTTCGTTGTTTTCTTCTTCGTAGTTTGCAGCAACAAAATCTTGCATCTCGATCTCCACTCCTCTCGGTCCTCCGCTCTTTATCTCAGCATAAGAGCTACAAATCATGTCATGGAACACTTGCTGCAAATACTCCCGTCTAGGGCGTTCTCTACAGTTTCTACCCTCAACCGTCCTCTCCTCAATGTCGTGAAGAAGACCATCGTGGCGCATGATGTGACCGATCCATCTTCCTTGATTATCCTGAGAACCTCATTGTTCGTGACGTGGTCTCTCCAGGAAATTCCGAGAATTCATCTCTATGACCACATCTCAAAGGCCTCTAGTCTTTTTTTATCACTTTCAGATAAGCACCATGTCTCACAGCCGTACAACGTAGGAATAACTTCTTAAAACACGTATACTGATCATACAATGCAGATTAAAATTAATATCATTTAATTGAATATTGAAAGAGTAAATTTATAATAATTTTACTTATTAAAGTTATTTTAAGTCGTCCAGTAAGTAACACAAAAACATGACTCTAAATACAAATTTTCATTAAATTATTCCGGGAAAATTTCTAATATCTGAGAACAATTGACCAAAAATTCAAAATACAAGGTCAAATTTTCGTTTACCCAATTTCGATGATTTGAAACACGTGCTTGTTCGACTGTTAAATTTCTATTATTTTTCCATGAACTTGATTGATTATTTTGAATGTTTTTCTTACTGCGAAATTAATGAATGAACAACAACCTTAATAAATATGATTAATATTTATTTAAACACAATCTAGATATATAAAAGAAATCGGTGTTAGTACAACCATTTATAACTCAAAAACGGCCGAACCAATTTTAATACCGGCGGTGATAGCTCATTGGTCAAAGCGTTTGCTTTGCAAGCCAAAGGTCGTGGGTTCGATCCCCGATGGAGATTAAAAAAATAATCGATTTCAGAGCTCCCCCGGTTGGTGTGAATTTGATCCCTCACCCGTAAAATGCCAGTCATATCCTATTAATTAAAATTGGTGTTAGATGAAAGTCGTCCCGTGAAGACCACCCATTCATAGTAAATTCCTGTAATAATAAGAATGATGCGCGAATCTCGGGCTGTAGTCTATGGTGTTGGCGGATCATCACTCCAAATGCAGCGCTTAGCCATATGCACTATGGTAAGCGCCATAGAATTCCACAGATTATACTTCAGAATTACTATCACCGTCTGTCGGTATTCTTCTGTATGTGTTTAAATAAAAAAAATAGGTTTTTTTTTTTACCTCGAATAGAATAATAATCAATCTAACATTGGAATAAAAGTCACGTGAAAAAACATGAAAGAATTTGTTTTTTCATAATTTTTTTATGGAACGGCTTTTATTAGATAATTTTGCACACAACGCCATATCTAAGTTCAAATATTTTTTAATAATCATCTAAATTTATTTTTTTTAAATTCTAAGAATCGAACACAGCATTTCTTGATTAATAGGCGATACGAAATTTAGGAGATTAGTTAGTAAATAAAATATATAAAATATTTAGGTTATAAATTAATTCAATTAACGAAACAATGGATAAAATATGGCTAAGAGTTTTTATTGTGTGTAATGAATTATTGTTGTTGTTAAGGTTTAAGCTTTAACCTCAATACGTCTTAGGTTACATTCTGTGAAACAGAAAAGAAAAGAAAAATGGTATAAACCGCTGAAAAGGTTTCAATACTCTCGATAAAGGAGCAGGATCCGCCCGTTTTCCGATCTCATGAATAAGCAAGGAACAGGATTTATGTGCGAAACACTTACATGCCGAGTAACGGAAACCACTGTATTGCTACGATTACACGAGCTTAGTTCTTATCATAAGTGTATTTTTTTATTATTTAACTATTTTACTAACAAATAAAAAGTCTGTAGGTATGACAGGTACTTATGATAGGTAGGTAAAACAGGTAAGTATATTAGCTAAGTAGATATCATAGGGAGTTATGATAGGTGGATATAACAGGTAGGCATATAAGAAGGTATGATAAGTATTTTTAACAGATGGGTATGATAGATAGGTATGATATGTAGGTGATAAGGAGGTATGATATGAGGGTTTAACAGGTAGGTATAATAGGTAGGTGTGATAGCTAGGAATGGTAGGTAGTTATGATAGGCAGGTATGATAGGTGGATACGATAAGTAGGTATGAAAACGTCATATCAGACTGTATATTTCAATACTCTGATATTTAAAGATCATTGAAAATTCACACCAACATGAAACCATTGATATGTGCATACAATTTTTTTATGCTGTGAATTCTGTTGTGAATGTTTGTTTATATGTTTATACCAGAAGGAGTGGCTGAATTACTAATAACACGAACTTATTATTCTTCGTGTCAGCGACATCAAATTATTTCTGCCCAGTATCTGGCAACATCGATAGCCCGTGTCTTGCCCAGCATTAGGTCTTGAGGTGTGCAGCTTGTTGAGTACATGGAGCAGGATATTAGGTGTGAGGCGGTCTGCAGTTCTCTGCAGTCGCACAATAATGACTCTCGCTGCCGAAGAATTCCCCACAGCTCGAAGTGGTCCTTTGTTCTACCAACTCCGGTTCTTAATCTGTTCAGTGATTTTCAGGTCCGCCAGTTAAGGTTCTTGCCAGTTGGGAGGCCTTCCTTTGGAGTCATGAAATCCTCTGGTGTGACTTGCTGCCAAAGCTGGACTATCTCATTTTCAGGGCCGGATGTGAGAGGTTGTGTGGATCTCAGAAAGCTGCTTTGCGACTTCAGTCTGGGTGTTGGAGGTATCTGATTATACAAGCAGTCGGACTGTTGGTTGCTTGCCTTACGCATTTTTTTCGGCGCATATAACTTTGCGCCTTATGTTTGATGGTGCGATACATGTAGGACATAAATTAACTGAAAATATTATGTGTATTCAAAGAATTTAATTATACATTTTTAATCATTTGAATATATCAATTTATTTAATCAAGATTCTTACCAGTTGGGAGGCGTTCCTTTGGAGTAATGAAATCCTCTGATGCGACGTGTTGCCAGAATTGGAGTCTCTCTTAACTGAGTCACGTACTAAGCTCGTGTTAGCTAAGCTGGTTGTCATAGCGAAAACTTTTGCAAATTTATGAAGTCGCCAAAGTTATTCTGTGGCCGTATTTGAAGCAGGAAAGGAAGCTTTCGTCATATCACACACGACAAACCTGTTTTTCGTGTGTTTTATTAATGTTTTTGCCATCATAAATCACTATTGTTTACCGCGAAACATGTGTAAATTTATAACGTGACTGCTTTAAAAAGGAAGTAGCTTTTGCACTCGATATTAAAACGTCAAAATATAATGAGTATGGTGTGTTTAATGGTGGTTTAAAAATCAATTTGACCGTCTGAGGAAAGCAATCGCCCAGAAACGGTCAGCTTTGGCCAACAGAAGAGGAATTGCGTTCCATCGGGATAACGCCAGGCTACACACATCGATAGTGACTCGCCAAAGCTTAGTTGGGTAGGTCTTATATATATAATAATAAACCTTATTTATTTAGCCACCAGTGCCATAATAAAAACTTTACATATAATAATTCCAATCAAATATCAAAAAATCAAAATTTAAATTAAACAGAATAAAAGAATGGAAGCCATCCAACTCGTCCCTCCGTCAACATGCCTGAGGCACTGCAGTATCGCGGCAGACCCAACAACATTCGTAAGGTATTGCATTCATCTTACAGTTTGGACCTACCACTAAGTGATTATGAAATGTTTCTGTGTATGATGTGAGATTTTTCAGGTGAAAAATTCGCTTCAAGAGAGGCTTGTGAAAATCGAATGTCTCCATTTTTTCCAATAAGAATGAGGACTTCTATGAAAGAGGCTGAATAAAATTAATTTCAAAATGACAAAGAGTTATCAAACAAAACGACGCATGTTTGATTTCAATCGAATCATGAAGTAAAGTAAGTAAGCTTTCAATTTCATGTAAAAATAATGGATTTTTTGTACTACAACTAGTTTTTTGAAATTTCAACGAAAATTTTTCATGCTCAAACTAGTTTTAATTATTAATTCATTAAATTTTTCTAACTTTATCACATACGGATTATTTCAAATTTTATAATTACATAAAAGGCATTTTCATTTATATTTGAAAAGATCGAGTGATTCAATCCTCCCGAAAGAAGAATCCTTTTGTTTTTTAAGGGCCTGAAATTAATAGTGCCAGTTATTTGTATGAAATATAAGTGTACTGATGGACAAAAATGTCTGTGAAAATTTGGTTCAGATAAATAACACTGCCTGGAGAGAATATAGGCCAGTAGGCAGTGCTGATTTAAAGGCACTTTGGGCTTACAGAGAACGAGGGTGATACCGTAAAATGAGTTTTCCATGGCACTACAGTCCTGAAAAGCGCTGTCATGGTGAATCCAGTAATTCTGTAGTGTACCTGGGTTCCCCCACTCTAAGTTCCTTCTCTAGCGAGCTGCCTTCGGAGCTCAGTCTTGGATTGGCAGCCGTACGTGATGGATCTCCCCCTCGATTCGCCCGTGACAAAGAGGTTTAGCAAATTAATAAGCACTCTGAGATTGATTGATAATTGTTAACATCCTTCTCTCTCAAAACAAGAAGGAGAGAGAGGCGTTATTACGTCGCGAGGGGCAGGATGGGGAGTAGGGCAGCAGACAAAGACTTTCTTGTAGAAACGCACTGATTTTATTGACTTAGAAACATTACAAGGTTAGGGCCGAGCGGAAACATAACGCCGGCCGCAACAATGACGTTGTCTCGCTTATAAGCTCGGGACTCACTGACGCCGGCCGCACTAGCGCGGCTCGAGGCCGTCCGCGCTGCCGGTGGCGAAACTATGTACTAGTGCCAATGTAACCATATACATCAAGGTGTGGCGAGCTATGAAAATATAAGACGAAAGATTGTTTGTCGTGGTTTTCGGTAACAGTAAGCAAGGACTACATCATGCTGATGTCATTGTTTATAAAATAAGAATCTTATTTCACCAGAATAATATTTTTTTTGTGTACATTGTGAACGCGAATTTAGTTGTGTTTAGAAATAATACGTTGAAATTGCCGGCGGGCATAACTTAGTGGTTTAAAGCGTTTGCTTGCAAGTTCGTGGGTTCGATACCAGACGAAGATTAAAAGATAATAATTTTAATTGTTTCTAAGCTGTATAAATACCTCCGGTTGGTGTGAATTTGATCCTTCACCCGTAAAATGCCAGTTATAGCAAATTTATTAAAATTGGTGGTAGACGAAAGTCTTTCCGTGAAGAGCACTCATTCAAAGTGAATTCCTGTAATATACTATGACGTGCTTAGCCGTATGAAGTATGGTAAGTGCCATAGAATCCACAAATGAAACTTTCAAAATTACTATCACCATCTGTCGGTATTCTCCTGTATGTGCTTACAAAAAAAAATAGTACCTGACAAAAACTTACGGAGGCACATTTAATATTTAACAAAACTACGTGTAAGCTATGATTCTACAAACAAAGATAATAACATCATATTTTAGAACGCTCGTGAACAAAATTAAACAATAATGTATCTGTTATTAATTTTAAATTTATTAAAAGTATGTAATTTAAGACTAGCTCAGAAAGCAAATAGATTAAAAATATACATAAGTTTCACTTATTTACTTCATAAAATGAGAATGGAGAGGTTCTTTAATGCGAGGCTTTTAAATTGAATTATTTATTCAAACGTGAAAATGTTCTAAAGGTCATAAGAGTTTTTTACGTTCTAGTTTGAGTCTCGTTAGTATTTTTACTTTTATTTGACACAAGCTAGCGAACTTTGAATAAGCGATAGCCTTGAAAATAATCGGCCATTATTTACTGATAATTTGATTATTTTTTTCTAACATTGTGAAACCTTTGATGCTTAAAAATATTTTTTTAGTTAAAAAAATATCTCTTGACTTTCGTACATTGTTTATCACATATGCATTCTTATACTCGTACCATTCAACAGATTTTAATGAAACTTACAAAACTAAGTTTTCTGGGCGGTTAAACTCAGAGATTAAAGAGTTTTCTTGGCAAGCCGAAAGTTGTGGGCTTGATTCCTGGCGAAGATTAGATACAATTTTTTTTTATCGATTTCTGAGCTCTTAAATACCCCAAACCGGGGGGGGGTTGGTGTGAATTTTATCCTTCATCTGTTAAATGCCAATCTGCACTCTATGACGTTGGCGAATCAACACTCAGTGCCGATCAGTATTGATCCATCAACGTCATAGACTACAGCCCGAAATTCACGCATTTTCCTTATTATTACCAGAATTTACTATCAAGAGTGGTGTTACCGGGACGATTTTCGTCTTCAACCAATTTTTAATTAATAGGCTATCACTGGAATTTTACGAGTGAGGGATCAAATTCACACAAACCGGAGATTTATAGAGATCAAAAATCGATCAAGATATATTTTTTTAATATCCGTCGCGTATCGAACCAACGACATTTTGCTTGCTAAGCAAACTCTTTAACTCCTGAGTTATACCCGATGGCAGTTGCCAATGTCCATATTTCACCCCAAAAATTTCTACATCAAAAAGACCACCAAGAACATGTATGGTTCCTGACGATACCCAACCCCGGGAAGAAACATCCATTGTAATATGCAAGGCAAATTTCAGAAGTTTTGTTAAACCTGACGCACCTGACGCCTCGACTATTTAGTCTTAAAGAGCAACTCAATCCGAATTATCGCTTTTATTTTCAGATGAATTCTTGCTCACGTATTTTAATATAATTTACGTTATCGTTCCATAGATATATATTTAATAGACGAGTATATCATATCGTATTTTAAGTGACAAATTATCTGACATGAAATTGCCATTAACAATGTGGGAATAAATAAAAAACCTTTACTGGAATTGGTATTTTCAGCAACGAAATTTGCATTGTATGGACTGAGATCAGCCTAAATTTAGCTCACAGCTGTTGTAGTATCGTACATAATTCACGAGCCTTCGGGAACACTGAAATTCAAAACTCATTATTTGAATAGATGAAAGATTAATCAAAGTTCAACGTATTTTACTCTAATATTATAGTATTCAACCTAATTCATACAGGGTATGTTGGGTTACATTGATTTGAAGACAAAAGGGATGTATGCTTAGGTATGCATTTCTTCCGGCTGTTGCGTGGCGTGTTCGGGAATCCCAAAATTTTGTTGAAGATCGGTTTGTGTGTGATTAATATCTGAGAATAAGAGGGCATAGATTGTTCGTTCTCCTAAAGAGTAACACTAACCTGCCAGAGACTATGCCTCTTGGGAGAGGGATCTGACTGCTTAACCAAATCACCTCGGATGTTGATGTATTTCACGTTAGGGAGGCCCAATTCAGACATGAACTCCACGAGTTTCTTTGGAAGAATAATTTGTTGGAGTCGTCTATTTCATGAGCATTGGGGCCTTCTGTTGCTTGTCTTTATTGCTTTCTTTTAGTACTTAATCATATTTGTACATAGTTTTATTTTTTTAATTGTTCTACCAGTTTTGCGTGCATCTCTCGTTCTTCAGGACAACCTTAGAACTTAACATAAATACAGTACTGTTAATCAATGGTAGTGAGATAAGTAGAGGTGAGGGTAGAAAGACCAGAGTAATTTGTGGATTGAACAGTTGAAAGAACTTTATAAGTTATTGAGTGTTAAGGATTATTCATTTTATTATTCATAGCTTACGTAATGTTTTTCAAAGGCTATTATTTCATTTCTTAAAATGAAAAATCACGAAGATAATTCGTTCTCTGAATAAACATTCAAAATGGATTCAAAATAAACATGTAGGCCTTACATGCGACTTGCTTCTATGAAACTGTGAGAAATTATTAAAATAATATATTTTTTATTCTGAATTTTCCAATGATCAAATATCGGTGTATTAAATCATTATTAACAACGAATCGTATCAAACGAATTCGTGGTAAAAGTTGTTTTGAATACTCTTAGCGTCTGATCAAATATCAAATAAAAATGCAAAGCACCGTCTATATGATGGTATCAAATTAAATCAATAATAAATATTACTTGTTGCTATACACTTTACAATATCGAATAATGTCAAATATTACGAGTCAATTAAGTATAAAGCCGGTCTCGCTTCCAAAAAACTAGGTGTTTTATAAAGATCACGTCGGTATTTCAACGATAAAAAACTTCTTATTCTATGTAAAGGACAAATCCGACCTACCCTTGTATACAGTCACCTTTGGATTGAAGCACCAAAATACCTTCTAAGCTTAATTGATTCAGTTCAAAGAAGAGGAATTCGTTTGATAAACAATGACACTCTTACGCCTAACTTGGTTCACTAAGTCTTTTCTACCATTATTACCACAGTCGCTGCTCTTCGGAACCAAAAGAAATTATTCCTCCTGTACCTATAACTGACAAACTCGTGTTACACTTGCCGAACATCCATACACGGTTAATGTGTGTCGACTAAGAACTGGCAGTTTCCAAAGTTCGTTCCTTAATGCCATCGGTAAACTTTGGAATGCTCTTCCAGCGTCTGTGTTTCCTTCTTCCTACAATCTGGATCTCTTCAAGAAACAGATAAATATACACTTGCAATCTCCCCAACACGAACACAACACACGTTTCCTGCATGCAGCGTCCAGCTTCCCTGGCTGAGCTACATAGAGTGCACTGGTCTTGACCGGCTGTGCTCTCCTGCATGCGATTAGATAAAAAAAAAACTGAAAGTTTTTCATCTACAGCACGTGTCGGCAACCTGGTCAGTACCGCCCACTAGTGGACGATACTGCCTCCGTAGTGGGCGGTGGGCGATTTCAAATCTCCTACATTCCTTCCAGATATTTTTCACCCTTATACTGAATTGAAATATAGCGAGGTTGGTGGGCGGCAGGGAAATTTTAGCATGAGAAATAGGCAAAAGTGGGCGCTAGGCGTAAAAAGTTGACGACCCCTGATCTACAGTATAATAACGTGATTTTATATATATTAAAATGTGAGTCTAAGTTTTAGATTAAAGTAGTCATAAAAAACGGTGCGCAAACGCCATTTTGATTATTTTTGACAAGTCGCTACCTGACATGTGGAGTGGTATAGTTCGTAAGATGGCCGCTGGTAGTTTCCGGTCCAGTGACACTGCTACCAACCTAGTCTCCGATCGGTCGTTGTGTGCTTGTGTGCTTCTCGACGAGTCCTTTGCTTTGTGCGACCTGCTCCTTATTCATCCAACACGCGTCCCGATTGCAATCTAAGGGATCTGGAGTCGCTTTTATTAGACGGGGGATGCCTAGATACGTAATATTTTTTGATAATAACCAAATATTTCGGGATCGCAAATTGGTATTATGGGTAAATGTTTGAGATTTGTAAGACTCTTATATGGGTCTATTTGAAAGTAGTTATAATGCATTATTTGTAATAATGTTAAAAGAAAAATGGAAATCGAGATGACAAGACGCGGGTTCAACCCGTGGCCGCGTGGATGCATGAGCAGATTAACAACACAAATAACTTGTTTTTGAAGCACAATTCGCATTTGTTTTTAATAAAGACTTTATTTATTCATCCGACCGGTATGGCGTACGCCGGCCGGATGAAAGTTAACTGACATCTGCTGGAACACTGTGACATGCAGCGCCGCCAAGACAATCACGGCAAAAAAGCAAATTAAAGATGACAGTTGCACCATCATAAAATGGAGCAACTGTCATAGCAAATAAAATGGCGTACGCAAACGTCGGGTAATTTTATATAATTACAACTAACATGATTAGATGTGCATGTCAGGCGAGCGAACAGAAGTAAGACTGGCGGCGTTCTCAGAATGGCAAAGCAGATGGTCGACCTCGCTCAAGGGTAGACACACATATTCCTTCTTTCATTCCGTCCTCGATAGAATAGAGATGCCGTGGCTAACTCCAAAACATTGGACTAGTCAATTCATGACTGGCCACGGCAATTTTAGGCTAAGCTCTTCAAGCTTAGCCTCGTTGATAGTCCAGACTGCCCATGTGGCAGCCCCTTGCAGGACGCTGAACACGTTCCATGGCATTGCCCAATATTAGATTTAAGTAGGAAAAGGCTCTTTAGCGTAATCCAAAAGAAGTCTTGACCGGTTGGACATGTCGACCTCATCGCTATGGAGTCCATCTACCATGCCTTTTCTGTATACGCGGCGACCTTTGGCGAAGAAGTCGAAAAGACCAAATTAACGTCTGAACGAAGCCCGAGATTTTTTACGATACCCCCTTTTATAACGAGAAAGCACTCTGTAAAGACTGTTCCGGGGGTCTTAGACCCCCAAAAAAAAGACGAGTGAACAAAAATAAGAGGTAAAAGATCGATTTTTGAGGCTTTTCGGCATCAGCCTAAAAGAGCTATATCAAGCTGATATCAATGTGTATTTGTAATTGACGTCAGTGACACGGATTTTTCCTTTTTTTTTATTTTTCACGCGTCACACAAAACGCAAATCAGCGCGCATTCGCGGAGAGCTGAGCTGTTCACTTAGTCAGAATGCCGAGTGAATAATGTATGGCTGAAGGGAGGTTTCTCGGGTGGTTCTGGCACAAACAGGTGTAACGCGCGGCCTTTTTATGAATAAAAAAGCATCCAGAACGTATATATCCGCGCTCCGCGGATCCGTGGCCTGAATTTCAAAGTTTCAGCGGCCGCTGAAGGCTCCCAGTGACTTTTACCCGTGGAAATCTAATACGCTTTCACTTATTTTATTCAAATACCTTTCGAATTCGTTTCGCTGCTTTCGCGGGCGTGATATTTATTAATCAAAATGGCTGTACGCGCACTTTACTCGCGTATGTTTGGCAATTGGTGTAAAAGCTTAAAAAATGTTTCATTACTATTCAACAATTGATACGTTTATAAAAATCATCCTAAAATTATTTTTTTTCATCAATGAATACGTTTTGTTGTCGCTGGGTTGAAAAGATTGGCCGGAGGAGGAAGTCCGGAAGTCTGTTTCCAGGGGGCACCGCGTTGGGGTTCTTTTCATGCTCCACGGACCTGGATATCCCTGAACAGATTAAGAATCAGAGTTAGTAGAAAAAATGACAACGTCGAGTGGTGGGAATGCTTCGGCAAAAAGGGAAAGTCACTATTGATTGACTGTGGAGACCTGCAGACCGCCTCACACCTAAGATCCTGCTCCACGTGCCCAACAAGCTGCACATCTCAAGACCTAATGCTGGGCAACACACGGGCTATCGATGTTGCCAGATACTGGGCAAAAATAATTTGACGTTGCTGATACGAAGACGAACAGTGAATATTAGAAATATGTCATAGCGCTTGAACTGAAACCACTAAACTCTGTATGTTCATTATGTACTGATATCAGTTCGATATCCCTTTCAGGCTGGTGCCTAAAAGCTTCGATACACGATATTTTGCCTTTTATTTTCGTTCGCTCGTTGAATACGCATATATAAATACTTAAGTAACATAAAGACATGGATCTTTGTCGCAATTTCAATTTCAATTTTATTTATTTTTCCTTGCGAAACATTACAAATTTTATCAATTCAATGCATTTCTGAAGTAAAATAATATAAATACAATTATATAATATAAAATATAAATACAATAGGTAACATAAATGTGGTGATGTAAATTTATTGACACATTTAGTATCACTGACCTCACACTCAGAACTAGCGTCAGGAGACTCAAGATAAACAGTTTGACTTGTAACAACAAAACCCTGTCATAAGTATATCATGATTGACTCACAAATAACAAGGCATTATTGTCACAAAATAAAACACTTTTTAAAGCAATATAACACTAAATATCTCAATATGCGTATCCAGGGTTGAACGATGGTCCTTTCAGGCCACACTTGAGGCTCCATGACCCCGACTTTGAAAGAAGTTGACAGCGTCCGCCTGCTGACAATCCTCCTGATGGTCATCCATATTGAATGCATCGGTCTCTGCCAAGCTCTGCAAGTCCTCAGCCGATATCTGGGTGAAGGCCCTTGGCGTGAAGATACGCCATCTTCACTCCAGTAACGTTTTTGAAGGAGCTGCAGAACCACGGATCATCAGACGTGCTGAATGTTGTTGCCTTTCCCCATGCGGAGAGGCGCGACTCAACTTAGCATTCTCCGGAAAGATTGCTCGGGGAGGGAGAGGACATCCACGGAGAAAGCATGGGTCCTCCAGTTCCTCGAACGATGATTCGTCCCGGCCGAGAACGGGAGTCCTTGGGAGCCTTGCTCGAAACAGCGGGGGCTCCTTCGATAGTATCTTCCGAGGAGTCCTCTTCGGTGGCCTCACTCGAAGCGACGGCAGGTTCGGAGTCTCTGCTGTCACAGTTAAGCGACATCGACACAGGAATGTTGACAGCTTCAGCGTAGGTAGCCGGAATTGATTTGCACGCTCGAGGTAAGCGCCTTCTGCGGAAGTCGGCAGACTTGTCGGGTTGGGTGGAGGGTCCACACCAACGGATGTATCCATCCCGCATCCAACAGCCTTTAAGAGCCTCTCCAGCAGCAAACGGTGATCGTCTAAGCGACGATTTATTTGCGCGATATCACAATCGCAACAGTTCGCCATCTTGTAGGTAGGATGACTAGACACGTCCGCCCGGTTTGAGTGTCGAGCGACGAATCGAACGAGGTGTTTCCTGTCACGCCATTAGTTCCGTAACTAGGCACTATTTTAATTTAACATGTAAGTCAGTAAGGAGTTTTCCCGGTACCTGTAACGAACGCAAATAATTTCGTTCCGGGCAGGTGACCGAAGTGTGTTTTGTCTAAAATATATTACAACGTGCTTCTCGACAAGTTCGTGGATTTTGTGATCTGCTCCCCGTCCTTTCACCACGCATTACGATGACGATCCCGGCGACACGGAGTCGCCTTTGATAAACGGGGATGTCAGTATCCAATTTTTAATTTCTTTTCCATTAATGATATTACAAAATATATAATTTTATTTCGTTACTGAAGTAGAAACGTAAATGTGACGATGTAAATATTGAAATATTTGGTGTCAATGACCTCACACTCAGAACATGTGTCGGAATACGCAGCGCAAATGGTTTGGATTTGTGACAACGAAAACCATGTCTTAAGTATATCATGGTTGACACACAAATAACACGGCATTATTGTCATAAAATCAAACGTCCAACATTTCGTATCCGTCCGCACCAGTTCCGATTCTGAAGCAATATTACACTAAATATGTCAACATCTTCTCTTAAGTTGGTTTGAACCACTGTCCACTGTAATTTTATTGTTTTACACGTATCCAGAGTTGAACGACGGTCTTTTCAGGCCAAACACTTCAAGCTCCATGAGACACTTTAGTGAAGATGACGATGACCCCGCCTTTGAAAGATGTTGACAACGTCCGTCTGCTGACAATCCTCCTGATGGTCATTCAAGAGGGATTGAATGCAGCGGTCGCTGCCGAAAAGCTCTGCAAGTCATCAACCGATGTATCTGGATGAAGAACCTTGACGTGAAGATACGCCATCTTCACTCCAGCAACCTTCTTTGAAGGAGCTGCAGAGCCGCGGATCACCAGACGTTCTGAACGTTGATGCCTTTCCCCATCAGTAGAGGTGTTACTCAAAGCAGAGTGGTGAACTTTCCCGGAAAGCTTGCTCGGGGGAGGAAGAGGATATTTACGGAGAAAGCAGTACTAAGCGTTGTTTCATATTGAATCGTGTAAAATAACGAGACAATGATACACAACACTTTAAAAAAATTATGGACTGCTTCAGTTTCATGAAAGCTGAAATTTAAGCAACCGCAATGATCAAACGTTATGATATTTCACGGTGCAGGGCTTTACACTACTCGTCGTTTGATACTAGTTGTAATACTAAACCGCATCATTTTAGCTCTTTGCTTTGTCAGAGTCATATCAGACTAAGTTATATAACACTTTAAGGCTGCATCACTTCCAAACGTGTTTAATTCAAGAGTCGAGGGACATTTGATTCAACGTGATATTGCACTGAGAGCAGTACTAAGCATTGGCGTAACGAAAAATTTAAAAGAAAAGTAACTTCATACTCAAAAATAACGACAGATGATGATAGTGATACAGAAACCTCATTTGTAGATTCTATACGCTTACCGTGTTACATATTGTTGTATGCGCTGCATGTAGAATATTGATCCGCTAATCACTTTACCCGTCATCCATTTACCACCTTTTGTCTCTTATTTTTGTTCGCTCGCCTGACATGCACATCAAATTATGTTACAAATAATGTGACAGTTGTCATCTGTCATCTTTAATTTGTTTTTTTGCCGTGATCATCTTGGCGGCGCAGCATGTCACGGTGTTCCGGTAGTCGTCAGTTAAGCCCCGTTTGACCAAGACAGAATCAAAGTCATGTTACGGTCGAACGGGGAAATTAAGTCTTTATTAAAAATAAATGCGAATTGTGCTTCAAAAACAAGTTCTTTGTGTTGTTAGTCTCCTCCTGCATCCTTCCTCCACGCGGCCACGTGACGAACCCGCGACTTGTCGTTCTTTTTAAAGACTGGGCGTAAGCGGTATAGAATCCACAAATGAAATTTCTGCTTCACTATCTGTCAGTATTGTCTCTTACTCGAGTGCATGAATGTTTTTTGTGGATTTTTTTTTATTAAAATAAAAAATTTCTTTAAACACCAATGGTCAGGTCATATGCTGTCCTCCTCACAGTAACGGAAAGGTTTAATGAATTTATGTTTGTAGGATCATCACAGAGTCTCTAGTAATAATGCTACCGAATAACTCTTTGTTTAGGCTTCATGGAATAAATTTTATGTCCGAACGTGACGTAGCAATAATGTACAGTGTATTTTCTGTAGTATCAACATTTAAAATTTTAATTTATTTCTAGATTTTTTTAGATTCGTAGATTTGCCGGAGGGTACAGCTCATTGGTTAAAACGTTTGCTTTGCAAGCCAAAGGTCGTGGGTTCGATCCCCGATGGTGATTAAAAAAAAAGATTTTCAATCGATTTCTGAGCCTCTAAGATACCCCCAGTTGGTGTTAATTTGATTCCTCACCCGTAAAATGCCAGTCATAGTCTATTAATTAAAAATTGTCAGAAGACGAAAGTCGTCCCATGAAGACCACCCATTCAGAATAAATTCATGTAGTAATAAGGATGATGCGTGAATCTCGGGCTGTAGTCTATGACGTTAGCGGATCAACACTCCACATCCAGCGCTTAGCCATGGCCACCATCGTAAGCGTCATAGAATTCCACAGATGAGACTTCAAAATTACTGTCACCATCTGTCGGTGTTCTCCTGTATGTTATGCGGTAAAGCCCAGAGTTTTCAGATGCTTGTCTACAGTTGCAGTCTCCAGGTTACCTGTGGTATTCTAGGTCATCTTCTCAGCGTGAGTATGCTGAGGACTTTCTTCACCTCATCCTCATCACTCCGTGTTTTATGCCCATACCATATGAGGTGGTTTTCCCTTATCTTTTCAGATATGGGGGCCACCCGAAATGAGCCTCGAAAATGCTCATTTCAAACTCTGTCCACTCTAGTCACACCGCCCGCCCACCTCGGCATTCGTCTTTGCCACATGAATCCTATCCAAGTCACGTTTCAGCGGGGTCAAGCACTCCGTAGAGCATAGCTGGCCTTACAGAAGTTTCGTCGATTTTACCTTTGGTCCTAACTGGAATCTTGTTATCACACAAAACCTCAAAGAGAAACCTCCATTTCAGCCATCCTGTGTTTATTTTATGCTCCACCTCGGATTCATCATCATCATCATCATCAGCCTGTGTCCGTCCACTGTTGAACGTAGGCCTCCCGCATGAGTCTCCATCCTCTTCGATCCTCCGCCTTCCGCATCCAGGTCACTCCCGCTATTCTTCTTATGTCGTCAGTCCATCTTGCAGGGGGTCGGCCAATGCTTCGTTTGCCAGTTCTTGGGCGCCATTCCAATACTTTTCTTCCCCATCGACCGTCGTCTCTTCGACAGATATGACCTGCCCATTGCCACTTGAGTGTGCCTATTCGTTGGGTAGCATCCACTACTTGAGTTCTTCTGCGTATTTCCTCGTTTCGGATTCTATCTTTTAGCGACACTCCGAGCATGGATCTCTCCATAGCACGCTGGGTGATTTTTATTTTATGGGTAAGACTTGCTGTCAGATTCCACGTCTCTGCGCCATAAGTTAATACAGGGAGGACGCATTGGTTAAACGCCTTAGTTTTAAGGCATTGCGGAATTTTCGCTTTAAAAATGTACTTTAGTTTTCCAAATGCTCCCCATCCCAGTTGTATGCGCCTGTCGATTTCTTTTGAGAAGTTATTTCGCCCTAGTTGTATTACTTGTCCCAGATAGGTATAGTCGTTTACAACCTCTATTTCTGTTCCTCCAATGGAAATAGGATCAAAGGTCTGTGAAATATGACTATTAATCATGGCTTTTGTTTTATCCATGTTCATTTTCAGACCAATTTTGTTCGACGCTTCATTGAGGTCGTAGAGCATGTCTTGGAGCTTGTTAGGTGATTCGGCTATTAGCACTATGTCATCTGCAAATCGGAGGTGAGAAATGTACTCTCCGTTAATATTTATTCCACATTTTGTCCAGGATAGCAGTTTAAAAATATCTTCTAGGGCGTTTGTGAAGAGTTTTGGAGATATAACATCTCCTTGTCTAACACCTTTGTTTATAGAAATATTGTTAGTGCTATCATGGAGCTGGACCATCATTGTTGCAGATTTGTAAAGAGATTTTATTATCTCTATATACCGATAGTCTATTTTGCAGCGTTGTAGTGAATCTAGCACTGCCCAAGTCTCGATTGAGTCAAATGCCTTTTCATAGTCTAGCCACCTCGGATTCAGTTAATTGTAAACAGTACATTTAATAATAAACATTATTTTCAAGAGCTCGTCAATTTTTCGTAGAAAAAACAATTTTGCCGGTGCTTAGTCTGAAGAATGTTAAGATAAGAAAATTCGAAATTTGATTATTATTTTTATGAACGTGAAAATAAAAACTCGCAATTTGGTAAAAGTTGACTATAAGTCTCGGCGTAATTCCTCCGAGCGGAGAAAGTAAAACATCTAATAAAGAAGCTTGTTTAGTATTTTAAAAGAAAGTAAAAAGTCAGTTTGTGAGAAAGCTTTAATATTAAGAACCACTTTTACGCACCTTTGGAGTATCAAGTCTTAATAAAAGTGTGTATTTAAACGCAGAATTTATTTATTTTGAACGAAAACCTCCGAAAATACATTGAAAATACAGCAAAAAAAAATTGGACGAAATTCACTGAAATTTTCTGCATTTATATGTTATTGAAAAATTTAGATATTGCTTTTTAATGTAATTGCATGCAGGAGAGCAGAGCCGGAAGAGACCAATGCACTCAGTGACACTCAGCCAGGGAGGCTAGACGCTGCATGCGGGAAACGTGTGTTATGTTCGTGTTTGTGTGTGGGTTGGGGAGATTGCAAGTGTATATATGTATATGTTTCTTGAAAAAATCAAGATTGTAGGAAGGAGGAAACACAGACACTGGAAGAGCATTCCAAAGCTTACCGGTGGCATTAAGGAAGGAACTTTAGAAACTGACAGTTCTTGGTAGACACACATTAACCGTGTATTGTTATAGTTATGTTCGGCAAGTGTAAGACGAGTTTATCGGTTGTGGGTTGGTGCAGGAGGAATGAGTTTTTTAAGTTGTATTACTAGTCGGAAGACCGCAATTTCGCACTCAATGAAGGCTTCATTGCTTCCAATTTGTTTAAGCAAACTACAAATACACATTTATTAATTTTTTATATACAAAGACAATAAATCTCTTAGAGACAAACTTTTGAATAATTTTAAAGGTCATAGTTTTGTACCCAACGCTTGGATAAACAAATAAAGGTATGTTTTTGATCTTGGCAAGGTCCTAAATTGTATTCGTATATACAGGGTGGTGCAAAGTTATACGTCGAACGATAATCATCCATGCGACTGACGGTCAGCAAGCATTAACTGATGCACTGTTTGTACTTTGGACGGAAACATCAGGAAGCGTTTCACTAAAATTCGCTGCAGGGTTCGTCTGGTGATGACCAATTGCGTGGACCGTCGTCTGCCTGATGTTTCTTCATTCTCAGCGACATCGGCAGCCGCAGCCGTGATATTCTCTTTGTCCGGTGGTGATCACGCCGTGCAAGATCTCCTGTGGTTCCAGTCTGTTCGAGTCGAGTAGCAAAGAGCCGGAATGTTTGCCCAGTTGACGCGACACGATTAGAAAATCGACGTCTAAATTCACGCTGCTCAATTCGTTGGCCAGCGGCTATAATATAAGCGTTTGTTTTCTAATCCAAAAGTCGTGGGTTCAATACCCCACGGAGATTAAAAAAAAAAAACTATTTCTGAGCTCTACAATAGACTCAGGTTGGTGTGAATTTGATCCCTCACCCGTAAAATTTCAGTCATAGCCTATTAATTAAAATGGTGGTAGACAAAAGTCGTCCCGTGAAGACCACCCATTCATAGTAAATTACTGTAATAATAAAGATGATGCGTGAATCTCGGGTTGTAGTCTATGACGTTGGCGGATCAACACTCCACGTGCAGCGCTTAGTCATATGCAACATGGTAAGCGTCATAGAATTCCACAGATGAGACTTCAGAATTACTATCTCCATCTGTCGATATTCTCCTGTATGTGTTCACATTTTTTATTTATTTTTAATCGACACAATTATTCCACGCTGTTGCGGAGTATAACGCTTTATTGCTTGTCTATCTTATTCACAAATTTCAAATATGATTGACGGACAACGCCATTTGAAAAAGATATGAAATCTTACTCGTTCATTTTTGCATGTCTACTCCCTGAACTGGAGCATATGGACATCACGAGCCGTGGCCATAAAACTCTGTCAGCCACCTTGGTTCTCGCCTCATCCCATATCAGCTCTGCCTCCCGCATCTCCACCAACTACATTTTATATATAGTTCCCGACGGGTTACCATGATGGCAAAACCCCCGAGGGCTCGATGAAAAGGCATTTCTAATTAAAGCTTTCCTGCAGCATTCTTAGGACATGTCTCAAGACAACTTTCGCTTTTTGATATACTATAGTATGCAAGGCTACCTTGTCCGCTTTCTCACCTCGTCATTCCTCACAAAGTCGAGCCATCGAAATCCCAATATTCTACGCAGACACCTGTTTTCGAAGCCCGTTAATAGGCTGCAATGGCTTTTGTTGGTTATATTTTATTATTATAAGACTTGATATCAGCTTGATATAACTCATTTAGGTTGATGCCGAAAGCCTCGAAAAACGATATATTGTCTCTTATTTGTGTTCGCTCGCCTGACATGCACATATAATAATGTTTTAATTAGTTTTAATTATAGAATAAAACGCAGGCGTTTGCATTAGCCAGTTTATTTATTTTGACAGATGCTCCATTTCATGTTGGTGCAACAGTCATCTTTAAGTTCCTTTTTTGTTGCGACTGTCTTGGGGCACTAGATGTCACAGTGTCGGCAGTTGTGAATGGACTCGCGCCCCGGCCGGCGAAACGTCATGCCGGTCGGGCGTAGAAATCAAATCATCATAATAAACGCGAATTGTGATTCCAAAACAAGTTCTTTGTATTGTAAATCTGCTCCTGCATCCTGACACCTAGTAATTCGATATCAAATTCCGATAGGACGATATCAGTATTCTTATTTGGTATTTATTTTTGCGCCACCCTGTTTTTATTATTTAAGGTATATTATCATTTCAGCTAAGCTCATTCCGTGCTTAAGTTACATACAGAGTTGAACCAAGTTGGCAGTTATATAATGAGTTTCATGATAATACAATTATCAAATAATTACATCTTCACTAACGGCGTCTGCCGCCACTAATTGGTCCTCTAATAAGTTTAAAGACCATCTTGCTAATGGCGTATAATAATAAATTAATATCTTCACGTAATTGCTGACAATGCCTAAACTAGAAACACAAGAATTTCAACCGAAGAAAAGCCGAATACGGATCTAAGTACACTAATAGTGTAATGATAATTAATATTGATTAATTGCGAGCTGACATTGAATTTACTAAAGAGCTTCACATAGTAATAACAATCTACGACTACAATAGTTTCAATGATGGTTTTTAAAATTCAAAATATTTATTTTAATACCAAATTTTTACAATTAATTACGATAACGCTTAACAGCCAAACTCCCTAAAATGCATGTTTCTTTTAAATTTGTAACATAGATTTTTCCTATATTATTTGCGGAAATTTTTCATATAACGGTCCCTTTTTGGTGTTGATAATTTTATGAATTTTTTAATTTTTATTAGAATATTATTTTATTATTTCAATATTCTAATCTACTTTTATAGATCATTGACTATATTACAATATTATTATTAATAATTAAATATACATATACTAAACATAAAATTCTTTTTTCAACGCGTCAATCCAAGCACAAAAATAACGGCAGAAGCGGGATGCGAACCGCGGACCTTGGAAACCAACTATGCCCAGGTATTCATACCGCTCGGCAAACTGCGCCATAGCTATGCCTAGACTGACTCGCGTTGAAACTTGGATTGACGCGTTGAAAAAAGAATTTTATGTTTAGTATATGTATATTTAATTATTGATAATTTTGGTTGAATACCCTCTTAAGAACAAATAGTCCAAGCCTAAGGAGCACCGGTCTTCATCATCAGCCTGTATCCGTCCACTGATGACTATAAGCCTCCCGCATGAGTATCCATCCTTTTCAATCCTTTGCCTTCCACATCTAAGCCACTCTCGCTATTTTTCTTATATCGTCAGTCTATCTTACAGGGGGTCGACCAATGCTTCGTTTGTCAGTTCTTGGGTGCTACTCCAATACTTTTCTTCCCCATAAACTGTCGTATCTTCGACAGATATGTCTTGCCCATTGCCACCTTAGTGTGATTATACATAGTCATATTTCCCAGACTTTTCACCCGATTTCCATTGGAGGAACACAATTAGAAGTTGTAAATAAACATACCTATCTGGGACAAGTAATTCATCTAGGACAAAGTTACTTCTCAAAAGAAATTGACACGCGAATACAACTGGGATGGTCAGCATTAGGAAAAGCAAAGTACATTTTTAAAGCGAAAATTCCACAATATCTTAAAACTAAGGCGTTTATCCATGCTTGGACTGTCTCAGTATATAATCCGAAACGAGGATATCCGCAGAAGAACTCAAGTAATACAACTAGGACAAAATAAATTCTCAAAAGAAATCGACTGGCGTATAAACTGGGATAGTTTAAATTTAGGTAAACTAAAGTACATTCACCTTAGTGAAAAGTATGCTAAATCCCATGACCTCAAATATAACCCCACAAAATCAGTCGTTTGTGTCTTCAAACACAATAATGAACCACTGATCATACCCACAGTGAGTCTTGAGGGCAGGGATCTAGCGACAGTGTCTTCAATAAAATACTTGGGCCACATCCTCACAGATGACCTACGTGACATTGAAGACATAGAGCGGCAAAGAAGAGCACTAAGCGTTCGGAGCGGTATGCTTTCTCGGAGGTTCTACCATTTTAGTAATGCTGTCAGGAAAGTGCTATTCAAAGCACACTGTATGGCACTATATACCTCAGAACTCTGGTCTAACTATCCTAAACGAGAGTGGGAGAAGCTTAAAGTTGCGTATAATAACTCATACCGCCAACTTATGCAACTCCCTAGATTTTGTAGCGCATCTGACATGTTTGTGGAGGGCGGAGTCCATTCATTCCCAGCATTATTGCGACACCGTGTTGCCGGCTTCTGGAGCAGGATAAGGAGGTCCAATAACATCATCATCCTGACTGCTTCTGAATGGCTCAACTCCTCCCTGAGCCATCGATGGATGGAGATGGTGCACCAACCACCATGAAATACTATTTTATTTTATTTTAATTTTTACTTTATCTTCACTTAATTAAAACTTTGTTCAATGCTATGTATTTAAAAATATGGCAGATTGGGTATTGCACAACCCACCCAATCTTGCTGGAATAAAAACTTTATTATTATTATTATTATTATTTAAGCGTAAATTCCGCAATGTCTTAAAACTAAGGCGTTTATCAATGCTCGGATTGTCTCTAAAAGATAGAATCCGAAACGAGGATATCCGCAGAAGAACTCAAGTAGTGAAGGCTACCCAACGAGCAACGGTCCAATCATCAGATCTGATAAAAAAGCCATAAGAGGATCGGAAACGTAAGAAACTAAAATTCCACATAAGTATCTTTTACTTCTATTAAAGTGCATATAAAAGAAAAAATTCCTTAATTTGAGCTCAACGCAACCTTTCTTTGCAATAAAAAAGCACATTTTCTAGATTTGCTTTTTTCCGTTATAAATATATGGTATTAAATCCGTATTGTAGAATTTTCTAGAATAAAATCGTGTTAGTCAGATGAAACCTTTCAAACAACAAATCACAGCAAATGCTATACAAGTAAATACTATTGAACCTGTCTCGCCAGTTTCTAAGTCTTTCTCTATATCGCTTTCCATTAAGAAACAAAAACTAGTTTTTGACTTGATAATTAAATATATATATGTATCCATTAATTTCATATAACAAAAAATATAAATAATAAGTAAATGGTAATTTTATTTTATTGAAAATTTATTTCTCTTATCTCAGTTTCTAAGCTCTTATATATATATTTTTTAATTTAGTAAAAGTAACCTGAAAAGAAAATGAATGACAGTTCAAATAGTAGAAAGTTACCTGAGAAACGTTTCTCTTAACATATTACATATTTAAGTGAAAACATATATATAATAATTAAATCAAAATAATTATGATAAATAAATACGATATTTAATTTATCATGTATGTCTTTATTCCATATTATATTGCTTTTTATTTGCCTTCTTTCTGTAATGTCTTTATATTATATTGTCTGTTCCGGAACCGAGGTCGCAGTCCCGACATGACGGCATCAGCTTAAATGTTGATGCCGGAATACCTAGTTTCCGGCACTGAGGATAAGTCCTATAAATACTGATTTATTAGATAAGATACCCCTTTTTATACCTTAGTTTACAACATAAGTAAGCATTTATAAAAATAATATTAAATACATTGAATTTCATACACCGCAAATTCCTCGATACTTGTTGTTTTGGACCTTGATCCCTTCAATTTAAATAGAGTGGCAAAATACCTGACTATGAATCGACAGATTCCATCTAAGATAGAGAGTTTGATTATAACAATTACTTTAAAGACTTTTGGATGTTTAATTCAAAATAATTATGTTTATAATAACGTTTTGATCAATGTCTATTATGTTATCATTATCATTATGTAACCTCTGTATGTATTACTTGAACCTAGATTCCATTAGTCAATGAAAATCTCGTCCAAGCGTCATAGAAACCACTGTACAACTAACCATAAAAAAATCTGCTAGTACTTGATTTTGTTTTTCAATACAAAAAAGTGTAAATACATTACATTTAATGATACGTTTCGTACTGTTTTTATGAAGTTCACAATAATAAAAGCCTTCAACAAACAGCGTTGTATGTTTTATATTACTGTACTTATAGCCATAAAGCACTCAATAAAAATATAATAACAGCTGTAAACATACAATACAACTAGAACCATGTGAACCTGTGGAACAATGAGTATTTTCCTGGCTGTATTTTTATAACGGTGTTTGATTCTTCAAACATAAATATAAAAGTACCGTAGTTGATCGGGAAATTGACCGAGTGAATTTATTCGCAAAATGAAAATTTCAAAGGCAGATTTTCATTTAAACTTATAGACACTAATTTCTGTCAGTTACCATTGTCTATGCTCCGTCCCAAAACGTCTACAGCTGAATATCTACCTGGGAACATAGACGACCTCTATGGCAAAAGATTTTAAGTAAGAATTGATGATACGGCTGCTGTAGTATCCTAGAAAAAATATTAGGTGATGATTTTAAGGTGTTTTTTGAATCGGATATATTTTGGCAGATCAAATAATTAACGTAACATTCCTGTGGCCTGCGGAATTAAGTCCTCAGAAGCGGCTCAACATGCCTCGAGTTATCATGATCATGATCCAACCAGGTCTTAAATTGCGCCCAATGTTGAATAATTTAGGTGATTTAACGTGAATCGCGCTTACGATATGCAATAATCACTTGACGATCTTTTCTTCGTAGTGTCAATCCGGTGGATTGGTTTGCAGCAACAGAATCTTGCATCTCGATCTCCATTCCTCTTGTTCCTCCGCAACCCTTTTCAGCTCAGCATAAGCGCTACAATTCATGTCCTCGAATAATTGCTGCAAATACTCCCGTCTAGTGTACCCTCTACAGTTTCTACCCTCAACCATCCCCTCCATAATATCGTGAAAAAGACCATCGTGGCGCATGATGTGACCAATCCATCGGGCTCGCCTCTCTGAGATAGTTCTTATTAGGTGCCTATCTTCCTTGATTATCCTGAGAACTTTATTGTTCGCGACGTGGTCTCTCCAGGAAATTCCGAGGATTATTCTGTACGACCACATCTCAAAGTCTTGTTTTATCACTTTCAGGTAAACACCATGTCTCACAGCCGTACATTAAGATGCTCCAAACAAGTGTTTTGGCAAGTTGCTTGCGGAACCTTAAAGTAATATTCTTTGACTCAACATTTTTTGCTTTTTTATTGAAAGCTAGCCTTGCTTGATGTATGCGACTGTTGACTTCTCTTTTTATTCTGCCATCCCAGGTGATCGTACTTCCAAGGTATACAAATTCTTTTGCATCTTTTAGGGTTACTCCTAGCATTGATATTTAAATTTTCTGCTGCTCATTGCGGCTTACTCTCATGACTTTGTTTCTTTTTGCTATTTATCTTCATATTCTAGATGGAATTAAATATGTTTTCCATGGATATCAGCGCTTCAGTGAGTTCATCTTCAGTTTCAGCAATCAGAGCAATGTCGTCAGCAAACCTTATCATATCAATCTTTTTGCCATGTATTTTAACCCCCTCTCTATTGCCCATTCTTTCCCCAGATGTTATTAATTGCATTTTTTAATTGCTATAATATATCCGCTATTGATATGGATCTTATGGTCACCATAAAAAAACTCCAATCTAAGTCTTATTTGAACTAGCAAGTACAGTTTCATATATCATACTCGTATCTCTACTAATAACCTATGCAGTCGGAGTTTAGTATAGACGAAATCATACTCATCATTATAAGCCTGTGTCAGTTCACTGTTGAACGTAGGCTGTATTTAGTTATTCTTATTTCTTACCAAAATATTATATTTCAACGATATTTAAACTAATAATATGTAATCACATAAAATATTATAGAATCCTTCATATTGGTACAATATATAATTATTATTTTTATAAATACTCGTACATCATAATCTCATACAAATAATACAAAAATAGCATCAAGGAACTAATCATAAAAAGTGACAGGAAATATCTAATGATAATTTGATTATATCCCTATAAAAAAAAATTATTGAACGTACGTTGCAGATACTCTGAGTTTTACCAGAATACATCGCAATATTTAAAATAAAGAGAGCAAAAAATAATTACAGTACATACAAGTACATTTTTAAAGAAAGATATAAGCACAAAGTTCAGATATGTTCTGCACATTGGTATTTGAGTTCTTCTTCGAAAATCTTAGTTTCGGATTATATCTTTTAGAGATGCTTCAAAAATGGATCTTTAAACTACCGTTACGTCTTTGCAATGTAAGTCAACACTAGGATAATGCATTGAATTTAACCTTTATTTGTGTTTTCTCAATGGACATCGGTTCAAGTGCTAAGAAAAAGTGACTATTTATTATGAATTGGGTTGTATCACCAAAATCATCATCATCATATCATTTTCCGATCACGTAATTAGAGCATATGGTTGTCACAAACTCTTCCATAAGGTTTGATTGTTTGAAATTGGTTTGCTTGTCCCTGACAATTATTTAAGGATAAGGAGGCACAGATTGTTTGTTCTTCCTAGAGGTAATACTAACCTGCCAGGGACTATGCCTCTTGGAAGAGTGATCAGACTGTTCAACGATATCGCCTCGAATATTGATATATTCCACTTGAGAGAAGCCCAGTTTCGACATGAGCTTCACGAATTTATTTATCAAAGTAATTTCGTGGAGTCTTCTGCTTAGCGGGCTCCAGGACTTTTTAAATGATTGTATTATTATTATGTTATTGATAAATTGTTGTATTATATTCTGTTTCAGGATCAAATTAAATATTTATATTTGTAATGTTTCTGGAAAGAAAATAAATTGAAATAAATTGAAATTGAAATCAGCCGCTATGTTTCTCGCCGCATCCCTTGAAAGCTCTACTTCCCACAGCTCCGTCGATTACATTCTACATAAAGTTCCCGAAGACTTTGTAGGTCATTTTTTTAACACTATCCTGCAGTATTCAAAGTCTTTGTCCCAAACAGGTCTACTTTTGCCTGTTTGCCAATGGAAGGCTTCCTTGTTGGCTCTCTCACCTCGTCATTCCTCACAAAGTCAAACCATTGTACCCCCAGTATTCTACGCAGGCATCTGATCTCTAGTCCTATTATACGGCTGCATTGTCTCGTGTTGATTTATCAAGACTTAGCCGTAAAGAAAAATATAGACGATACGGGCGCTGTGGAGTCGGCACTTAGTTAGTAGTAGAGTAGAGCTGCAAGTCCCAGATATTATTTATTTATTTATTTAACAGAACCGCAGTTCCAAGGTGCATAGAATAATAAAGAATAGAAAAATAGAGTATTCATAGAAATACAATACACACAAAAAATATGTATCGTAAAAGAAGAAGAAGATGTAACCTGTCAAAGATCACAGAAATCTAGGAGAACAATACCATCGACAAAAGAGGAAAATGATGTAAGAAAAGGATCGAGGTGTGCTGGTAGGCCATTTAGGAGCGTTGTCTTGTGTGTGTTACCATTGCCGTTGTACTCATCTATTTTTAATTATTTTCAGACTTATTTTGTTCAATAAAGGTTGTAGAAAATATCCTGAAAAATAATAGACACACAATGAGTTGAAAAAATCAAGAATATTTCGTATAATTTCTGTTGAGCGTTGTGTTACAAAAGTTTTAGCACTCCTTGCGCATGTTCTATCGGCACGATTTTTGATGGAGATCGTAAAGCATTCGTTACCAGCGTGGCATTTGGGATGTTTTATTTCGATGACCGCGTTACACTTATAAGCGGAGCTCTACCATTTACTATAATAATTTGCTACATTGTTTCAGCTTAACGGTCAGCGTAAAACGAACACACTAACGATTCTCGTAAAATACACCTCGAAATTATCTATCTTTGTAATAGTTATGATTTACCTGTCTATAAAATGAATACGATATTTTTTTTTAAATAATTTTAGCATTCACTTTGAGGTACATTTCAAATATGAAATAGATGAAATTCTTTCTACTTTAATAAATATTTATTAATTTACTTTGTTTTAACATGGATCACGTTGAGTATGGCCTCTGTTTAGGAGACTGCAGTTTCGACTAACTCGTAGCTTTCCTCAATCCACCACTGTCAAGAAACAACTGAACTGCATGATTTTTCGTAAGTGCTCAAACACATTTATGTAGGATCTAATTTTTTAAATGTAGATACTTATGATTTATGTATAACTACAGTACATAAATGTGTTCGACCACTAACGAAAGCATCACGCAGCTCAGTTGTCCTTTGACAGTGATAGATTGAGCAAGGATACGACTTAGTCGAAACTGCAGTCTCCTAAACAGAGGCCATACCTTTCGTGATACACGTGAAATCAAGATAAATAATTAATTATTTGCCACTTCTCACAAGTGAAACCTTCGAACTCCTAGTATTACTCGTATATGCAAACATCTACTTACGAAACCTATTAAACGACTGTATTGGTATTTTGTAAGATGCTTATATTCACAGTAGTAAAAACAAAATGGGACGATACAAGCCCTGTATAGATAGCAATTTTTTGATCAAGTATAGTTGCGAATCGCAAATATTGCGCACACAATCAAAATACGCTTAGGCTTTAGATTTTTTTATATAATTTTAGGAAACTATACTAACAAATATTTATTTAATGCATATGAGCTCCTTTAACTGGACCAATACGATGTCCAAATAGTGTCGCGTAAAATTTTATACCTGCTGGCTTGTGTAATATAAAATTTTACCGGTGATTTCCTCGCGGGAGTATAGCTTTATTCCGATACTTTGCTTGGGACAAAAACGTCCGATTTGCCCACTATCTCGGTCATCTGGGTGTGCTACCTGACGTTTATCTGCAAAAGGAAACCCTACAGCCTTCAAATAAAATATCGTATCTGATTTCCATACATTTATTAATACTAATGTACCTAATCCATTTGTTGAGGAGCACATCCCGGTAACTAAGTAATCCGACAAGAACGAAATAACTTGTCGAAAGAAATTGATACGCGTATACAACTGGGATGGACAGCATTTGAAAATATACAGTACAAAAAAGTTATCATCATCTTACCATATCAGCTTCTCTAAGAGGTGTATATGGCATTACCGAACTGCCACCACAAGGCTTTGTCATTGTCTTTGGCCCATGTCAGCTCAGCCAGGTATATTTTAGGTTAAGTTCCTCAGGCCTTTTAGGATGGCGAGAGCCTCGGAGCTTCAAGAACAGATTGCTGTATTTTATGTTATGTATGTCCCAGCCAGTTGCTCACACTTTAAATATGCACGTAAAGGTATTTACAAACAGGACAATAACTTCAGGAGATAATAAAGAAATCTTCACTGGTGTGTCGTGTCGATACAGGTGTGTCGCGATCAAATAAGAGAACTTTATATCTAAATCGAAAATGATTAAAATGATTTAAGGAACGCTCTTTCATCGTCTGGAGCTTACTTATACAAACAGATAACTTCGTAACTTCTTAGGTTTTCACGGCCAGATTTGATATTGTGGCTTTTGGGTTAAGCCGTGTGTGGCGAATTACTAATTTCCAATATTTCGACCGCCATTGCAGGGGTCTTCTTCAGGGTTGATGACTTAGATTGACCACCAAGTCATCAACCCTGAAGAAGACCCCTGCAATGGCGGTCGAAATATTGGAAATATGTAATTTGCCACACACGGCTAAACCCAAAAGCCACAATATCAAATCTGGCCGTGAAAATTCCTAAAGTGACTATTTACCGCTCCGGAAGTATTTAAATTTTTATTCTTTTGTGTTAAGTCCATAAACTGTATCTTATTCAGTTTGCTTCGACTGCGATATGCAAAATTCCTTTTTTAAACATATTCTATTGTATAAATATACATTTTAAACTATAAAAAGGTGCACGGATGTGTTTTGCTTTATCGTGTTATTTTTTAAATTTCAGAATAAATTTTCCGTAAGGGAAAATTTCCATTTTAAGAATTCGATTATAATACAGATCGTGCTGTTGATACGTACATTTTTCCATATCGTTTCAGTTTTCTTTTTGAATATATTAGAATTTCAAAACGTGTGAAATCAGAAAAAATACGTGTAAATTTTATATTATTTCCAATACTCGAGAAAATATTTTTCAATATTAAGCTTTAAATAGTGAAAACCATTTTAATAATATATCTTACTATTTAATTTTAAACATCGTTTTCGAAAAAACTGTCACTTCCATGCAGTGTTTCTTCTTCGTAGTATCAATCCAGTGGATTGGTTTGCAGCAACAAAATCTTGCATCTCGATCTACACTCCTCTCGGTCCTCCGCAATCCTCTTCAGCTCAGCATAAGAGCAACAACTCATGTCTTCGAACACTTGCTGCCGGTGGACAGTACTTAGAATGATCTGAATCTGATGGTCTTCTCAAAATAAACTGTTGATTTTTCACACCACACTTGCAAAGTACAGCGTTTGTAAACTGCATCTGTTAAATTCTTCTATGTCAAATATGATTGACTTACAACGTCATTTTCAAAAATTATTGCACAATATCTTTCAATTAGGTGATTAATTTAGCGACAGCTAGAATATAATGCATAACTCCTGAATCAGCAGCTATGCATTCAATGGTCGGGAGTTTTTATATCTTCGAAGACAACAGTCCAAGGACAGATAAGGTTAATATATAGTATGTTTTATCTTAAGCTGCTACAAAAAATGAGGCTTCGAAGGGTATTGAAGGTTGTATGTTTCTTTGCTTAAGCCGTCATTCTGGCCAACCTAACGGTCAATCGTTTAGATAATGCCTATGGGGCAGCAAACCCATCGATAAGACAATTTTCGTACGATTATGTGTCTACGACTCTACGTGATAGCTCCAAACATTATTTTTTATCGTGACATTATTTGTATACGCATTTAAAAAATGCTAAATTATTACAAGTAAGCTTCTAAAAAGAACGTCAATTGAAAACATTTTTTAAATATACACCTTCAAACAATCGATATCCTTAAATAATGCGTATCAATAATACAATACGTGTTAATTTTTTACTTTTTTAAGCGTTGCAAGTGGCTGTGGGCTACGCTAAGTACAAATTGAACGTTGATTGCAAATGTTCTTGGTTCAAATCCCGGCGCCAGGCGGTTATTTTTCGCTGATTTGTTCATTTTAAAAATATTAGACAAATTATTATTTATTATTGTTTTATAAGCATGGTGAGTATTGTTAGTTATATAATTGAAGAGCGCGGTTTCGCACTTAATAAGGTCTACTTTGGTTCTTTCTCTGCATTGTACTTGTTTGTAATCGAATATGTGATGAAGCCTTGATTGATTGTGAAACCACGGTTTTCAATTCAGAGATTAAAAGTGATCAATTCGTAGAAGGTCGTAGCTGCCGATGGACAGTATTTTGAATGATCTGAATCTGATTGAATGTTGATATTTATAAGAAAAACGCTCCTTAAATAGAAATAGAATAGTATGTGGCATACAAAAAATATTTTTTAATATTCATTCATCAGGAAGTACCTTACTTTATGTTGTTTTGCTTACTTGAGTGAAAAATAACGAGCAAAGCGCTGTACATAAATTTCGCCTTGTTGTGTTTATATTTCATTTCGCAATTACAAAGCTGAGCCTTTCTTAGTTAAATATTAATCTTACAAGTTTAATATCTTACTAAAACAAATTTGTTCGCAAGTTTCCTTCTACAAACATCAGCCAAACAAACAACGCTAAGTCAACGATTGTCGCGAATTTGTGTCTCTCTTTTTTGCTACATTTAATTTTAGGAATACGATCGTTTGACGCCGTAAAGGATGTCAATTTACCTAATACACGATAAACCCTAAAATGTGTGCCTTTGAGATGTGGTCATACAGAAGAATTCTCGGAATTTCCTGGAGAGACCACGTCACGAACAATGAGGTTCTCAGGATAATCAAGGAAGATAGGCACCTAATAAGAACCATCTCAGAGAGGCGAGCCCGATGGATCGGTCACATCATGCGTCACGATGGTCTTCTTCACAACATTATGGAGGGGATGGTGGAGGGTAGAAACTGTAGAGGACGCCCTAGACGGGAGTATTTGCAGCAAGTATTCGAGGACATGAATTGTAGCGCTTATGCTGAGCTGGAAAGGGTTGCGGAGGACCGAGAGGAATGGAGATCGAGATGCAAGATTCTGTTGCTGCAAACCAATTCATCGGATTGATACTACTACGAAGAAGAAATACTTGATTGAAATAGTATTACTTTGTATTAATTTAAATGAGAGACTTCGGATTTGGCTACAAGTCGCAACAGAGGATTTCATCACTCTAAAGGAAGGCCTCGTAAGTGTCAAGAACCTTGACTGGCGGACCTGGAAATCCCTGAACAGATTAAAAACCGGAGCTGGTAGAACAAAGGACAATCTAAAGTGGTAGGGAATGCTTCGGCAGGGAGTCTATATTGTGTGACTGCGGAGACCTGCAGACCACCTCACACCTAAGATCCTGAATCATGAGCCCAACAAGCTGCACACCTCAAGACCTAATGCTAGGCAACACACGGGCTATCGATGTTGCCAGATACTGGTCAGAAATAATATAACATCGCTGACACGAAGAAGAAGAAGAAAAAGAAGACTTTGTATTATTTCTGAATTCAAGTTTATTTACTTGAAACGTTGTTTTTATTGTTGCAATTTTGATTTTCCGGCGTTCAGTGTTGTGCGAGCCCTGCATTAAGTTCAAAGTGAACACTGGGTTTCGCAAATGGTTCGAGTTCGAATCCTAGCGTCCGCGTTTTTTTTCCGTTGATGAGAGAAATGTCATAAAGATGATATTTGCCGTGGATTTGTACGTTCATAAGCTCTTTTATTAAAACCTAAATTAAAAATTGTAGAAACAAACAAAAAACAATATATTGTTAGTAGTTAAATATACACATACTATACATAAAAAATCTTTATTTGTATAAAGAATTTTGATGTATGGTATGTGTATATTTAATTACTAATAATATTGTAATATGGTCAATGATCTATAAAAATAGATTAGAATATTGAAATAATAAAATAATCGTAAATAAAATATTGCACGTAGATTACTCAAGTGCGATGAAACGAAAGAAAATAAAGAAACAAATAATTGAATTTTGCGCTGAGATTGAAATCGCTTATATGTACATTAAACTCGTACATGGCGGAAGCACAAACGGGTATTTATAGATTATATATCTATATTAGATTTTATTCCATTCTTGTTTGTTCTACTTAAACTTATTGATTGAGTATCTTAAGCCTTTTTTTTAATCGTTGCACGTTCGGTAACCGGGGAATAAAACTAGAAAATGGAATCGTCGCCAACAGCAGTGGTGTATTTTGGATATATTTTTATACATTTATATTCATGTATATATTTTATTTACCTTGTTTTTACATGGATCAAGTTGAGTACGGCCTCTTATTAAGAGATTGCAGTTTCAACTAACTCATCAAAGAGACAAGTGTTGTCTCGTGACAGTGACGGATTGAGGAAGGCCACGAGATACATTTATAATGGATCTCAAAATCAATGCTGAAAACATTAAATTGTTTCCTCGTTGTATGGTTTTTAATAATATTTGAATTAAAATATTTTTTTTTTACAATAAAGTAATGAAAATAATTATCTCTTACATTTGTTTTTTCAATCTTAATTAATTCATACAGTCAGTTTAAATCCTTTTTTTTTTAATTTATAACATTTTGTATTAATTTAAATTCTTATTTAATTTCTTAAATATTTCATCACTATTACATACACTACTACATATTATCACATTTCTCGGAATATTTCAAGGAACTATAAGACAGTCTACTTCTGACATAATTTTATCAAAATAGGTAGCTTTATTTTTACATAGATTTAAGTAAAAAAAGTCTTAGATTAACATTTTATTCCTTTCATAACACATCGTTAACGTCTTGACGAGTTTGTAAGTGTTGTACACGAAATGTTTAAGCTTTAAATATAAAGAAATTCCAAGACGCTAATACAAGTTCGTAACATAAATTTATTTATAATTGTAGTCATAATGGACAATAGCAGCTGGTAGAATTAATTGGCGGCAATTTGTGTGGATATAAGGTTAGAGATGAATCAAATAAATGCTAGCAAATAAAAGCAAAAAAATACAAACCGGAAGTATACCTGTATATCTGTAGATATTTTTGAATTTATCAAATATTGCTTTTATTGCTTCGTGGATTTGATCCCGCGATCTCTCACATGGCAGTTAAAGGTCTCAACTCTTAACACTTTCGCATCGGTTGTCATAATATGCCGTCAAAGATTCCCCGACAGTTGACATCGATTGACGTGATATATCGTTTTGCTACTTTCAGTACTCATTGTGACATCTACGGTAGGAAATTGGAAGTGCAGTCAACATACACGTATTCTTTACAGGAATCTGTAAAGCATGTAAATAAATATCGTCAGGTTTCTGTAAGCCACATGTGTCAATGCGACCACATGTATGAAGTTACATAATGAACGTTTGTTAAATATAATGGTTTTTATGCATCATAGCTAAAGGATAGAAAAATCAATGTGATATATGAAAATAGGTCAGATAAGTACATTTATGCTTCAAATACTAGTTTTAAGCAAAAAAAAATCGCTTGCAAAATTAACGCAGTATTGACAGTATAATTTGTATTCCACCGAGCCGTAACGAAAGGGTTAACCGCATCACTGCAAGAAACTGACCGAACTTGGCCGTCCGCCTTGAAGGCAGCCGCACAACCTTCGCAACCAAACCGGAAGGTCGACTTTCCCACTTCCGGCGAGAGATCGAAACAAATTGGATACTCTTGAAAATTTAATTCCACCATGAACGGTTTGGGAGTATTTTCTCTCTTGGCAATTTTTCATCGAATTATTATCCTTCCTAGCGAATAAATTGCCCTTTGAGATTTTATCGATTTGATGAAGTATTATTTTTTGCCAAAAAAACGTTCAAATTTTGTCTCTCTCAACAAGTCTTTTCGTATGACAGATTAAGCACCAAAGTAATGTTTTTTTTTACATTTTAAAGGTGAGATTCGTAAAATTAAAATCAACTAAAAATATTTTATATACTAACCGTTTTTTGTATATTTTACCTGTAAGTGATAGGTGAATTACGTAGTGATAGATTAAAGTACATTTATTTTATTAATTTTTATTTAATTATTTATTGGAGGAATTTAATTCCAAATTGATACAACTAAGACGAAATAACTTCTAAAAAGAAATCGACAGGCGTATACAACTGAGATAAGCAGCATTTGGAAAACTAAAGTACATTTTTAAAGCGAAAATTGCGCAATGTATTACAACGATGGGGTTTGACCAATGCATCCTCCCTGTATTAGCTTATGGCGCAAAGACGTGGAATCTAACAAGTCTTACCCATAAAATACAGGTCAGGTAAAAAATCTAAAAATAGCATATTATTAAGTTGTCATTTTCATGTGTTTTCAACCAACATCAAATCACAAACCTTTAAATATCTTTGAACGAATGAAACAGGACTAACACCATTTTTGTAATTATGGGTATATACGAGTAAATATCCTCCAAATTTTCTCGCACAGCTATAGTCAATTGAATAACTTATTACATAACTGGACTTACAACCCTTGGCCATTTGCGGTAATGATGTCATCCCTTCTATAAGCGTCAAGCTGCTGGGAGTAGAAATTGACCAGCTCCTCAATCTAAGCGGTAATATCACAAAAACGGTGAAATCTGGATTTTTTAACCTGCGGCAGATATGGTCGGTAAAAAGATGCTTACCCAGAGACGCTACAAAGAGTTTGGTAAATGCGTTTATAGTCTCCAAAATGGACTACTGCAACGCACTGCACGCAGGCCAGCCAGCCAAACAATTAAATCGATTGCAGTCGTTACAAAACGCAGCGGCACGACTAGTCTACAACGCGCCCAAATTCTGTCACATTACTCCAATACTACACCGACTGCACTGGTTGAGAGTTTCGGCTAGAATCCAGTATAAATTATGCCTCTTAGCTTACAAGGCACTCAACGAAACTGCACCGGGCTATCTGACAGAACTTATCAAGCCTTTAGAAACAAGCGCGCGTGGAGAGACACTCAGATCGGCTAGAGCAAATACAAGCACCCTGCAGCTGACGGGAGGTAGTCCTAGCACGGTCTTTGGCAATCAGGCTTTCAGCTACGCTGCACCAATGGCCTGGAACTCACTACCGGAAAGCATAAGAGAGCTTAAAGCGTAGGCATCCTTTAGAAGCAGACTCAAGACCCACCTTTTTACTCAGAGAGGCAAAGAAGCGCTTTTGGAATGATCATTCGGTCATAAAAGAGCGCTATACAAATACTAATATAATAATAATAACTGTAAATAAATAAAAATTGTATGTATTGCATTTAAGTATTTGTCTAATTTAATATTAATATGGATATTTATAAAAAAAAACTGCAAATTCATAAAAAATACATATAAAATAGATTTAATTTTGCAATAAATATCTAGAATAACATGACGACGACCCTTTGACATAGAAACGATAAAATAAATTTGAACTAATATAGAAATATTTTTATAATAAGTATTCCAATTGTTTTTCCAGCTGGTTAAACACAAGTGATTCAAATCCGCAAAATCATAAATAATATATCGTGACGGAGTATTCTTTATTTAACTACAAACTTATTGATAAAAAAAATGTAGAAAAAAACTATTTTTATCGATGCGGGATTTAGATGTTTTCAATAAAATGATACGAAAAACTCAATTACATGCTACGTGCGTTTGTTTGGTCTATATTAAATATAAATGGAAAATTTTCAGAGGCCTTGTGGTGTGGGTTAACCGGATCAGAGAATAGAGGTTTCCCTTAAAGATTGCTTTTCCACGCATTTCTAAGACAAAAAAAAATACATGTGAATGTTTCCGTTTGGTTTTCGTATTGCCGCCGAAATAGTGTATTTGTTGGCATCCAATTTTTTGCATTTAAATACAAATATCGCAAAGAAATTCAGTGAAAGTCCCATCTGTAATATTAAGATCCCCTTTCTTTTTTAATCTTGATCTTTCGTTCGGTATTAAATGGCGTTCAAATGACATTATGTTAATGCAATAAGTGACAGCATTTTTATTCACTTTCTTCTTTAAATAAACATACTAACATCCTCCTCTCTCGAAGAAAGGGAGTTGTTATTACGTCGCGTGAGGCAGGATGAGGAGCAGGACAGCAGAAAAGCACTTTTTTTTAGAAGCACAGATTATATTTACTTTAAAAACATTACAAGTTTGTGACCACGCGGAATGACATGCCACGCGGCCGCAACGCCTTGCCTTGCTTAAGGGTGGGGACCAACTGCCGACCGTCAGCACTTCCGCGGCCCGTGTTCGGTCACCAGCGCCGCCGGTGTCAAAACTATGTAACTAGTCTCAATGTTGCCATACATAAAGGTATGACAAGCGACAAAAATACGAGACGAAAGATTGTCTATCGAGGTTTTCGGTACCAGTTAGCAAGGGCTACATCGTGCTGATGTCAATACACATTAGAATACTGACAGATGGTGATAGTGATGCTGAAGTCTAATCTGTGGATTATATGCCGCTTACCATATTACATGCGCTTAAGCGCTTCATGTGAAGTGTTGAACCGCCAACGGTATGGACTACAGCCCGATATTCACGCGATAAAATTATAACAGGAATTCACTTTGAATTTTAGATTAATAAGCTATGACTGGCATTTTACGGATGAGGGATCGAATTCACACCTACCGGAGGTATTTTAGAGCGTAGAAATAGTTTTTTTTTAATCTCCTTCGGGGGTAGAACCCACGACCTTATGTTTGCCAAGCAAACGATTTACCCATAAAGCCATACCGCCGGCAAGAATATGATGTAAACGGTTAGGTTAGCAAGAAATTCAGGCCACCAGTTGTCCCGTGCACCAAATTTCCCGTGTACCAGACGTCCAGTGCTCACCATGTCGTTACCGATGAGTTATCGAAAGTGTCTGGGAACGATAGGTCGTGACAACGGGCAGGATACATCTTTCACAGATTCATTGATAGATAAAGTAAAAATATATTGAAGTGGCGCACAAAGAAATGCCTAACGAGAAGTTATAGTAGCCGATTTTCTAGTAACTGGAATGCGACCCTCAGATATCCTAGAAAGATTATGTATTCAAAAAATTGGTTTATTTTTCATTGAATAATTGAAAAAGAACATCAAGCGTTATGTTATTTTTTTTTAATCAAGTCTGAAACATTAAATATTGTTCTACAGGCTGTAGTGTTAGTTTCAGTACTTTTGTAATCCCCTATTGATTTCCAAAATAGTTTTCTGTTCCAATTTAAATGTACGGATACATTTGAATAAAGTCAATTGAAAGCTTAGTACTTCACGAGCCTTCATCCCTTTTACGGTAGTTTTGGAACCTTTTTCGAACTACTGAAATCTGTTTCGCTTTATTTCTTTACAACGTGTTGAAAGACGAAGACATCATAAATTGTTATCAGATGATAACGTTATGAATACATTTAACAGCGATACTTTACCCTTTGGTATCTGAGAGGAATAATAATTCCGTAATGGAAAATTCCACTACGAGATATTGACACTGGATGACCGGATTGGAAACAGATTATAAAAATTGAACATGTATTTGTAGGAAAAGACATATTATTTTCACTCTGAACCGCCCTGTTTTACTGTGATAGGTTAATTTTTTTTCTCTTGCTTTATATTTGAAGGTGTTTTTTTTATATAGCGTAATAACGATTCATATTTTTTTATTTTCACAAGTGTTTTCAATTATAATGACTGCATACTACTTTTGAATTTCACATAAAATTGTATTCCTTGATATGTCAAAAGTCTCTCTCTCTTTTTCATTTTTATATCTCCATAAATGAGAATCTTACAATTCACTGAAAATTATCACTTCATGTTCCTAGACAAATGTTTTATTGTTAAACTTGTAGAATTCCGAGTAAAAATGCAACATAGATAGTTCCCGGGAGCCTCCAGGGAAAGAGCCGGCAAACTTGCATAGACTGCTTCTGTATTTGCAAAGAAATAACTGGGTGTTCAATAATCAAGTTTTTTAATTAGATCGCATGATTACCATGATGCTCCCGAGACCTGAAACTTTTTTTTGTCTTTAGGGGGTGGCTTAATCCTGTACGAACAGAGCTTTGATTCGATGTTATAATTTTTTTTTATCGTCAAATCAAGCCACGGATATAAGTTTTCATTCGAACCGGAAGTCGTGTCTTGAATGCAAGGGAAACATGCATGTCCAGTAAGGGAAGCCATTGAAATCAAAAGACATCTCATCAACATCAACAGAGATGACGGTTTGATTCTCAAAACAGGATGGATTCCACCTCTAGCACATACTCAAAAACCTGCACGGACAAGCAAGGAAAACTTAAGTCTGATATGACGTTCGTGGAGGTATTCTCCTTAAAACATACTCATGACGCTCATGGAGGTACGCTTTTTGAAAACATACCCACATACACGATTCTCAGACATAACCTCGTGGAGGTTCGTTAGGCTGACGACTAAATTACCTCCAGACACTAACTCATCGCAAAGTCATCAACCTTGAAGTTCAAACTCCTGCAGTGGCGTTCGAAATATTATAAAAGAGTAATTCTCTACACACGGCTAAACCCAAAAGCCACAACATCAAATTATCAATTAGTTTGCTTTGATTGTGGCTCTTTAAAACAATCAACTCAAAAATTGAAGAAAATGCCCATTACTATCTATTCAAGCATATGTTTCTACAATATTTTTGTTAATATTTTCTATTTTTTTTCAGTGGGTGGACAAAGCAGCGTCAACACTCCGCCCGTAATGATGCTGGACAGAAACTGGCGAATTCTAGCCTCGGAACCTCCAGGTTCCGTGGTGACCAGGGTGAGGGCCGTAGATGGGGAACAAGACCCTCTCACCTTCGGGCTTGAACCTCTTCAGAGAGGTCCTCCCAGTGCTTCAGGAAGACCACCACCATCACTGCCCTTCACGATAAACAACACAACAGGAGTTGTCTACCTGAACGACAGCTTAGCCGATCGTGTAAGGATTATATTTCATACTTGTTTGTTATAAAAAAAAACATAAAAAATCATTTTCAGCATATTATCGTTAGAGCGCAAGATGAATAACGTTTCGATGAAAGCATAAAAAAATACGACAGCCAATGAAAGCGCGAGACTCTTTACAAATTATAAAACTTTGAATTCATCAAGATTATTGAATTAGTGTTTTTTTATTTAAAAATGTATATTTTTAAAGTAATTATATATATATTTTAAAAATAAATTGTCATCATCATCATAACCATGTCCACTCGTCATTCATCTCAAAGAGAAACCATCCTACACCTAGTACTTTATGCAGACGTCTGCTTTCGAAACATATTGTACAGCTACATTCGCTCTAGATATAACGGCATTTTTTTTTGCTTCAATGACATAACAAAATATACAATTTTAATTCGTCATTGAAGTACTAACTTAAATGTGATAATGTAAATGAATTGACACATTTAGTGTCAATGACCTCACACTCAGCAAGTGTCGCAATACGCAGCGCAAATAGTTAGGATATGTGACACCAAAAACCATGTCATAAGTATATCATGGTTGACACACAAATAACTCGGCATTATTGTCACAAAATCAAACATCCAACATTTCGTATCCGTCCACACCAGCAATGAATCTGAAGCAATATTACACTAATTTTCCAATCAAGTCCAAATTCTAACGTCTGAACTACAAATATTTACACCCACGCTTGCTGTTGCTCACCAAAGCCCGTTACTTGTATATATAACAAGAAAGTACACTGAAAACAATGCCCTGGTAAGTGCTCCCAAGGTTGAACGATTTCAGGCCACACTTCAGGCTCTATTTTATTGAATAAATTGAATTTGTATTCTTGATTTGTCAAGAATACAAATTCAATTGTCTAGGCATTGTAGTCATTTAAAATTATGTAGACGTACTGTAAAATGTGAATGAATTCTGACATATTTCCAAGGACAGCTTCATTATAGTACTGATCCGAGAATGTGATGTAGTGACGCAGAACAGATTTCATATTGGAGGAGGACTCGTACAAGGTGGAAGAAGATCATCAATCATCATATTGCCTTGAACCGAGAGGGCGTCCAATGAGCTGGATGAAGCATTAGGAAAGGTTACCGAGAGTACCTGTAGATCAGTAATTGTTAACTAGCGCTCCGCGGGGCATCGGTGCTCCGCAAAACGTTTTAAATTTTATTTTTAATGACATTTTGTTAAAAAAAAATAAATATATATTTAATCGTATTAACCTAGATATTGTTACCTAGTTACGGGTGAGAGATCAAATTCACACCAACCAGAGTATTTTAGTGCTCAGAAATCGTTTACAAATCCATTTTTTTAAATCTCCATCGGTGATCGAACCCACGACCTTTGGCTTGCAAACCAAACGCTTTGACCATTGAGCTTTATCCGCCGGCAAAGATGAGAATGGCTTAGATATTACTTATTACTTTTATATAGTTTATTATACTCAACGTGATCCATTAAATAACAAGGTAAAAATAATAATATTTATTATTTGTAATGCATATTAAAGTGAATGTTACAAAAATTAAAAAAAAAACTTTCTTTAGATGCCATAGGAGAGCGTACACTATAGCTGCCATTTCTTGAAGACCTTAGACTCTCGCCGCCTTGAAGGCAATATTCTCGTATATAGTATATACATGTTGACATCAGCATTATATAGCCCTTACTGACTGGTACCAAAAACCTCAATATACAATCTTTCATCTCTTATTTCTCTTATATGAATGTGTCCGCCATATTAGCATTTTGGACTACTTACATATATCGTCACTCGTGACGCTATGCGACAGCCCACCACGAGCATGCCAGTCGTGTGCCGCCCGTCGGCAAGAGCATATTGTATTTTGGCCCGACCGAATGCTGTGACTAGGTCGGGCCATAAATTTGTAAAGTTTATCGTTAATATGCTTCTGAAAAAGTCTGTGTTATTAATCTGCTCCTAATCCTGCCATCACGCGACGGAATAACAACCTTTTTAAAAGAGAGGAGAATGTTAATATATATACAATATATATGTAAAATGTACTAGGCGGAGGTAGAGCTGTCATAGGAATCCCATGATAGGATGAAACGAGCTCTAAATATTGCACTTAACTTCTTTTAACAGCATTGAAACTAAAGTGATTCGGTTTTCAAAGAGCTGATACTATTATCAAAAGTGTTTTGTCGTTTCAAAAAGGTTTAGAATCACTGACGAAGCAGATACTTGATTGACTTAAACGACAATGACAGCAAGATCGATACGAAAGGGGATCCAAGAGATACCTTCATTACGATGTAGACCAAGTTTAATAGTATATACGAGTAACTTGAATATTCGGTTATAACTCCGATCCGCGAGTTTTAACGTTGTCATGTTTCAGAAGTTTGCCCATTATATTTTGAATTTATTATAAATTAATTTCAGTTAAAAATATGAGGCAAACATTATCATAGAATATAAGTATTTATTCGAATTGCTTTCTTATACACAATATTTAAGTCATCCACGTTCATAAAAAAACAGATTTTATTACTTATTTTAACATGGAACACACTGAGAACTGTTTCACTCACTGGAAGAATGCAGTTTCGCGATCTATGAAGGCTTAATCAGTTCAAACGTGTACAAACGGAATGAAGTCTTAATAAATACTTACTACAAAGGAAATAGTTTTACTAGAGCTTAGGTAGGGGATGGGGAAATAAAAGTTACTTTTTTTTTTAAATATATATATAATCGTGTCGGAAACAACAGGGTCAGATCCTGTCTGCCCAGAAGTGGGCGACGTCGATGGCGTTACTTCTGGCCATCATCAGGTCTTCCTGGGTGCAGCCACTTGGGCACAGCGCACACTCCAAAAGGTGTGACAGGGTCTGCTCCACGCCGCAGTCACATTCAGTCGGTCCGCTGTAAAACTGCCAGGCCCTCATTTGTGTCCTCGTCTTGCATACTCCGGTCCGAAGTCTGTTAAGGGACCTCCATATATTCCACCCTTGGTCATGTCCAGGGGCTAGGTCCTCTTTCGGGGCAATCCAAGTATTCCCCTCAGTTGCGCTTCTCCACATGTTCAGCCGCAGGGTGGCCTCAGGCATCTCCAGTTCCGTTGTCGAGAGAGAGCTTTAAAATACCCCCGGTTGATGTGAATTTGATCCCTCACCCGTAAAATGCCAGTCATAGCCAATTCATTAAAATTTGTGGTAGACAGAGGTCATCCCACGAAGACCACCCATTCAAAGTAAATTCCTGTAATAATTAAGGATGATGCGTGAATCTCGGGCTGCAAGTCTATAACGTTGGCGAATCAACACTCCAAGTGCAGTGCTTAGCCATATGCAGCATGGTAAGCGTCATAGAATTTCACAGTTAAAACTTCAAAATTACAATCACCATCTGTCAGTATTTTCCTTTAAATGTTTACGTAAAAAATAAAAAAAATAAAAAATAAAAATTAGAATATCCCGTATCCCGTTTAATGTGAAATATTAACAAATTTCTTATTTAAATTTTATTTCGCCCACATTATGCATTGTATTCGTCGATAATAATCAAAAATAAATAAACCTTCTCGCATGAGCTGAAGTGGATTATGTAAATCCTGAAATTATTATATTTGCGAATAAAGGATGTTTCTTACCTATTTGATCCGCAAATAAAATAAAATATCGTTTCATTTACATAATTTTCTTCTCCCATGTAAATCTAGAGGCTTATCACTTGTATGGAAAAAAAAAACTTTGCCAAGGAGAGATTTACGATTTTTTCACGTTTTATTTTCTTATTTTTCAGGAACATTTTTATTTGAATATTTACTGACGTGTTGCTTCCAAAGGGGATAAATCGATGGGCGCTAAAATATGCATCATGACATGTCTAACCCACTTCATATCGTGAGAGATATATATTTTAGGGATATAGATAGCGTTTGCTCGAAACTGTATTATTCTTCCTTCAATATATTACAGATAGATTTATCGCTTAAAATGGATATGATATATTGTGTTATTATTATAAATTTAATGTATACTTTGCTTTAAAATAATTTGTCATAGTCCATCCACGGTGGGTATACCTGAATGGTCAAAGCGTTTGATTGCAAGCCAAAGGTCGTGGGTTCGATCCCCGACGGAGATTAAAAAAAAAGATTTTTGATCGATTTCTGAGCTCTTAATTACTCCCGGTTCGTGTGAATTTGTAAAATGACAGTCATTGCCTATTAATAAAAATTGGTGGTAGATGAAAGTCGTCCCGTGAAGACCACCCATTCATAGTAAATTCGTGTAAAACTAATGATGATGCGTTACTCTCGGGCAGTAGTCTATGACGTTGACGGATCATCGTTCCACGTAGGTCATCAATCGGGGTATTTTAGAGCTCAGAAATCGATTAAAAATCCCTTTTTTTTAATTTTCATCGGGGATCGAACCCACGACCTTTGGTTTGCAAATCAAACGCTTTGACCATTGAGTTACACCCGCCGTTAAATATAACTAATCGGATAAAAGCGAGTTAACGCGCTTACGACTAAGCTAGTTTTCTTTCCTATTCTCTTTATATGCTCTTTATCAACAATACATACGATATAGAAATACTACTGAGCATATATATTTTACGTTATAATGTACAGGCGAACCTCGACTTTCGCACATTCGACTTTCGCACAATTCGCTATTTCGCACATTTTTGAAAAATAGTTTTTTAATTATTTTTTTCCCGAAATAATGCAAAAATGTTTTGTTTTAGAGTTTGATTCAAGCTTAAATATATTTTTAGCCCCTTTACACTTCTTAATTCAATTTCATTGAATTATTTTGCTGTGTAGCTACACTTGTTTGTATTTTGAATTTGTGAAATTAATCGTGTCACAGGATTTTTCCTAAAATATAAATTTATAATAGAAAATATGTTCATTAATTTTTGGCCGGCGCTTATCTAATAATATCACTTAATTATAAAATTTACATAATCTCTGCATTTAATTGAATATAAATGTGCGTTTTTTTTTACGTAAGCACATACAGGAGAATACCGACAGATGGTGATAGTAATTCTGAAGTTTCATCTGTGGAATTCTATGACGCTTACTTTGATGCATATGACTAAGCGCTGCATGTGGTGTTGATCCGCCAACGTCATAGACTACAGCCCGAGATTCACGCATCATCCTTATTATGGCAGGAATTTACTATGAATGGGTGGTCTTCACGGGAAGACTTTCGTCTACCACCAATTTTAATTTATAGGCTGGCATTTTACTTATGGGAGATCAAATTCACACCAACCGGGGTATTTGTTGTATTTTAAAGCCCAGAAATCGATTGAATTTTTTTTTTAATCTCCGTCGGTGATCGAACCCACGACCTTTCGCTTGCAGAGCAAACACTTTGACCATTGAGCTATACTCGCCGGTAAAATATAAGTATCATTAACAATAAACTATACGCAGATATGAGGTGGCATAAGTGGTCGAATGGACATCGCGTTTACAAAAAGAAATGAACATTTTGTGTAAGATCATTTGTTGAAATCCTCATATCCGCTGTTTATTTTTTTTCCCGATTATTTGTTCAGAGACATGTCATGATCGTAAGATTTTGTAAGCTTTAAATTTATAATAGTATCACACACACACAGGATGGAATTTGAAAATTATTCGATATGAACTGAAATATGCGCCATTTTTTGGGAAGATAAAATATTCGCTCACAAAACATTTAAGAATTTTTTTATTACAAACAATGAATGCAATATATACTTATAAATTACATTAAAGATTCGTGTTAGACCTGCGAAAGAATTTACCAAAAAAATATTAGAAAAAAAAACAATTCAATGGGGTTACGTTACAACATAATTTCTTAAAAATGCGGTTATAATTTATAATTTTTTCAATGTTTTAAGCGTTCACTTTGAGATCCATTATAAATAACAAATAATTATTTATTTACCTTACCTTGTTTCTAAATGGATCACAAAAGTCACGTAAGATTATCTTATGTGATCTTACGTGATGCATGTAAAAACTAACTAAACTAATTTATAATTTTTCGCTCACTTTACACTTCTCAAAAGTACATGAAAATTTAGTCGCATTTCCAGTATAAAACTGTGTGTGAGTGAGTCCTTACTGTTACTTTTCGGTTCTGACATTTTAAAGTGTTGAGAATTTTTTAAATATTATAGAAGAATGTGACCCAAATGGAGAACGCATATCTAAAGTGCGTAGGGAGATCCATAATGGCACTGCGTGTTACAGAACTCTCTATGAAGAAAAGAAAAAAAAAAATACAAAAACTCTTGACAATTTCGTTAAAAAAATATAATTTCAATTTAATATGTACTGAGTAATTTTTGACAAATAAATTTTTTGAAGTATATCCAATCTTTGGTGTTTTTTTTTCTTCCCTCTACTTTCGAACATTTAACTTTCGCACACATTTTCAGGAACCAATTATGTGCGAAAGTCGAGGTTCGCCTGTATATATTTATATAATACCATACTTGCTATGGTGATCCCGTATGTTCATCGAGCAAATGCGCAGTTTGCCAGACATTTCGCGGTTGACAGAGCATCTATATTATCGAGAAATAGTTCGTCTTCCTTACAGGCAGCTCATGCGGGTGGTTCGGTACCGCTTAATTGTTAGGCCCATTCATTCATTACATGAATAGAAACTTGCTCCATGCTCTTGTATTCTTGAGTTCTTGAGTATATGTCGAGTAAACAGTAGGTGATTTCATAAATACGATATTTACATATATATTATTTCAAATTTTTATTTCATGCCATATCTTGCCGGCGGGTATAACTCAATGGTCAAAGTATTTGCTTTGCACGCCTAAAGATCGTGGATTTGATCCTCGACGGAGATCAAAAAAAGAAAAGATTTTTAATCGATATCTGAGCTCTAAAATACCCCCGGTTGCGAGAATTTGATCACTCATCCGTAAAATGCCAGTCATAGTCTATTAATTAAAATTGGCGGTAGACGAAAGTCGTCTCGTGAAGACCACCCATTCATAGTAAATTCCTGTAATAATTAAGTATGATGCGTGAAAATCGGTCTGTAGTCTATGACGTTGGCGGATCAACACTCCACATGCAGCGCTTAGCCATATGCAGCACGGTAAGCGTCATAGAATTCCACAGATGAGACTTCAGAATTACTTTCACCATCTGTAGGTATTCTCAAACATATACAGGTTTTCATTAAAAAAACAATGAATCTTATTTTTTTTTATAGATTTTAGATATACATTTATTACACATAATACAGAATGTTTTTTATATGTTTTAAGCGTTTTCTATCGAATTCAAATATAAATTATCTACGATTTGGGGTTAATAAGCTACATACTAAAAAAGTTAAATAGATTTTATCATATACTTCTCATTCATAATGTTATAGTTATACGTATTTGTAAAATATGAGAATATGTTTTTTTAACGTAAAAATATAAAGAAGAATACCTGTAATAACAACTTGTGATAATTATGCAGAAATCTCATCTGTGGATTCTATTCTTACCATTTTTCATATGACTATGTATATGGCGCTTTGTGTGGACTGTTGTTCCCACAACGATATAGACTACAGCCCGATATTCACGCGTCATCTATATATTACAAGAATTCACTATGAACGGGTGGTGTTCATACAACGACTCTTGTCTACCACCAATGTCGGTAAATAGGCTATGACTGGCGTTTTATGGGTGAGGGATCAATCCACACCATCAACCTACAGTAAAACATAGCATTTTTTAAAAAATATCTATCGGGGATCAAACTACTGACTTTCGGTTTGGTAAGAAAGTGGTTATACTACTTAGCTATGTGTCATGTGAAATATAACTTTGAGTTGGATAAGGTCCAAGTTCTGCTGGTGTACGAGTTCCGTGGTTCAAATCTTCGCGTCCCTCGTTTATTTTTTTATATTTATCGATGAGAGTGATATCATATAATATGAGAAAAAGTTTTATAAAAGGGTTTCCAAATAATATGAATTTTCTTCTTCCTAACTGTTTATACAGAAATCAAATTAATTTAGTTCGAGAAATATTCAAAATATTACATTAAATTCTAACAAAAAAAGTCTTTCATTGAATACTCTCTACGATCACAAGTGTTCAGGTAAATGTTGGGTTATAATAATCGACTTGATAGTAATTGGGCACTTGTATTACTTGACCAATTTGATAACATATTATATTTGAAACGGTATTTTTTCATACAAAATGCTCGGTACAATAATGAGAAAATGAAATGTGGTAAAAAAATATCTAAAGGAAATGTTCAATTGAACACGCTGTGTATGATTACTTCGAAAAAATATGTATTTTCCCAATTTTTAACTCTTTGAATAGAATAAAAAAAATTATATCAAAATATTATAAGCACTGATCACTGGTCTACCCAACTAATGACTGCCCCTTTTAATGACAGATAAAATTCATGTAATTTAGTTTCGAACCCTAGATGCCCCTGTGGCGTCCCCTTCCAGACCTCAGACTACATTCTTTGGGACTGTGAGATCCTTTTCTAAGAAGGAGGAGTCCTCTTCGATGCAGTTCAAGGGAATCGCCTCGGCCCTATTCGGCATGCAGAATTTGTGGATACTATTTTTTTTTATTAGTGTATTAGATACACTCAAGTAGTGGATGCTACCCAACGAATAGGCACACTCAAGTGGCAATGGGCAGGACATATCTGTCGAAGAGACGACGGTCGTTGGGGAAGAAAAGTATTGGAATGGCGCTCAAGAACTGGCAAACGAAGCATTGGCCGACCCCCTACAAGATGGACTGACGATATAAGAAGATGGATGCGGAAGGCGGAGGATCGAAGAGGATGGAGACTCATGCGGGAGGCCTCCGTTCAACAGTGGACGGACACAGGCTGATGATGATGATGATGATTTTTTTTAATACGCATTTACCATTTTCACTCGTATTTTCAGTGAGAGAATCGATCTTCTCTTTAAATCGCGTGAATGCGATTCTTACATATTTCACTGGTTCTTTCTTTAAGTGTTTCTGTACAGTAGCCACAATTGTTCAGAGGAGACTCCAACTGGCCTTATCAGTTGATAACTGATCATTATCTGAATGAGCGCATCATCAAGGAGTCTTAACTATTTTCCGGTGTGATGCATGTATGAGGTGGGTAAAGTCCAGTCCAGGCACTGTGTTAATCACTTTTTTCTATACAAAACCATATTTATTGACTTTACATTTTCTTTCCATATCCATGCCATATATTGAGCATACATCACTTTAAATTACCGCCACTAAATTGTATCAGTTGCTATTATGTTTATTTTGTATCAAGACATTCATATTTCGAAGTCTAACTAGTAAAAAACTTAATATATGGTTCCTCATAACCTTCATGGTAGAAGTCTACAAATCGCCGTTTATTTTTTCGCTGATTTATCGATGAGAGAATGTCATACAAGTTGACGTATGCTGTGAATTTGTATGTTTAAATTGAATTTTGAATACTGGTGAAGATAAATCTTAACCCTTTCGCATCGGTTGTCGGCATATGCCGTCATAAGATTCCCCGACCGTTGACATTGGTTGACGTGATATATCGTTTTGCTACTTTCTTAAAATAGTTTTTTATGCATCATCTGATAGCTAAATGATACAAGAACCAATGTGATATATGAAAATAGACCAGATACGTACATTTATGCTTCAAATACTGGTTTTATAATTGACAGTTTAATTTGTATTCAAAGCGAGCCGTAAGTAAAGGGTTAAATAATTATCTTATTAAATATTAGTGCATTTAAATATTTTGTATAAACCACAAACAATAACATTACAATTTGCTTTGTACTTTCTTGTAGGATATTATTAGTTTGGTGTGACCAAATATCCAACGCTGTATTTTACTTCAATGAACAAACTTTGTAGCTTCCTAGAAAGTCCTTTGTGGTTATACCAACTATTAGTGACGTGTGACTTTGTACTGATGATTGGTTTCAGGCTTGTGATATTGAACTTGAAATAGAAATCAATTAACGTAACTTTGTGGCAGCTACGTATAATGTTACGTAGAATTTGGAAAAGCGCTTTCAACATGCAGTTATTATAAAAATTCTGAATGTGTGAATACTCGTAATCCAGAAATAAGAAAATGAATAATTTATAATATCAAAATAGTAATTTCATAAATTCAAATAATCATCAAACAAATAGTGTACAATGTGCGTTATTTCTGAAATAGATTAAACCAATGCTTAAATAAAAGGTTAGACAAATAATATAGACTCCGTGTTATTTATTCAATCTATTTATTCAACAAGTTAAATAGAATCATTTTTGTATAGTGTTTACTCAAAAAAGCTTAAATATATGATATGTCAAAGGATAATTAATAATACATTTTTATATACTTTTAGATATATTTTGATACCAAAATCACGTGTGTTACGTTGGCATCAAATCTTTGAACAATCGGGAACGTAAATCGCTGAAAAATACTTAACGCAATATTGAATAAATAACGTTATCATATATTATATTTCCATTGATACGCTGAAATCTTCTGAATTAATTATGTATTTTTAAAATGTCGATTTTTTTCTTTCTTTTTTTTTCAGTTGTGTTCAATTCTTTCCAATCGTTTGTATCTTCTGAAATTTTGTAGTCTGACGCCAACATTCGACAATGGTCGAGACCAAGATTGATTCTCTTCAATCGCTCTTCCCTTGAATAGCCTCAAGAGTATTTTTCTAACGCAAATCGTCACCGCAAGACCTTAAGTAAATTTTTCTTTTTGTTGTTGTATGTTTATGTATACTCTATGTTTTTTATTCTTTATTATTATATATACTTTGGAACTACGTTTATTTTAATTAAATACTGTACTGTACTCGTTCTAAAGACACTATATTTATATATATATATATTTTTTATGTAAGCACATACAGGAGAATACCGAAAGATGGTGATAGTAATTTTTTGTCTCATCTGTGGAATTCTATGACGTGTATATGGCTAAACGCTGCATGTGGAGTGTTGATCCGCCAACGTCATAGACTACAGCCCGATATTCACGCATCATACTTAATTATTACAGGAATTTACTATGAATGGGTGGTCTTCACGGGACGACTTTCGTCTACCACCAATTTTAATTGATAGGCTATGACTGAAATTTTGCGGGTGATGGATCAAATTCACACCAACCGGGGTATTTTAGAGCTCAGAAATCGATTAAAATTACTTTTTTTTTTTAATCTCGGTCCGGGATCGAACACACGACCTTTGGCTTGCAAAGCAAACGCTTTACCATTGAGCTATGACCGCCGGAAAAATTGTATTGCTCATAAGTAAAAAACTACATTTTTTTTTGTGAATTTAAGCGAATTCTCAAAGTTCTTTTATCCCTATAATTTAATACTTACTTCTGAAAAAATATGAACTTCTAGCATTCTTGAGAAATCGAAAGACAAATTTTATAATAAAAGGTTTGTTTCTGTTAGATACAGTTTTGGGAATCCTTGTAAAAAAATTATTGAATTATTTCATTTTGATTTTCTAATTTTTCAATAACATTTACATAACTTAAATTCTTAGTACGTACTTTAAATTGAAAATATATTGTTTGCGTTAATGAAATAAGTAATGTTTACTTAATATGGCTATGTTTATATATCATTTTATCAGAAAATCTGAATAAAAAATATAAAAGCCCAACTAGAATACATGTATTTTAAATACATATTTTGTATTCGTATTACGCAGTTACTGTGTGGTATTTATTTCGTACGATTTTTCTTATCCGCTTTGCAAATCCACTGAGCATGAATTTTTAGTCTACACCCTATAATTTTTCCTCAAATTCCGCGAACCAAATTTTTTCTTCAATTCTGCGGCACAGCAAAAGCCGAAATACTATACATTTCAACCAGTGCTCCGCAACCGGTGTGCCGTAAGGCCGATACAGGTGTGCCGCGATCAAATAAGGCAATATTATAAATAAATAATTTTACAATGGTATTCAAGCTCCCAGCGCCTATCGCCTATTTATCTAGACACACAACGAGGTAATTGCTTTATTAAGTTCTAATTGAACTTAAAAAAAGTGAAATTGATCAAATTAATAACTTTTTTGGCTCTTGGTGTGCCGCGGTATTCAAGGTGAGAACTTTGGTGTGCCGTATAATCCAAAGAAGTACTTTGGTGTGCCGTAGATGAGAAAAGGTTGCGGAGCTCTGATTTAATCGATCAATATTACACAAAAAAACAAATTTCATGTGGAGCATGTACAGAGCATAATAAGCAGTTGTCACAAACATGTGTAAGTAGGCGCCGGATGATGAAAAACCGTTGTTTTTTATTTTGATATTTCTTTATTTTGTTATAATGTTGTATTATTTAATTGCGACACACCTGTATCGGCATGATACACCAGTGAAGATTTATTCATCACCCCCTGAAACTATTTCCTTATTGCAATTAATATGTACTCCCGGAGAGCCACATGGAATATATATGGAAACCCTGGAGCCTTCAGGGCAAGAGCTCGCGAACTTGCTTATGATATCAGAGAAGTATTTACAGGTGTTCAATTATCAAGGTTTTTTTTAAGGTGATCGGACGATAAGCCTAACGCTCCCGAGATATGTACATTTCTTTTCTGCCCTTTAGGGGCGACTCAACTCTACCGGGTGCATGTAAATAACTTATATTTAATTTTAAATGAATTGTCAAAAAATCAAGCTTTGTCGAGACTTGAACCGACAGCGTCTGGATGACAAACAAACGCTTGGTATAATAATTACTTGAACAAATACATTACTGCAGTGTTCATTTCATTCAAATATTTCAGCTAAATATGTTTATAATTCTTTTATTATTTCAGGTGGGCCAGAACATCTTTCTGTACGTGACAGTGTCAGACGGTCAACTGACAGTCAAAAACGAAGTCTGGGTTAATGTAGTTAACAGCAGTGCTGCCCCAGGTTTATGGGCGGGCGGTGGAGGTTCAGGTTCACCCGCATTTCTGTCCCTACCTGGTTTCAAACCTAGGCAACCCTCTTCGCCCTCACTTCCGCCCAACTTCAACCTTTACCACCCACAAGAGTACCCTGCTCCCCAAGGCGGAGAAAGCGGCGCTGATAAAAGCAAACCGAGGCGGACACAAACGAAAACGTACATCGAAGATGACAGCAATACTACGACGCTGAAAGAGACGAAATCTCCATGTAAGTTGCATTCGCAATACTTTAAAGCTTATACCTGTAATCTCCAATCACTAAAACACAATTGTATAATTGGTCCAAGTTAGAAAATGTGTATTTGTTTCTTACAAAGTTGTTCTTTATTATTGCGAAGTTTGTTAATATAATCCTATAGCATACAATATACAGTAAGGCATTCTTGATAACAGGAGACGTGTTTTATGCTGTTATGTTTTGACATCCCTCGTCTTTAAAAAGATCGACAAGTCACGGGTTTGTCACGTTGCCGCGTAGAGGAGGGATACAAGAGATGGTTCCCAAGCAAAAAAACTTGTTTTTGGTTCACAATTCACGTTATTATATTAAATACTTGCTTTCTTGTCCGACTGATATGACGTTCGCCATACCAGTCGAAAAGTCAACTGACGAGTGCGGAACACCGCGCCGCCAATGACCGCGGCGAAAAAGCAAATTAAAGATGACAGTTGCACCAACATGAAATGGAGCGACTGTCAAAACAAATTAAATGGCGTATGCAAACGCCTGCGTGATATTATATAATTAAAACTAACATTATTAGATGTGCATGTCAGGCGAGCGATCAAAAATAAGAAACAAAAGATCGTTTTTAGTAAGCCCCAAATAAAATAATTGCGTTGAAAATAATGTCAAACACAAGGATAAAATAGCGTCGTATATAGTTTCAATGTTAAAGGTTATTTCGCATTAAGTAAATTCAACTTTTTCTACCGCATTGTATTATTTTTATAAGTCAGGGACAAGTAATCGGTGAAGCGAATCTATTCAAATGCGACTTTTGAGCTAATGACATTTTGGTAACGACATTATAATAACTGTCAAGGGAAGTAGTAACCCAACTCCTAATGTGAAATATTTCACGATAATACAAACCAGTTTGTACGCATACGTGTAAAATAAAATATGTATCATTACAATAAACTTTTTGACTAATCAAAGGTTTCGGGGAACAGTTTATTTTTTTCAGACCAACACAGATTGAAAATTCTTTGAGAAAAATATGTATTTCTGATTTAATTGTTCTAAGAAATGTTTTTTTATGTTATATCAGACATAACAACCCAGTCCAATAAGAATGGATGTTTTCAACATCCATAAATCATTAGTTATAACATATATTTATGTAAAAAAAAACACATAAAAAAATACAGTTATCAATATGTATTTTTTTCAAAAGTTTAATATTCTATCTTGAATTAATGTCAATATAAGTATGTGACAATGAAGTCATATTAATAAAAATAAAAATGAATGTATTTTTTATTATGTAAACACATACAGGAGAATACCGACAGATGGTGATAGTAATTCTGAAGTCTCATCTGGGGAATTCTATGACGCTTAACATGTTGCATGTGGCTATGCGCTGCAAGTAGAGTGTTGATCCGCCAGCGTCATAGACTACAGCCCGATATTCAGGCATCATCTTTATTATTACAGAAATTTACTATTTCTTTACGGGATGACTTTCGTCTACCACCAATTTTAATTAATAGCCATGAATAGCATTTTACGGGTGAGGGATCAAATTCACAGCAACCCGGAGTATTTCAGAACTCAGAAATCGATTAACATTTTTTATTTTAATCTCCGTTGGGGATCGAACTAACGACATTTTGCTTGCCAAGCTTTATCGCTTTAAAGCTTAAAAGCTTAAAAGCTTTAACTCCTGAGTTATACTCGCCGGCAGTTGCCACTGTCCATGTTTCATACCCAGATATTTCTGCACCCGGAAGTCCATCTAGGAACATATGTGGTTCCTGATGATCTCCAAAAAAACCCGGAGAAGAAACATCCACTGTAATTGGCAATTGCGAGACATCCAAGCAGTAGGATGGTTTGTTGATTGCGTTATGCATTTCTTCGGCGCAAATGACTCGTCTTATGTTTGGTGGTGCGATATATGTAGTACATCAATTAACTGATATTCTGTGTATTTAAGGCATTTAATTTTATATTTTAAATAATTTTAATATTCTTTCAGCATTGACGACGCAGTTGCTGCCGACAAACCCGCTCGTGCCTGAGTTCGAGTATCCACCTGGATCTCGTCCAGACCTGAGAAAGCCGTTGAAGAAGCGTCCACCAGTCTACGATGAAGGATTGCTTACCAACGAAGTGGCTCCAGCAGCTGCAAGCAACGCCACCAGAGGAACTGCTCCTCCTGCACCTGATCTGGTGGCTACATTAGTACCAGCACTTGCTGTATGTGTGGTGCTGATAGTTGCAGGAGTTGCCTTCTTGTTCAGAAGAAGAATATGCCCAACACGAGCTAAGACGAAGAAATCAAAAATGGTAAGTGTCTACAATTTTCAATTTTATCTATTTCTTTCAGAAACATTACCATTTTTTTCAAATAGAAACAATAAATAAATATAGCCACTTACATCCTCTTTACTTAAGAAAAAGACGACTTCACGTCACTGGGATCGTTATTAGAACGCGTGTTGGACTAATGAGTAGCAGATGAGCAACACAAAGACTTATTTAGAAGCACTTTGACATATATTTAATTAAAAGATAAAAATCGACAAACTTTGGTATTTGTCTCAGACCACGGACAATGAAAGATCTACCTCCGTTGAGAGCCGAGCCGAACTGAATCAGATCGCTTCGTAACACCGCAGCGCTTTTCTATCAAATTTAAGCCCTTTGACGAATTATCTTCTGTCAAAATAACCAAAATGACGACACATGCGTGTCCGACGAGCGAACAAAAGAAAGAGATGAAATATTGTATAACGAGGTTTTCGGCACTGGGCTACATAAATAGCGTACGCAAATGTCGTGTATTTTTATATAAAGTTAAGTCTAACATTATTAGATGTGCATGTCAGGCAAGCGAATAAAAATAAGAGACTAAAATACGTTTTTTCGAGGCTTTTTGGCATCAGCCTAAAAGAGCTATATCAAGCTGATATCAATACATTTTAAAGCAATCTCACTTTTTAAATTCATTTATAATTCAGTACAATATCCGTGTATAAAATCGATAATCCAAACGCTTATTCAACAAGTTTCAACAAACAAAAACAAGGTTATAATTATATTTGACAGACCATTAAAATTAGCTTTCAAAACTTTCCCATCTCATAACTTGACAACCGAGGAGGGCATAATCAAATCGGGAGTACATCCATCCGGACAACAGGTACTCTTAAATACATGACCTAGTGGTCGAAGCATACGATTGCCATGCGCTAATTTACGGGTTTGAAGCCACGTTATTTTAATAAACGCACATATAACCTCGCCGGTGGGTGTAGCTCAATAATCAAATCTTTTGCTTTGCAATCCAAAGGTTGTGGGTTCGATCCCCGTCGGAGATTAAAAAAAAAATTGAATCGATTTTTGAATTCTAAAATACCCCCTGTTTGTGTGAATTTTATTCCTCACTTGTAAAAAGCCAGTCATAGCCTATTAATCAAAATTGGTGGTAGACGTCTCGTGAAGACCACCCATTCATAGTAAATTCCTGTAATAATTAAAGATGATGCGTGAATCTCGGGCTCTAGTCTATGATGTTGGCGGATCAACACTCCACATGCAGCGCTTATCCATATGCAGCATGGTAAGCGTTATAGAATTCTACAGATGAGACTTCATAATTACTATCACCATCTGTCGGTATTCTCCTGTATGTGCTTACATAAAATATTTATATAAGGCAACAATTTAAAGGTTTTGTACATTGAAAGACATTATAACACTTAACTAGATCGTTTGGACGGTAAATGTGGAAGAATGTGTAGTGTTTGTGTATGTGTAGGTATTGAGAGGATTTCAAAACTATGCTTCTTAAAAATAAGAACATTATACGTTAGAGAAAGCCTGTTTGTGGTGTAATACAAAAATTGGAACATTGTTTTGAGTTGACATATATCAACCATGTAGGGATGCTCAAAAAAAATTATACTTAAATTTTGAAAAGCATTGAGTCTTGATCCGTATAGACTACTGCTTGATATTCACGCATCATCCATTTAATACCGGAATTCACTATAAATGGGTGGTGTTCACGCGACGACTTTCATCAACTACCAATTTTTATTTATAGGCTAAAACAGGACATTTTGCGGGCGAGGAATCAAAATTCCACCAATCGGGTGTATTTATAGAGTCTAGAAATTTGTTAAAGATTTTTTTTTCTTTTCCGTCGTGGATTGAGTCCACGTTCTTTGATTTAGTAAGCAAACGCCTTCACTACTATGCCATACCTGCTGTTTAGTCAAAGTTAAAGTACGTTTAGTAAAAAGATTTAGGCATCCTAAAATGTGATCGGCATCATACATTTCCTAGATGTATTAAATTAATTTATATTCGTTTATATTACGTAGTATGACAGTATTCATTTATGTGTGTTTACATAGAGAAGGTGAGATTGATTAGTTGCTCATCGTATTTGAGGCATTCGTGCGATTTCAACTCGACCGACTCGCTGTCAAAAGTATTCTCAAAGAGTTCTTCTACGTCTGGAAGTAGAACTGACAGATCGTTCGATTTATCCCGAAGCCAGACAAATGGCGTTAAAAGAGAAAAAGTCTTCCTTTTCACAATGATGTTTATTCGGGATTCACCGAGGCGTGCGTTGAAACAGTGATCGGCAATCAGTAATAACCTATTTTTTTTAATACTGTGGTTAGACGGAGATAAATAAGGTTTTAGATGAGAAAACTATAAAACGATAAAGATAAAGTATAAAATGACAAAGATAAGGTATAAGATGAGATAAATAAGATATAGGATGAGACAGATAAGGTATAAGATGAAATAGGTAAGATATACGAAGAGATAAATAAGGTGTAAAATGAGAAAAATAAAATGTAATTTGAGAAAGATAAGGTATTAGACAAGATAGGTAAGGTAAACGATGATATATATGAGATAAGTATAAGATTAGAATAGTAAGGTATAAGATGAAATTGAAAAGTTATAAGACGAGATAGATGAAGAATAGGTAAGATTTGTGATGAGATAGATAAGGTATAAGATGGGATAGATAAGGTATAAACTTTGGGTTAGTTATACGATGAGATATATAAGTTATAAGATGAGAAAGATAAGATATAAGTTGGTATAGGTAAGGTATTAGATGAAATATATAAAGTAGGACCCAACGCAGTCTTATAACAATCTTCTTATGATAATTCTTCTCATCAACAAAGATGCATTTTGTACTTTGATCTGATTTACGGCTGACAGTAGCGGCTACCGTATTCAGAGGCTGGCAGCAGCTTAGCGTGACCCATGCTTTAAAATGTGTATTTTTTTAGAAAAAATTATAAAAATAGAAATTTGATCAAATCATTTAAGTAAATTATTAATCCATGGAAGATGTTAAAACAACAACTATGTAATGTGATTTTTTTAATAAAAATAAATGATCACATGACATCAAGCCTAACCTAACCTAAAGTAGTCAGCCCCAACCTAATTGTTAGCCTTGACTGAATTTAAAAAAATATTCATTTAACTTAACCCTTTCGCATCGGTTGTCGGCATATGCCGTCATAAGATTCTCCGACTGTTGACATCGGTTGACAAGGTATATCGTTTTCCTACTTTCTTAGAATATTTTTTTATGCATCATCTGATAGCTAAAGAATAAAAAAACCAATGTGATATTTGAAAATAGACCAGATAAGTACATTAATGCTTCAAATTCTAGTTTTGTAATTGACAGTATAATTTTTATTCAAACCGAGCCGTAATGAAAGGGTTAAGGATTATTTTAGGTTAAGTTAGATTATGCATGATATCCTCTTCTCTCTCCTCCAGTTCTCTCAATCACTGATTCTGTATTATCTTTTAAATTTGTCCTGAAAAAGAAGAGATGTCACTGAAGGCGGTAGACGAAAAAATAATTATAATTCAAGTGCTTTATAAAGCTTACTAATTCATTCTTGTATTTTGTGGATATTTTATCGACGGAATTATTTTTTGGCACTTCAAAACGTAAATCGTCGATTCCTGAAACTGAAGCACTGGTTTACTTTATCGCTGTTTGACTTTTGCGTTAGGCGGGACCTTTATCAGACCTTTCTCTATACTTTCACATGCTTTCGCATGCTGCGTGAGTACAGTACTCATCCCGCGTACTATTTTTCTTTATTTACACTAAGCAATCATAAAAAACACTTTTGTGAATGGCAATAGGCTTTTTATTCGACGAGTATGGTCATTCAATCTGAAATCTTATTTAAATATTTGAGTAGAGCTTTTTGAATCTAAGTTTTCTTTTGTATAAACGCAAGAAGAAAAACCGTTGAACAGTAATGGAAAAAGGTCATCTAATAATTATAATATATATAACCTTTGCCATTGAGAATAAAGCTTAACTTTAAAACGATATTAATTTTCTTAAAGGATTAAAACTAAGGTCACTTGGACGACAATTGATTATTTTATTATTAGATATTCCATAGATCAAGAGTAAAGTGTGTAATTTTAATTAACATTTTTATTTATTTTAAAAACATTGTTTTTATATCTGACATCAGCACGATGTAGTCCTTGCTTACTGTTACCGAAAACCTCGACAAACGATATTTCGTCTTATATTTTCATAGCTCGCCACACCTTGATGTATATGGTCACATTGGCACTAGTACGTAGTTCCGCCACCGGCAGCGCTGACGGCCTCGAGCCGCGCCAGTGCGGCTGGCGTCAGTCAGCCCCGAGCGATAACCGAGACAACGTCATTGTTGCGGCCGGCGGTATGTTTCCGCTCGGCCCTAACCTTGTAATGTTTATAAGTAAATAAAATCAGTGTGCTTCAACAAGAAACTCTTTGTCTGCTGCCCTGCTCCCCATCCTGCCCCTCGCGACGTAATAACGCCCCTCTCTCCTTGTTTTGAGAGAGGAGGATGTTATATCGTACAAATCATATCGGGCTCATCGTCTGATATCCTAAAAAAATGTTTTTTAGGATCAAGGAACAAATTTTACAAAAATATTCCTTGGATACTATGTATACTTTTTCTAGTATTTTTGGAGTTTGCTCTAAAAGTGGGAACTATGTTTGTTTCCAAATAGACCTTCAGCTGCAGATACTAGAACGATGAATGGACAGTGGCAGCTGATAGAGCTAAGTGATGGCAATTTGTGGTGATAAAAGGAAAAATAATGGTTGCTGGTTTAATATTGATTCAGGAAAGAAATCGTTATTTCAAATGATTATTCAACACAATAATAAATTTTAAACGTAAATTCTGTTTTATTAAACATAAAATAAAATATCAAAATTTTATATTTTATTGTCAACAACCCTTTTGAGGAAAACATAAAACAAGTATTTAATTTTATCATATTTCTTGCGATGGTAGGTTGCCAACGTCGCTTTTAAAGAATGCCAATGACACAAATGCTAGCTTACATTAAATTTTATGATTATTTTTCCTTATTGCTTTCACGGGACTTTCAGAAAAGCAATACGGTACCGAGAGTTTTCACAAGTACAAAGCTCAGTCCTACATAATATGTTATTTGACTATGCAAATTTCCAAGTACTGTACCGTGGAGCTTTTTGGGTGAAAAGCTCAATTTCACGTTCAAATATTTTTAAACGAATTTCGTGCCGTATTGTACGAGTACCTGTAGGGCTTTCAGTATTGTTATACGTAATCAGCGATTTATATACAATTTTAATGGGAAATTTATTACAACAAATATAAAATATATCAGAAATCGTTATATTTATTAGTAAATAATAATTTTCACAATTTGAACAAATATAAGCAATGTATTACGAAAAGAGTAATGTAAAAAAATTCATCTAGCTTAAATCGCAGAATCGTTCTTCTGATAGTATTCGCAAACGCAGAGCGCACGTTGTGCTCCGTTAAAGGACACCGTTGCACTTAATCCCTATTGGCCGCTTTTGGTACTCTTCTTGCACCAATACCCAGATCCGCACGGAAAGAATGGTTATTTTAAATATTAAGAGGTTATTGGTTCACTTGTACAACTCCACAGAATAATAGTGCTTAGAACTAGAAAATACATACAAAACATTTAAGCCGATTCTTTGAGTGATGCAAATGCCATGAAAATTAAGCCACAATTACTTCATACTGTGAGTTCAGAGTCATTGGGTAGAAGGGTAGCGAGAGGCCAGTGGAAATCATGCCCTTCTATGTGAACTCACTCTCGTAGAGACAAAACATTTTTTATTACAAAATTTTGACTAGCTTATACCGGAAACGTTGTTTTGGCAGTCAATTTTATTTATTATACTTGTCGCAGTGAATGCAAGTTCACGGATTCTTGCTCTGGAGGCTCCCGGGAACCATCTTTGTTTCTATACCGACTTTTAGGATACAGGTATTCTAGAACAAAGCATATGCAATCTGAGCTAACAGAATTGTAAAATCGCAATTTGCGATCACCAAACGCACCAAATATGGAGCTTATTTAGTAAAAAACGTAACCTTTACGAGTATCGAACCCTTATTTATATATGCATGTCACTTGCATAATAATGAGCATTGCAAATTGCGTCACAATTATTTTCTACTCTTATTTCTTACCTCATCTATTCTCTTACTTATTCCCGAAGCTCGTGGCTTTCAGGAATCTCTTCCATGATTTTTTTGAGTTTCTTATAAAATAATTGTTTATTTAAAAAAGTATTGACTATTACGGAACCCTGCTGTCCTAATTGCAATATACCGTTAATGTTCAAACCACGGTGAAAGCGATATTTTTCAAGCTTCGGAATAACAAAGCGCTTCTGCGAATCGGATCCGACCGTTTTTTTTATTGTTTCCCCATGCCAACAACGGCGTCTCCTTGTAGGAAAATCTCGAGCCTTTTTACTCTCGATCCAGCGCTTTTTTTCCCCACGACCCGGGAAAATTTCCCCGCGATATTTTCCCTAAGTGGTCCCATCGTGCAAGTCTCTCGAAAAATTGCGGCAACTTGTGGAAAATAACAATTCATTTTTTTTTCTCTCCCTTGCAAGTCGCCAACAGAATATTGTCGTGAATTACGACCGTGTTTTTTGTTGTTTTGGCAGTGGAGTTGTTTGAAAGCTTCACTTTAAAAATCTGTCAAAACATTGTATTGTACAACTTCACAATTTTGATATTTTAACTAAATAAAAGTTGTTTGCTTAGTTTAACTTAATATTATAATAAGAAGCATTAAATTGGCGACGCATTTCAAATACTAATGTTTTTAATTAGTAAAATAATAAAGTTAAGATATTCCACCTTCTTCAGGACAAACATAAAACTGAGTTTTTTTTGTTTTTCTTTTATAAGTGAAATTAAAGTCTTATGGCGGCAGTTTATAACTAGCACATGATGGCAATGGCAATGGCAATGGCAATGGCAATGGCAATGGCAATGGCAATGGCAATGGCAATGGCAATGGCAATGGCAATGGCAATGGCAATGGCAATGGCAATGGCAATGGCAATGGCAATGGCAATGGCAATGGCAATGGCAATGGCAATGGCAATGGCAATAGCAATGGTGATAATGATGATAAAAATTAAGGTTATCAACTGACAAAACTTGGTGAGACTGCATAATTATAATTTTAAATTAATTTGAATTAAAAAAATTAAAATATTTACTTTTGATTCACATTTATTTTAAATGATTACATGTTTCGATCTCCCTGGAGACATTATTGAATATGGTCTCCAGAGGCTGAAACATGCAATCGCTTGAAAAAAATTTCAATCAAAATCTAAGTATTTTTAATTTGTTAATTTTAATTAATTTAAAATTAGGATATTGATGATGATAAATATTTTAGGCCCGTAAAGAACCTAAGCACTCTCGTTTATTATTCGAGTGCCTTAACCTCTTAAGCGTACCCCTGAGCATATAAAAGTAATGTTTTGTTAGTATCTGCCATGTATTATGGAAGTTATAAACAAAGGCTTGGCATTCGGCCAAATACAAAAGCTCCCAATGTACTATAAAAAATACACGTATCATAAAAAAATCAGTTGTCTGAATCTTTGTTTTAAGGCTATGTATGTGCTTATATTATTGGAAAGATTTTTGTTTTTACGTAAATTTCATCGTAAAAAAATAATTTTACTTGTATTCTAACCTTTAATGTTTTTTTTGCTTGTAAACTTCATCCTATTATTATAGGTTCAGAAGAGCAATATTAAAAGAGATTATGTGATTATACGTCTCGTTACAAGAATTGGATATTTGATGTATTATTTATTTAAGCACAAGCTGTTAATATTTGAAAAGAGTCGATTAATACCATAAAATACGAGTATCACTTTCATGCTTAATCATATAAGTAATGAACGAAAACATTTAATTATTAAATAACTTTTTAGGTTTTCACGGCCAGATTTCATTTTGTGACTTATGGGTTGAAAAAAGTTCACCACACACGGCTCAACCCATAAGCCACAACATTTAATTATTAAATTAACAAAAATAAATGAAACGGTTCTTCTTCGTAGTATCGATCCGGGGATTGATGTGCAGCAACGAAATCTTGCATCTCGTTCTCCACTCCTCTCGATCCTCTGCAATCCTCTGTAGCTCAGCATAAGAGCTGCAACTCATGTCCTCAAGCACTTGCTGCAAATACTCCCGTCTAGGGCGCCCTCTGCAGTTTCTACCCTCAACCATCCCTTTCACAATGTCGTGGAGAAGAACATTGTGGCGCATTATGTGAGCGATCCATCGTGCTCTCCTCTCTGAGATGGGTTGCAGAAGGTCGAGAAGAGTGGAGTTCGAGGTGAAAGATTTTGTTGCTGCAAACCAATCCACCGGATTGATACTACCAAGAAAAATATATATTTAATTTTTCCAATCTTCTTTTTCTTGTTGTATTTCCAAATCTAAAACAAAAACTTTAAAATTAAAATAAGCAACGAAGCTCTTTGGTATAGCTTACTGCTTTTATGTCTCAATTATATTTTTGTATCAAGAGAAAAGTCTACAAAAATACGAAATTCCGGGAACATTTCTCTTTCATAACTTTCACTTGTATCTTAGCCGAGAATCGGCTTAGAAAGCTTACGACTGAATTTCGAAGAAAAAAATACTGAGAAACTAAGCTTTGACCCTCCGACGTATATTTTTCTCACTGCCTTACACTTTTTTAAACTAACTCATCCTCCGAAATAATTCGTATGTATTACAAGCTTAAATTAAATCCATATACACTTTTGTTAATGTATTTGAAGCAAAAAAGTGACTGGTTTTACTGATCTTATATAACTCAAATTTATTGTAAGTATGGATATTATTTGAATCATAAGAGTTTCTTGTCAGCCGGTAGTTAAGGAAGCCGCTGCCATCGGCCGTATAAATAAGAATTTTTTACTTTATGCTTTACATATTAGTTTATGCTATATATATCTGCGTACATAAATATTGAATAAAAAAATATTGGACAAGCAAAATGTTGCATCCATACAGTTACTAATTTAGTTGAAAGTCGGACGTTATGTTCCGGAACCGAGGTCGCGGTCCCGGGATGACGGCGTCAGCTTAAATGGTGATGCCGGAATTTCAAGTATCCGGCACTGAGGATAAATCCAAAGACCGAAGTTGAGTTGATACTGATTTATATGTTTATTTATTTATTTATTTATTTATTTATTTATTTATATACAGAATCGAAATTCAATTTTTTTTTTTACAAATATTTAGAAACATAGAGTATACATAAATATACAATAAATAGAGAAAATAATAAAAAATAAAAATAACACAAAAGAATAAAAAGATGACACGTGTCAAAGATCACAGAGATCAAGCAGAACAATACCATCGACAAAAGAGGAAAAGGATGTAAGAAAAGGATCGAGGTGTGCTGGTAGGCCATTTAGGAGCGACATTGCCGTTGTACCAAATTGAGTGCTTGAAGTTCCACAAGCATCGACTGGGATCAAAAACAATGGATGGCTACGAGCATGGGTGTACCTATCTGGAACATAGAAGTTAAAACATTCAAGAATCCCAGGGTTGTGAATTGAACCTTATTAAACGTTGATGTTAAGATACCTCTTTTTATACTTTAGTTTACAATATGAGTAAGCATTTATAAAATTAATATGAACACATTAAATTTCTTACATCGCGAATTCATCGATACTTATTGTTTTGGACCTCGATCCCCTCAATTAACATAGATTGGCGAAATTCCCTGTGTCGTACTCGACTGTATGAATCGACAGATTCCATCTAAGATAGAGAGTTTCATTATAACAATTACTTTCAAGACTTTTGGATGTTTAATACAAAATAATTACGTTCAAAATAATGTTTTGAACACGTTACATGAAATAAATAATTAGACATGTTGATAAAAATAATATTCGTTTTTGAATGATATATTTTTTTCGACTGAAAATTGTTGCTGGAATTACAGATATATAACATAAAATATAAATAAAATGTTATTTAGAAGTTATTGCATTTTTTTTATTAGAGGACACATCTCGGAAATCTGGTAGTCATTGTCGAGTCAATTAGTGCAAAAGTTTGTTCTTTATACCGGAGAATTTTCCCTATTTTCAGTCTGTAGTACCAGAAAAATATTTATAAATTCAATAATCTGTGTTTTTTTAAGAACACCAGATGATAACTCCGACGTTCTCGATTCCCGGATTTTTTTTTTTATGTAAAGACATACAGGAGAATATCGACAGATGTTGATAGGAATTCTAAGGTCTCATCTGTGGAATTCTATGGCGCCTACCATGGTGCATATGGCTAAGCGCTGCATGTGGAGTGTTGATCCGCCAACGTCATAGACTTACATCCCGAGATTCTTATTACTACAGGAATTTACTATGAATGGGTGGTCTTCACGGGACGACTTTCATCTATCAGCAATTTTAATTAATAGGCTATGACTGTCATTTTACGGGCGATGGATAAAATTCACACCAACCATAGGTATTTTAGAGCTCGTCGATTAAAATTCTTTTTTTTAATCTCCGTCGGGGATCGAACTCACGACCTTTGGCTTGCAAAGCAAACGCTTTGACCATTGAGCTATGACCACTGGAATAGAAGTGGTTTAACTTCACCAGGGGCATGTATAGATTTTACATTTATTAAATCATTTAAAAAAGTCAAGCTTGGTCAGGCCTTGAACTGACTGCGTCTGAATGATAAAAAGCGCTTTTACCACTTGGGTATCCCACTCGACACTATTTACTCGTATATGCGGTGTATATAATTACGGAGCTTTATTTCTTGCATTTTTATATTGCTTTCTCTTTTATTTCTTTTTCAGACCAAAGAACCAACTGGAGGTCTTGCTCTTCAGGAAGCACCTCGTCTTGCTTTACAGGCGTGGAGGCTCCCACGAGCTCTCTCCAATCGCTACGAACCCCAGTCGTGGGCTCCCAATCATCTGCAGGTAAGCTTATTGACGTCCAACTTCAAAAATATTTAGAGACGGGCATTTTTTAATTATAAATTTGTGTATTTGAATGTTTAGTGAATTTAAGTCCAAGATATCATGAAACATTATTTTTTCTACATTCGTTCCATATCTGAAATATATGGTAACCACAAAATTCATCAGTAGCCGCTGTCCATGATTCTTCCCTAGACATATCTGCACTCGAAACTCCAGCTGAGTACTGATACTCGTATATGATTCTCGACAATCCTCAAGGTACTTTCGGCTGCCACTGTTCATTCCTCGCTTTATGAAATAGAACTTTTCACAATACCTTTTACCTTGAATACCTCGATCAAAGTTTACCTTGCAATATTTAAGGCTTTTAAAAAACTATACTTCTTCTACGCATATATGTACCATATCTGAAACATATGGTCACCACAAACTGCCGCTACTTAGTTATGTCAACTGCAAACGCGCATTCCTCATTGTTTGACATCTGCACCTGAAGGTCCACTTATATATGATTCCGAACAACTTCCATGGAAGATGCATGATTTAAATCAATTTGTAGCTAATTTTATCGTATGTACACTCAATTTTTTTTCCAAAGCTGGACTTCTTAGTTATGTCATGCATTTTTATAAATGCAAATTAGAAAAATTATTTCGAAAGTTAAAATATTCTTATCAATAAAATATCACATCTTTACATCAGAACGCTCGTTCTAACAAGTAGAGCACATTTCCTTCAAGTCAAATTTCCTAGCCTGGCACATATTTCATATTTCATATTATTAAGAATTTCGGGTGATATCGTTGCTAGCGAACTCGAGTGAAAAGGTCCAGGACATGAGCTGCATAATAACAGTTCCCTGGAGGTCTCAGATGCACTAAATAAAACCTCCACAGTAGGTTTCTTGAGTCGCTTTTAGAGGCCAGTATAAGATCCCCGAGCAGTCGGTCGCACGACTTCCGGTCGGAAGAGCTTTCCGAGCGAATCGGACATTTGACCTCGCCTAGTTGCTGAGACTTCCAAAACTTTTCAACTCCTTTCAATTTTAATTCACAGGAGTAGCTTTTTAAAATTAAAATATAATCAAAACGTATTTCAGCTTTTAAAATTAATCTTGACTATTAAATAGATAATAAGTTCATACCGTTTTAATATGGATCACATTAAGCTCTTTTTCACTGTTTCCCCAGTTTTTAAGTTATAAGTACTCGTATAAGTCACGAGCTTCGATGAATCTATATTCTTATGTAGACCCTGAATCACTTGGTTGTTCTCTTGTATACCTGTTTCTATAAATACTATAGAATCGTACAAATTTAACGTTTAAAAATTTAACGATCAAAAGCTTCCTTGGGTACGTAAGTTTAAATATTATTTGATAGTATTTGAATATCAAAATCATATTTTGATTTGGTATTCTTTTCTCGAAGGCATACTCGAATTGCTTCCTTCCGCATAATATTAGCTACGCCACTGAATCTACGTGGGATTTTTCAACGGAGTTTACTTCTCAAGCCGATTTTTTTTATTTTCCAAGTCTTACATATATTCTTTCAGTCTTACATAATATCCGGCACCTAATTGTTTTTTATCAATAGGTAATTTAACCCTATCCCTGCCACGGACGAGTTAACTCGCCAAAATCGTTAGGTCCCGCCAGGCCACGGACGAGTTAACTCGCCAGATCATTATTAAACTCAACAATTTGTGACAACCCTGTTCGTATAAATTATCACAACATTATTTATCAATTAAGTGTGTCTATTCTAATGGAAAAGGGGAAAAACATCCAAATTTGGTAAGTTTACATTAAATAACATTATATTAAGCACTTGATGATTTTGTAAAATCACTTTTCTGACATTGAAAACGGCTGGCCTATGGGGGTCTTTTTTGCACAATTGATCTGGCAGGGGAAAAGTTAAAGCAACAACAGAAATAGACGCCTGAAATTTGGGAATTTAAAGTATTTGTGTTATAAAATGCAACTAATAGCCGGTGGGTATAGCTTAATGGTCAAAGCGTTTGCTTTGCAAGCCCATGGTCGTGGGTTCAATCCCCGACGGAGATAAAAAATCGATTTCTGAGCTCTAAAATACCCCCGTATGAATTTGATCCCACACCCGTATAATGCCAGTCATAACCTTTAAATTAAATTAGTGGAAGACGAAAGTCGTCCCGTGAAGACTATCCATTCATAATAAATTCCTGTAATAATAAGAATGATGCGTGAATCTCGGGTTGAAGTCTATGACGTTGGCGGATCAACACTCCACATGCAGCGCTTAGCCATATGCACCATGGTAAACGTCATAGAATATCACAGATGGGACTCTAGAAATACTATTACCATATGTCGGTATTCTTCTGTGTGTTCTTACATAAAAAAAAACTAAAATTAAAGAAATCTGCAACAGAATACGAATTAATAATTTCATTGCATTTAAATTAATTTGAGTTTTATCTATGTTTTAAATCATCATCACCCGACTTTCAGTCCACTGTTGAACGTAAAATAACTTGAAATATCACCACATTACGGTTACTATCTATTCAATTCAATTCCGAACATTACCCAACTCCTTTTCTTCTAGGGATGCTTTATCTCTATTCGTTCGAGTCCCGGAGGAAAATTGCTGCTTTCAAACATTCATTGCTACTCTTTCGCGGTGCAATTCACAACTGGGAATGTTGAATGTCTTAACCTCTATGTTCCAAATAAGTACACCCGTGCCCGTAGCCATCCATTGTTTTTGATCCTAGTTGAAACTAGTGAAGCTTCGAGCACTCAATTTATTACAACGGCAATGGCGCTCCTAAATGGCCTACCAGCACACCTCGATCCTTTTCTTACATCCTTTTTATCTTTTGTCGATGGTATTGTTCTCCTAGATCTATGTTATCTTCGATATATGCCATATTATTCTTATTTATGTTATTTTTCTTTTTTTATTGTCTTTTGTATGTATTGTATATTTACGTATTCTCTGTTTCTTATTATATTGTACATTGAAACTTAGGTTCTGTGAAATAAATTACTTTTCCAAGTCATCACATAATGAAGAAACTCTTATAATTACAAGCTTATTGTTGCCACGACACTCAATCATGAGATGATACTCTAAAAATTAAACTGAAACAATGTCACGATTCACGTTGAAAATAAAAAAACTTCAGTCGTTACATTGTACGATACTTTTACTCTCTTACTAATTAAAAACATTGCTTGTAGTAAAAGTTGGTTTTTCCTTTGTGGAAACCGGAAGCTGAGATTATTTATTTTTCATTATCGCGTTTGTTATTTACATGGAATGCAACTGTTAATGTATTGTTTTCGCTTTGAAGAATGTATTTTGTTTTATGCTCTGGTTTTAGTGGTTAACTCATTGTTTACCAGACTTACTTTTGTACTAAAATTTTTGCTAACATCATGAATGTTTTAAATTCGGTTTTTAATTGATTTTAGAAGTTGAATGACATAAGAGGTGAACCATAATTTTTATAAAGTAACTACTGGTTGTTGACCACGTATGCTTAGTACAGTATAAATTATTTTTAAGACCAAATGCTTCACATTTCAGTTGCCTTTTTGCCGGATGGTGTAGCACAATAGTCAAAGCATTTGCTTTGCAAGCCAAAGTTCGTGGGTTCGATCCCCTACGGAGATATAAAAAAAAAATGTTTTCTGAGTTCTAAAATAACGTCGAATGGTTGTGACATTGATCCGTCGCCCGTAAAATGCCATTCATAGCCTATAAATTAAAATTGGTGGTAGACGAAAGTCGTCCCGTGAAGACCATCCATTCATAGTAAATTCCTGTAATAATAAAGGATGATGCCTGAATCTCGGGCTGTAGTCTATAAAGATGGCGGATCAACACTCTACATGCAGCGCTTAGACATATGCAGCATGATAAGCGTCATAGAATTCCACAGATAAGACTTCAGAATTACTATTACCATCTGTCGGTATTCTCCTGTAAGTGTTTACCTAAAAAAATGTGATAACCTTAAAATACGTTAATTATATAATATATATATAAATATATATAATCGTGTCAGAAACAACAGGGTCAGATCCTGTCTGCCCAGAAGTGGGCGACGTCGATGGCGTTACTTCTGGCCATCATCAGGTCTTCCTGGGTGCAGATATTCGGGGACAGCGCACACTCCAGAAGGTGTGACAGGGTCTGTTCCGCGCCGCAGTCACATTCAGTCGGTCCGCTGTAAAACTGCTAGGCCCTCATTTGTGTCCTTGTCTTGCATACTCCGGTCCGAAGTCTGTTAAGGGACTTCCATATATTCCGCCCTTGGTCATGTCCAGGGGCTAGGTCCTCTTTCGGGGCAATCCAAGTATTCCCCTCAGTTGCCCTTCTCCACATGTTCAGCCGCAGGGTGGCCTCAGGTATCACCAGTTCCGTTGTCGATTGTAGGAAACTTCTTCTTGATTTGAGCCGTGTGGTTATCTTTTGGTACCCAAACATAGGGTGGAGTGCGTCGTGGGTTGCTTTGGTGAGCTCCTTCTTGGTAGTAACTTCTCCCCGTATGTTTGGTGGGGCAATGCCCGAGAGTTGATATAGCTTATGTAATTATATAAATACCTATATTTTATAAAATAATGTATTTTTTACAATACTTGCACTACTGCTGTATTAAATGTGTATGTAACCATATCGTTCCAACAAAGGTAACTTGCTTTTAGAGTACACTGTAATAAGGTTTCTTCTGAAAATTATTGTAAATGATTTTCTTTGTATACAACATCGTATTGCTCTAACAGCTCTGCACTTATAATTATTTCATTCACAGTAAACAAGGTTTAGTAATGCAACAAAAATTTTTTTTTTGTAATTAACAAAAAAACCTAATAATTTCTTAAACAGGATAACAAAAATACGTTTTACACGTGAGTTTATAAATTACTTTAAAAATTAATACATTTTTAAAGAGTCAATGGGCGTAAAACAATTTAAGCGTTCATCAAATATCTTTAATAAATCTACATAAACAATTATTATATGAGTAAGTTCACATAGCAATTTACGTAAATTATTTGAATCTGATGTTTTAACACTATCCCTATTTCCCGATATTCAAGAGCATCTGTTTTCCGAATTACGAAAGCACATCTACGTAGAATTTTCATTCCATTTTCTATACCGGAAACGTCTCACGTTACTAGCACTGCAGCATCTGAAATCTGTGATTTGCATTGAAATAGCGTCTGAGCTCTTCGCTTTAAAATAATATATCTCTAATGCAATGATTTCATTTTCTTACGTGTAGTTGAGTATATTGCAAATGTATTCAAATATAAATTGGTGTTGTGCCTTGGTCACGATAACGTTTCAAAAATACTAATGACATCCCGGGTCTTTAAAAAGACGATAACTCGCGGGTTCGTCACGTGGCCGCGTGGAGGAAGGATGCAGGAGCAGATTAACACACAAAGAACTTGTTTTCGATGCATAATTCACATTTATTTTTATTAATGACTTGATTTCCTCGTCCGACCTTACATGACGCCGGGCCGGACAAGGACTAACTGACGACTGCCGGAACACTGTGACGTGCAGCGCCGCCGAGACAATCACGGCAAAAAAGCAAATTAAAGATGACAGTTGAACCAACATGAAATGGAGCAACTGTTATAACAAATAAAATGGCGTATGCAAACGCCGTGTACTTTTATAAAATTAAAACTAACATTATTAGATGTGCATATCAGGCGAACGAACAAAATTAAAGACAAAGATCGTTTTTCAAGGCTTTTTGGCATCAAGTTGATATCACTAGGTTGCACATAAACTTTTCTTTCTTTCGAGGTAGTGAGTCAAATAGTTTTGTAGATCTCCTCCCAATAGAGTTCACTCAAATAACTTTTTAGGTCTTCACGGCCAGATTTGGTATTGTGGTTTTTGGGTATAACTGTGTGTGGCGAAGCCGTCAACCCTGAAAAAGACCCCTGCAATAGCGGTCGAAATATTGAATCTAAGAAATTCGCTACATACAGCTAAACCCAAAAGCCACAATAACAAATCAGGCAGTTAAAACCTCACATTATACGGCTGCATTGGCCCTTATTAAGTTATCTTAAAAATAAAAAATAAATGTGAACATATATTTATATTAACTCAATGAAATATAACTTTTTAGATAATATATAAATCTGAGTATAAAACTGAATCATAAACGACTTTTGTATCAAAATAAGTGATTGCAATATCAATCCATTTACGTTTTGTAAAGCAAATCAACAAAGTAAAATACGAGTAGCGTCGCAAATCGACATTGCATTATTCGCATTTATTTTCATTTTTTTTTGATGTGGAGAAGCCTAAAGAAGGTCAAAAAAACATTATATGATTCCATTTGGAAACTCCTTGAAAATCCGCAGACGGTATCGATGGCAAGGGAAAAAAATCGAATGAAAATTGAAACGTAGATCGGTCCGCCCAGCAAATTTGCCGCAGACTCGAGTATTCAATAAAAGTTGTCGGGCGTCGAGGCTTTCATTCCCTGGGCGTGGAAAAGCGTTTTCCGCGACCCTGGGAGGCCTAATGGGCAATTCCGCCCTCGCCGTAAGAGCCACGCTGAACCACCGTAGTTTGTGGATCCCCAGGGTGAAGATGCGATTGAAAGCCTAAACGTTTAAGTGATGTAGCTGAAGCGCAGAATTGCGGAAGATTTTAAAAAGCATTGCGGGTGGCTTGAAGTTTCATTTAAAAGCAATCGATTTCGCTTGAACTACTGATTGGCTTTCAAAAAGATCGTTACTCAATAACGTTAATGGTAGATTGCTAATTGATTGATTTTTATAACTGGCTTAATTGTTTAATAGCTTTTAATTGCAGTTATTAGGAATTTTATTGAACGAATAGTAACAAAAATGTTAACTAAGTAAAAAACCTTTTTTTTAACTTTTCTTCTGCTATTTGTATCTCAAATATAAAATGTCATAAACGTAATTGTGTTTGAATTATTCTTGCGATCCTGTCGATTTTATCACAAATGTATGTCTAGCTAATCTTCCTGAGACTTTATGTTAGGCAGCAGATTTGCTATCGATGTAATTTTTTAAGTAAACCTATACAAGAGAAAACCAACAGAAAGAGATCATAATACTGATTTTTTTTTGGATTCTATGACGCTTACCATATTACATCTGGCTAAACGCTGCATGCAGAGTATTGATTCGCCAACTTTACAGTTAACTCCTCAACAATAAAGCATCATAAATTTATTACAGGAATCAACTATGAATGTTGTGCTTGTCGCGAAACGATTTTTATATCCCACCATTTTTGATTGATAAACTATGACTGGTAATTTACGGGCGAAGAATTACACCAACTTGGGGTATTCATAAAGCTTAAAAAATTATTAAGTACCGTTTTTGTAATTTAATACACACACAATTATACATCAATTTACTACGCATCAATTCATTCAGAAAAAAATAGGCAGACGCGGGATCCAAACCTCGAGCCTTGCACCTTTGCTCATCCTTCACACCGCGTTGTCCACAAGACCATTCTCTGCGCGGGCAGATACGCGAAACTTGATGAATATATACCATTGTTAACATAATATAACGATAGATGTCTTTGTAGTATATATTCAGAGTATGTATATTATTATTTTTATGATTCAATCTGTCAACATTTATTCACAAGCTTTTTATATTATTAGCTACAGACCCTTTTTGTAATCTCCCACGGAGATCAAACGCATGATCTTTGGTTTGGTAAACAAACGATTTAATCACTTAGCTATACCCGGCAGTGGATGTACCGTATTAGGATTAATTTTTTGAAGTGCAATACACTTTATTAAACGATACTTGGCTATTTTTTTCATCATGTTTTACTCATTTTTAGTTGATCCAAATATATTTGACTTTAAATTAAAAATTAAATTTAATTCAACGATCAGTTTTAAAAATAAAAAAATTAGCGAAGAATCAAACCATCGTTTTTAATAGGTATTTGAGTAATAAAAATAAAACATTTAATTGTCCCGTTTGCTGTAATAGCGCCATATGGTAAACAAACGATTTGGAATAGTCGACAGTTAATCTTTTGGGCTTTATGCTGACAGCAAAGCTCGCAGTTTCGGAGGCATTGTTCACCGCATTCTGCTGACTATGAAAGCCTTGTTCACAGTGAAGAGAGGGCTTCATTATGGAAGTATGGGCGCCCATATGATAGAGATCGATGTCATGTGAACCCCTTACTAAATTCATAAATGTGACAACATATGCATCTTCAATTATAAAGTGGCGTAAGTCAAGAAATTTATAAAAAAAAATGTTATTCATGTATTTCAGCTCAAATTGTTCTGAATCAATATAATCTTCATACAAAAATTAATAAATAAATTAAAATATGCAACTCCCTGTTGGAGAGGCACTGGATGCGCCTTTACGTACCCATCCAGCAGTGATCCAGTGCTCCACTCACTGAGAGTCAGTAGTTGTTTAATATAATTGTTAAATGTTTTTAACTTGTATTTTCTTTTTTTTATATTTTTGTGTACAATTTTAATAATAGCTCTGGTGGCTGAATAAATGCAACAATTATTTTTATATCAAAACATTTAACAAGATATTCAACAAACGGTTCTAGCCTAGCTAAATGGCGGGTAAAGCTCAATGGTCAAAGTGTTTGTTTTGCAAGCCAAAAGTTTTGGGTTCGATCCCCGACGGAGATTAAAAAAAAAATTCAATCAATTTCTGAGCTCTTAAACCCCCGGTTGGTGGGAATTTGATCCCTCACCCGCAAAATGCCAGACAAAACCTATCAATTGAAACTGGTGGTAGACGAAAGTCATCCCATAAAGACCACCCTTTCATAGTAAGATTCCTGTAACAATAAAGGATGATGCGTGAATCTTGGGCTGTACTATGTATATGACGTCGACGGATCACCACTCCACATGCAGCGCTCAGCCATTTGCAGCATGGTAAGCGTCATAGAATTTCACAGTTGAGACTTCAGAATTTCTATCACCAGCTGTCGGTATTTTCCTGTATGGGTTTACATAAAAATAAAAATAAAAATGTTTTCACTTACAACTATACTTTTATGCATACGTTATATTTTGTACATTATCATAGTCATGGAATTATACTATACAAAACACAACGTTAACTTTATGGTAAAAGTTTCTTGAAATGCTTTTGTCAGCTGTTAAACGTGACGTTTAAATACCATCTAGAATAGTTAAAACATATTTTTAAAAATTCAACAAACAGGTTCTAGCCATTATATTAATTGGATGTCTTAGAAGTTATATTTGTTGTTTATTATATAATTAAATACCTCGTTAGACTATATATACCTACTGAACGTTAGTTTTGCATAGATTAGAGATAATTACTCTTCTTAGTTTAATAAAGGAAGATAATCAAAAAAGATAGGCTCCTAGTAAGAACCATCTCAGAGAGGCGAGCTCGATAGATCGGTGACATCATGCGCCAAGATGGTCTTCTTCACGATATTGTGGAAGGGATGGTTGAAGGTAGAAACTGCAGAAGGCATCATAGACGAGATTTTCTGCAGCAAGTGTTCGAGGACATGAGTTGTAGCTCTTATGCTGAGCTGAAGAGCATTGCAGATGATCGAGAGGGGTGGAGATCGAGATGCAAGATTTTGTTGCTGCAAACCAATCCACCGAATTGATACTACGAAGAGCAAGTCTTCTTAGTCATATTGTTTCCGCCAAATAACTGACAACATCGATGGCCCGAGTGATGCCAAAAAATAGGTTTTGATGTGCAGCTAGTCGGTCTCATGGGATAGGATCTTACGTACAAGGCAGTCTGCAGGTCTGTACAGTCGCACAACAAAGATTCTTCTTGTCGAAGCATTCCTCACCGCTCGAGGTTGTCCTTTATTCTAACAACTCCGGTTCTTAATCTATTCAAGGACAATCAAGGTATTAGCCAGTTCAAAGGCTCTATTTTGGAGTAATTAAATATTCAAATGCGATTTGTTGCCTGAGCTGGAGTCTCTTAGTTTCAGGGTTGGATGTGAGAGGTTATGTAGAAATCTGAAAGCTGCTTGATGATTTCAGTCTAAGTGTTAGTAGTAGTTAATTATACAAGCAGTAGAACGGTTCTTTAATTGTCCTGCGCATTTCTTACATGCGTCTTTACGTCTTATGTTTCGTGGATTATTTAATAAATATTTATTGTTGGTTTTAAAAATTGTCTTACCAATTTATTTTCAGGGTGCAATGGGTGAAGAAGAGAAAACTGCCACTCCTGTTGACCGCTGGGAGTTCCCGAGACATAGACTGAAGGTGTTTGACATTCTTGGAGAAGGAGCGTTCGGACAGGTGTGGAGGTGCGAAGCCAAAGACATTGATGGTAAATATTTTAATAATGAATTTAGTTAAGTCTCTAAAATTTCACGGGTTTGTCTGATTAATATCTTAGAAGTCGTTTTTTCCAATTTCATCTTTAACTGACTGCAGTATAGAAGGTTGTAATGACCGCTCTCTCACCTCATCATCTCCCAGTATTCTACGCAAGCTTTTGCTCTCGAAACCAATTAAACGGCTGCATTAGCTCTTGGTGAGATTCCAAGATTCACTGCCGTTAAGAAGAATGAGAGCGAAAATTATAGATTATATTTTACGATAGAAATTTACAAACAGTTTAAAAAAACGTCTGTCAACGCTAGAATTATTTTGTGCTAAATGTTTGGTGTGTTTATATTTAATTTCACATCAAAAACCGTAACATGTTGAACTGACTAAATCGTTTAAAGCACAACTTTGTTTTCCCAGGTATAATAATTTCATGTTCACGGAAAGGTGTGCGTGTATGAAAATATTAATTTTGTATTACTCCTTTTCGTGTGTCTTAATTAAACATGTGTGAGCTTCAATTTAAAACGAAACCCTTCTCAATGCAAACTTTAATTACTTAATTAAATATTAATAAACTTAAATTGTGTGAATTTGTGTAACGCTTTCAGCCTTGACATAATTAGGGAAATTTTGTAGAATGTTTCGTATTCGGGTGGAACAATACCGGGCCTACCTATCGCATTAATTATTCTGAGAGTGTATTAGAGCTTTAGGAACTTTTTTGAAGCTTTAAAGCACTGTGGGCTCTTTTGTGCTTCAACCCAAAGAATTTTATTTAGGAATAAAAAGCACGTCTACCATGCAACAAGTCATGAGTACGATCACCATTTTTTTCTATACTTGCTCGATTATACGTTTTTATTCGTTTGTCAAATTTGTATCACACAATTATGTCAATTATCATAATCGATGCCTTATGCATAGTATTATCTAATTCTGAAAGTCTATCCAGGAACGTACATACTTCCAAACGGTCTGAAGATAGCCAGACCAAACTAACAATAGTATTATAATGTTTTTTTTAATCAAAGTTTTTAGTAAATCAGATAATATATTCGACTCTCTCAAGGTATATTACAAATACGTGTCCACGTCCGATATTTTTTAATTTTGATGATCAAAATCACGTTTTTTTCCATCCGTTTTACATTCGGAACACATGATCATTACGGTTTGCCTCACTCAGTTCTGTCAGTTACCACTGTACGTGACTCATTCTAAAACGTTATTACACCCGAAAGTTACCTGGGAATATATAAGATTCCCAATGATCTCCTGGGCAGAAGAAGTACGACAACTTGAAAATGTGGCATTTGTAGTATCCGAGGCATATTTTTTGATGATTCCTAAAAAGCTTTATAAAGAGATCGGATGGTTGACTTGATGCTTCATAATTCACTTACAAAAATTGGTAGTTATCACTTGGGGTACTGCAAATATCATCAATTTAAGTGGTTTGCTTTTGTGAAATGATGTCTATGAATCAAAACTCCAGATGCGTTAAACGAATCCAATCATGCAAGCTAAATATTAAAAAAAAAAATTATTATCTTTGAAGGTAATCTTTTGTGTGTTTTAAATTTTTAGATTCTTGTGTGCTTTCAGCGCAGCGTAAAAGTTTTCAGGAATTTTCAGAGAAAAGAATTTTTATAATATCCGTTAAAATTTTCCTCTGCGTTTTGTCAAGCCAGGTGGCGCGGCGGAAGTATGAGAAAAATTGAATTTATTGTGCCAAACAAATTAATTTGCGGATATTGCTATTATGAAAGTGGTAAATTCCAATTCTGAAAATTTTCGCTATTTTTCAAAAGAAAAACAAAACTTTCTTGAACAAATATAATTTCAGGAAAAGAAACCAAGTTTATTTATTAAAATTTTTATACATATGTTTTCATGAGTGTAAAATTATCAATGTCATTTTGAATGGTGAGTGGATAACAGTTATCAATATTTAAATTGTTAAATAATGTATTATTTTAATACAGGGAGCGGCAAAAAAACTGACTTGATTAGTAAACAAGTAATATCCTCCAAGAAATACTATTGAAAACTCTATTAATTCTCGACAATCATTTCAACCATTTTTTTAGTCGATTCAGTTCCATCAAATTCAGGTTGTTTCTCAATTTTCTTTAACATATAGACATGTTAGTTTTTCTATATGGCTCTCTGTTTTATCTAAGCACTCATATTTTTTCAATTTTCTTATGACTTTTTGAAACAATGAAATTTCTGGGCTTTTTTTATCTATAACTTTTTACTCAAACCTGCCTTTAATTACCAACAAGCAAAAACAATCACTTTTGTCTTCAGTTTTTGTTCAAGAATCACACAGTCTGTGTTTTGTTCAGGAATCACATATGACTAACTTATAATAAAAAAATTGCTCCTTGTATTTATAAAAAAAGTAATTCTTACAAAGTACTCTACACACTACCCTCCATACATCAACGACTCTATTATAACGCATGCTTTATTTGATTTAAAAAGAAGATTTTTTCTCTAGTGCTTGCGGCAATACTTCATATAACGGTCTCTTCCATGTTGTTATTATGGATTGAACCGCTTCTTAGGACTGAATAGTCCAAGCCTCGGAAGAATCAGGCTAATCATTTGATATGATGTTAATTATAATAATAAACGTCTTAATAAGGTTGACTTGAAAGAAAATCATAAATTTATTTTTTGTAAAAAAACAAGATTAAAAATGAAACCAAAGACAAACGGGCGCTAGTTAATATTTTTTATTTAAAATTTAATACGTGAAAAGCAACGATTAAACTGAAACATTATTTTAAAAATATATTGTACATATTTACAAAAATAGTTTTAATTTTCATAAGAATAATGTACAAATAATTCATTTAATGATATACCAAACATCATTATTTATATTAAAGTATATTTTTCTTTCAAAAAACAGTCGATAATGTTTCAATATAATTCTACTTAAATATATAAAAGTAAGAGTTATTGGTACCCACAGTTGTAAATATTATGCGAAAGACTGAATGTTTCATGTTTCTACAAAGCTGTAAATTTTTTCTTGTTTTTGAGATATTCATTCAAGAATCCTGAAAATTTCTAGAATCTCAAACGTTTCGTAGAATTTCCATAAAATAAAATACTTCTTAAATTATAAGAGCAGCAAAATTAAAAAATATATAAGTCTATCGGAAAGCATCTTTACAAAATATCCATTTCTTATCAGTTCCGCCGGCGGTCATAGCTCAATGGTGAAGCGTTTGCTTTGCAAGCCAAAGGTCGTGGGTTCGATCCCCGACGCAGATTAAAAAAAAAAAAAGGACTTTTAATCGATTTCTGAGCTCTAAAATACCCCGGTTGGTGTGAATTTGATCCATCACCCGTAAAATGTCAGTCATAGCCTATCAATTAAAATTGTTGGTAGACGAAAGTCGTCCCGTCAAGACCATCCATTCATAGTAGATTCCTATAATAATAAAGGATGATGCGTGAATCTTGGGCTGTAGTCTATGACGTTGGCGGATCAACACTCCACATGCAGCGTTTAGCCATATACACCATGGTAAGCGTCATAGAATTCCACAGATGAGACTTCAAAAAATTACTATCACCATCTGTCGGCATTCTCCTGTATGTGTTTACATAAAAAAAAAAAATAGTTCCGAAGTTGGAGCTAATTTCCGTCAAAGTAATAAAATTAGTGAACTCAAATTGTAGGTTCTTTCCTATTTTCGGATAAAATTAAAAACTATCGAGTTTTTTCTGCAATCATTGCGGAATTGATACTTGTATTTGATAATTTAACATTGAGGTAAAGTGCTACCACAACGCTTGTTTGAAAACAACTCTATCAATGATGTTTTCATAAACGATAATTTTACAAAAGTAATTTATACTTTTATGTAAGATTACATTTAAAATGTTACAATTGATACTTACAATCACATTCACAGCAAGCATTATCTTATTTGACATTTATCTTATCAATAAATTGCAAAAAAAAAATCGGTGGACGCAGAAATTGGAATCACATACAATTGCAAGCAATAAATTATTTTGTATTTTTAAAAATCTTCAATTATCCTTAAATATTTATTATTAAACTTTAAAAGTATCCCGTCATTGTTAATTAAAAGTATTATAAAAATTGTATTATTAACAAAACATTATTTTTCACTTTACTTACATGACCGAAAACAATTTTGAAAATCTCAAAAATTAACGATTTTAAAAGCATTGGAGTAATACAAATCAACCGTGATATTTGTCTTAAAATCCGTTGGAGTATACGAAAGGCCTATTTTTCAGTATACAATATTAATCGATAAATTCATGTATCCAATGCATTGTCCAACTTTTAAAGTGAGTACGTTATGTTCTAGCTCACGTAGCCAACTTTACGTGCTCCTAACTGTGTAGAGCATATTTGTGACATGCACTGCAAAACTATGAGAAACATTGAACAGAAATTTCAGCAACTGCCGAGAGATTTCAGGAAATCCTTCAGAGCGTTAATCGGAAGATTAAAATTTCAGTCACGGCCATATAATTGAAACTAGTTAAATAATAATTTTGCAGGATTTTTGTAAATTTCTAAACGTAATATATTTACAGTAAAATATTCATGACATAAATCTCAATTATCATCAGCCCGTGTGCTTCTACTGTTGAACAAAATCCTCTTGCATGAGTCTCGATCCTTCTCATTCCCTACGCATTCCATATACTTCCACTACTCTTCTGATATCGTGAGTCTATCTTAAAAGGAGTTGGCCTACGCTCCGTTCTCCAGTTTTTTTTTTGGCACTTCAACATATTTCTTCCCATCGACTATCTTCTTTTTGATAAATATGTCTTATTGCTACTTGTGTCTATTCGTTGGGTAGCCTCCACTACTTGAATTCTTCTACGGATATCTTCGTCCATCTTGCAGGGAGTCTGTCAACACTCCGATTTTCAGTTCTTGGACACCACTTCTACATTTTTCTTTCTCGTCTATCGTCATCTCTTTGACATATATGTCTTGTTATATCATATAATGACTTAATACATTATGATAAGATATACCTTTTGACTTTATAATGTCTTTTTTCAATGGTTTTACCTGCACACATATACAATATGTAAATATGTGTGTACTAACGTAAGAACAAATACTTGTACATACCTATATAAGCCACTGCCAGTTTTTAATTTAATCATTATTGAAGATGGTCTCTAGGGAGGCCTAAACGTGTAATCGTTTAAAACAAATGTGAATCAAAACTAAATATTTTTAATTTGTTAATTTTTATTAACATTAATTTAAAACTATTGATATGCATTGCCTATTGCCACTTGAGAGTGCTTATTTAATTAAATAACATAAGCAAGTAAAGCGTGAATGTCAAAATACAATTTGTAAGATCTTCTGTATTTACACCTTTTGCAGGTATCCCAACTGTTTTATTCACATGAATAATTTTCCCTGTACAAATTTCCGAGTCAACAATTTTCGCTATTGTTTTCCAAGAAGGAGTCTCTTTCTTCGCAGTGAAAATGTATTAATCTGCACGCTTCCTTAGATAACTAGTCTAATTAGAGCTTTATCAAAGAAACATTTTCATAGTTTACATTCTTCAAGAACGCTTTAGTAACACAGTTAATAAAATTAAGATTTTCCTTTTAATAATTGATGTTGATTTATTTTATAAATGTACTCTACAGTTTAATTAATTTTCGGGTTATGTTGTTGTTTACCTCATTGTACAGGGCGGCGCAAAATTAATAACTCTTATCAAAAAATGCTATAATTTTTGCAAATATCGTCCTACGTCTATCATATTTGACATTTGTGACCAAGACAGGTGTAGCTTAAAAACAAATAAGCAATAAAACGTTACACTTCGCAAGAGCGATTTTTTCGACCAATAATTGATCTGCTGTGTTAACGCAGCGTAAGTTTTAAAGTCAATTTCCTAATTTAGTCGCGCCAACTGGGAAAACATTCCAGCGTTTAGCTACTCGACTCGAACAGACTGAAATCACAGTAGGCCTTGCTGCCAACGGACTGTTCATTTGTCTGAGAATATTGTGGCAGTGTCAATTTCGTTGAGAACAAAGAAACATCAAGCAGACGACGGGTCACCTAATTAGGCATCGTGGTGAAAAGACTTATACATGCTCCCGTAGAAAAGCACAAACAGTGCTATCAGTTATTTCCTGCTCACCGTAAGTCGTATAGATGATAACTGTTGGATAATTAATTTTGCGCCACCTGTATGTTCTCCAGCAGCAGCGAACCGTCAGGTTTGTAAAGACTCCAGTTCTGGCAGAAAGAAAAGCCTCCCACTGGCAAGAACCTTGACTGGGAAAAACCTCGACTAGTAAACCTGAAAATCCCTGAACAGACAAAGAGTTGTAGTCAGTAGGTTAAAGGACAACCTCAAGTGGCAAGTAGTGTTTTGACAGGAAAAGTCACAGACATACAAACTGGGTCTTCTGTCTTTTTTTCACTTACTATATTAAATATTTAATTACTTTTGTTTTTTAGGAATTGTTGGTCCATCGACAGTGGCTGTAAAGACGCTGAAAGAGAATGCAAGTGAAAAGGAAAGGAGCGATCTTCTTTCGGAGCTACAAGTAATGAAAATGCTGGATCCACATCCAAACGTAGTACGATTACTAGCCTGCTGCACAGATAAGGTATTAAAGTCTTATATTTCATACATTTACAACCGTTTTTTTTAATAAACACATACATGAGAATGCCGACAAATGATCATATCGATTCTGAATGTTTCTTCTGTATTTATATATTACGCTTTCTTTATAACATGTAGCTAAGCATGCATTATCCAACTACCACTATGAATGTGTGGTGCTCACGAGATGACTTTCGTCTAACCCTAATTTTTATAAATAAGCTATGACTTGCATTCAACGGGTGAGGGATCATATTCACACCAACCGAGGATATTTATACTGCTTATTAATATATTTTTAATTTACTTCAGGGATCGCATCAACGACCTTTTGTTTGGTAAGCAAAAGCTTTCACCACTAAGCTATACCCGCCGTTTACGTATAAAAATAACACTTACAATGAATTTTATCTTACATAATTATTTTAAATTGTATTTTTTCTAAATTTAATTTTGGATTGGTGTAAGAAGACTCAGTCCTTATCTTTAGATACTTATGTAAGCCCATTAATTAAAATGGTTTGTAGAAAAAATAATTATTAAAATTGACAGCGATCACGTTGAAATCCTTTTTCCGCAATAAATGAAAATCAAATTGAGCGGGTACTTAGCATTAAAACATTTCTTTCATATTTTTTTGTATTAAAAAATATAGATAATTATTTATTGTATAGAAATGGAGCCATCACTTAATTTGACGTATAGCCTGATACTTGTTTCCTGTGAAATTGTTCTGTTACACCGTTCAACTTCCAGATGAGATTGGCCATTTTTCCTTCCTTTTACTTCTTTCTACAAATGACTACCTGCTTTGTATTTATGTTAGTTGTATGTTTGTCCTGATAAAAGAGATTTGTATTTGAAACCTTCTTCTTTTTCTTCTGTAGCCTCGTCATTTCCCATCATCTTCGGTCGGCTTTTCTTGTGAAAATTCGCCATGTCTGTCTGTCCTGCGTTGCATTCTCAGTCAAGCCCAGAGTTTTCAGATCCTTATCTACAGTTGCAGTCCAGATTGTCTGTGGTCTTCTAAGTCTTCTCGTGCACCAAGTTTTTTTTTGGCGTTTTTTTTTTACTGCCGGTTGCCACCTGACGCATTCTTGGATAGCTCCATCCGCCACCATCTCAGCTATGAGGTCCTGCCCACCACATAGATCCATCATAGCCACGCCTCCGAATATGTCGGAGAAGCCTATGGATGGTCTTCCACTGGGAGCCTCTACTTCAAAATGTGTTGAAGAAGCCTTCAAGTGTGGGCTTGAAACCGATTGAGTAATAAGAAAAATAACTCAGCAGTTTTACAACATCTATTATTTCATCCCTTAATATACAATAGATGCACCGTTAGTCGTATCATCTTGTGAACACCACTCATTTAATGTAAAAGCAAAAAGGTGCTCGAGCGCTTCTCAAGCACATTTTTGCTTATATATAGCCAACGCTTAGAGTTCCAAACATTTTGAACGTAATTATTTGATCTATATATCTAAAGAAATTATAAAAAATTGTAGTTAAATTGTAACTGTAACTCTGTTTATTTCAAATATATTTAGAAGGGCAGTTCAAATACTAAATGTTTTCATATCAGGTCAAGTGGTGTTGCACATATTATTATTTGTAGGATAAGCACTTATCCTAAGAAACAATAGTATTTATTTACGAATCTACTAACAACCATTACTGAGAATCACATTATGTTGTAACTAATTTCATAGTATAACTCAATAAGTCCAGGAACTGGGACAAGTAATTGCGATGTACTTAAATTCCTAGTCTTAAAGATTTAACCATTCGATTTAGTATTAAATGTGACTTTTATATAATACAACGAACAATTATCAAATGAAATAGTATCCACTCGATTCCGGTCTCTGAACGCGTATTGTGTACCAGAATTCCGTTGTGCTCCGACGTCACCATTCAGTTACCGTCGTCATTTCGGAACCGGACATAACACTGAGCTTATTATATATATATTGAATATTTCTTTTACAGGAGCCAATATTCGTCATAATGGAGTACATAGTTCTTGGCAAGCTCCAAGCATTCTTGAGGTCCAGCAGGGCAGAGCGTCACTATGGAAACATCCACGCTGGAAGCGACACCCTCACTTCTAGAGACCTTACAGCCTTTGTCTACCAAGTGGCGAGAGGCATGGAATTCCTGTCATCAAAAGGGGTCAGTACCTGTATTTATTTATTACATCATCGTTCAATTAAAATATTCATCCTATGCTTTATGTACGCTCTCTTAACTACAGCATATAACTTTTAAAAAACTGCTGTTAAAAAGTTCTTCCAGCCACCATGGTTATTGCCTCACCACATGTCAGCTCTGCCTCTCGCAGCATTGCAGTGTACATTCTATGTAAAGTCCTCGATTTTTCTACAGGACAGCATTAAATTATGCTCTATTGCAGCATGCTTTGTATACGCCCAACATGGTTCACTTTCGTCTCTTAATCAATTGTACCAATATTATAGAAGGTTGCCTAGTCCGCTTTCTATCTTCCTCGTTCCTTACAAAGTCAAACGATCTTACTACAAGTGTTTTACGCAGACATCTACTTTTGTAACACATTATACGGGTGTATTAGCTCTTGATGAAAAAAGAGTATGTATGGGAAGCAGGTTGATGATGGGAAAACACTGTATGGAGGGGATGTGGGATGGTAGACAGCGATCGTTTCAGGCACCTCGGGATTACCAAGCCCTTGACTTAGTGTTTGAATAAACCACCTAAGATTTTTAATATTATACCGATAATTTATTTATTCACTGTACCTTTCGACTTAACATAAAAAATGATTATAATTTTTAATTAATTTTAATAAATTAAAAATATTTTGTTTTGATTCACATTTATTTTAACTGATTACATGTTTCGGCCTCCCTGGAGACCATCTTCAATAATGGAAAAATAAAAACAGGCAGTGGCTTATATAGGTATGAACAAGTTATTGGTTCCTACATAAGTATAGACATATTTACAGGTTGTATATGTGTGCGGGTACAACAATCAAAAAAGACATTATAAAATTACTGGATATTTGTAATGGTTATGTCTTTTTCAAATTTACCTGAAAACAACAGCAGTTAACTGTTGAATATGTATATAAATCTTCATTCGTTAATACTCGTATAATAAGACAAATATTATATTTACGACCACGACATTAAAAATAATAAGTCCATGAAAATAAAATAAATAACCGCATCTTACCAACACAAAAAAGGCAACCAGTACAAAAAAAACAATGCTATTTTCGACCAAAAATGTTCAAATATACTTTCAGAATAAGTGGTAAAACCCAGCTTAGAATAATTGTATTTGTGTCGTTCCGAAACACTGGGGATTTGACCAATTTTCTCTTACAAAATGCACTTCAGTCGTAACAAAAATTAATTTTAATGAAAAATTTTGGTTCCTCTGAGATGATTTCAGGGAATTGAGGAAGTTATTTCTCACATTCATTCTATTTTCAATTAATGAATCGTGAAATGTGTTATTTTTTTTTGCATTTTAATGGTTAAATTTAAGTTACGGTAAAGTTGTAAAAATTAGGTGAAGAATATAATCTTATTATTCACTTTTGATTTGAAGATGAAATAGTGCTAATAGGTGAAACACCTGATAAGCTTCAAGACTGCTCAACAAACTCAATAAAGCGTAAAAAAAGGCATTATCTTGGATAAGCATCAGGAGGATTGTTAGTAGACGGACGCTGTTAAAATCTCTCTTGGAGCCTGAAGTGTGAAAGGACCATCGTTCAACCTTGGATACGTGTAAGACGAAAGAATCCCAGTGAACAGTGGTTGAAACCAACTTGAGTGAAGATATTGACGATATAGTGAAATTGCTTTAGATTCAGTGCTGGTGTGGACAAATACGAAATGTTGGACGTCTGATTTCATGACAATAATGCCGTGTTATTTGTGGGTCAACCATGATATACTTATGACATGGTTATTGTTGTCACAAAACCTAACTATTTGCGCTGCGTATACCGACACTTGTTCTGAGTGTCTCTAAAAGATGGAATTCAAAACGGGAATATCCAAGTGATGAACTCATATAGTGGAGGCTACTAGACTTTACCCGCCTCACACCTGCATCACACCGGAGGACAGTTAAGTCTCCTTGATGACGCGCTTATTTAGATTTTGTGGAGGCTACTATTATGTTAACTAATATGAATAATGTTTAATAAGAAGTTTTGCTCGTTTTCACTACATATTGAAATATTGTGAATAATTATTTCGCTATATATATGCGAGTATTTATTCATGGTGTAATGACTAATTTATAATTAATACATTTCAATCAATTGGAGGTAACGCTATCGAACGCAGCTGCCCACTAATTGATTAATTGCCAATAATAATAGTGATAAATTACACAACAGGCGATAACACCAAATAATTGCAACCTTTTTAATTAAACCATCATTGACACTAATTTATTTAGTGTCAATCTCCATAATGGATTACTGAATTATATTTATTGAAATGGATATCCACGAAAATGGCGCGTTGTAAGCGTGGTTCTCAATTAAATAATCGAAGAAAAATTGGACGTACACTACAACATTGCTTAAATCTTTATTTATTTACAAATCAACGTTACAAATACACTACAGAAAGACAAAAAAAGAAAATATTGTACATAGACTGTACGAGTATATATTTTTTATGTAAACACATACAGGAAAATACCGACAGATGGTGATAGTAATTTTGAAGTCTCATCTGTGGAATTCTATGGCGCTCACCATAGTGCATATGGCTAAGCGCTGCATGTGGAGTGTTGGTGCGCCAACATCATAGACTACAGCCCGAGATTGACGCATAGTCATTATAATTACAGGAATTTACTATGAATAGATGGTCTTCACGGGATGACTTTCGTCTACCACCAATTTTATTTAATAGGCTATGACTGTTAACGGATTAGGGATCAAATTCACACCAATCGGGAGTATCTTGGAGCTCAGAAATCGACTAAAAATAAAAATAAATTAACCTACTAAGGGGATCAAACCCACGACCCTTGGCTTGCAAAGCAAACGATTTGATCATTGAGCTATACCCCCCCGGCAATATGCATCAAATAGAAAAAAAAACTTGCGGATTTGTAAAAAAATATCGTTTTGTGTCAGAAAGTAATAATATTAAAAAAATCTTGTGAATAAATGTTGACTGATTGAATAATAAAAAATAATAATATACATACTCTGAATATATACTATAGGGACATCTATCGTCATTCGATGATAACAATGGTATAAATACAAGTTCTAACGCGTGTCAGCTCAGGCAGAGAAATAGCCGAGAGGGCTGAGCGGTATATAAAGACCCGGGTAAAGGTTGGTTCCATGGCCCGCGGTTCACATTCCGCTTCTGCCGATATTTTTCGGAATGAATTGATGCGTATACAAAATTTAATGTATTGTATGTGTATATTTAATTACTAATAATATTGTAATATGGTCAATGATCTATAAAAGAAGATTAGAATATTGAAAAAATAAATTATTATTGTATTAAATATTTAATCCATATTATGCATTTAAACAAAAAATACATAAAAATCAGCTCCAGGTTATGAATTCTTAGTATAATATGTATTAAAATAAAAACATAAAAAATATTAAGAACACAAAATAAATTATTCAATGAATGTATGATGTAAGTTAGCGTATACGAAAAGTATGTTGCTATCTGACCAGAAGATTTGTTAGGGGTTACTTTTGGTTACAGAAAAACCTTTTTCGGTATACGCTGATAGCCGTACCTTTCGGGATTTCAGTGGTCTGAAAAGGACGACGTTATTTCAACTTGGTGAATTAATTATAGTCTTTGGACCAAAACAAAGTGTTGCAAATTTTCTTACAAGAGAACCTTATTTTGAAAGGATTGTTCTAAGTTCCTGTAATTCTTATCGTCAAAAAATCATTACGTCTGTGAGACCCGATGTAGTCTTTAACATTTCATTTTACTTCAAATGAATGTGAAATAAAACTGAGCATAAAATAAAAATATTTATTATGACAGTGATGGATTGAAGAAGACTACAAATTAGGCGAAAAAGCGTCGAAACTGCAATCTTATAAACATAGGACATTCAACGAGATTCATGTAAGAACAAGGTTTAATTTATATAAGCACATACAGGAGAATACCGACAGATGGTGATAGTAATTCTGAATTCTCATCTGTGGAATTCTATGACGCTTACCATAGTGCATATAACTAAGCGCTGCATGTGGAGTGTTGATCCGCCAATGTCATAGGCTACAGCCCGAGAATCACGCATCATCCTTATTATTAGAGGAATTTACTATGAATGGGTGGTCTTCACGGGATGACCCTCGTCTACCACCAATTTTAATAAATAGGCTAGTTTTGACTCCGTTGGGGATCGATCCCACGACCTTTGGCTTGCAAAGCAAACGCTTTGACTATTGAGCTACACCCGCCAGCATATAAATAATCAATTTTTATTTATGATGGATGAGTGAATGCTAAAAACATTGAAAACACTAATAAGCGGAATTATTTCGGATGGTAAAAATGATACGATAAGCTTGCAAATCTTATGGTTAACTTATTTGCTATCAATAAAATTAAACATATAATAATTGTTATCAATTCGGGGATCTTTTTATGATATATATTATTACAGACTCGACATTATTACAGGAAATTACGTTCAATGTTCCCTCCCGGTTCACTAGAGGTAGTGACCTGCTACATGTAAGGACATCCAAAACCAACTACGGATTCTATTCTCCTATGTTAAGAATGTGTAGACTGGTTAACTCCTCTAGTGACTTGGACTTTTTCGGGGTGGACCTTCCAGCATTTCGCAGATCCCTCTACTAATGTACTAGATCTGTTTTTTTACTAATGTTCATGTTTTGTCTAAATGTATTGTCTTAGCTATTATATTTGTTCTGTTTTACCATTTCATTTATTGTATTTTCTTTTTTATAACCGTATGTATTGGCCTAGACCGTTAATAAAATATAATAAAATAAAATATAACTGGCTTAAATCTTGATTGAATTAATCAATTTTTACTACGGAATATCAAAAAACATGAATAATTTAGCTTTTTTGCTGTAAAGTCTAATCTGACATATTTATAAGGCATAAAACTTTAAATAAAAAGTTTGAAATATTTTTTAATACTTTTCAGTTTTTTCAGTTCATTTTTCATGTCCGACACTCATAGCGGATATCTTTTCATTTGAGAGTCAACTAACTCAATATTCTTCACGGATAAGTAAGACGGAGTAAAAAAATAATATCTTAAAAAGTCTACGGGAGTTAAAATGAACTTATATCTTTTAAAGGTGAAAAGTCATTTCTTGAGTAAGTAATACGAAAAGGTGGAAACTACTGTCTTTTGACCTGAAACTTACTTTAATTTTCTTTTTCAAGACTTTTTTACAGTTTTACGAGATATTTTATTTATTACTTGTTGCTTTAACTGCTGTAATAAAATGTTTTATTTGCAAAACAAGTATTGTAAGAGTATATTTGAATTATTGTTGTGACTATGTTGTTAAAAAAATATGTATAAACAGGTAGTAAAATGGCCCAAAATATTGGGATATATATTGAAATCAAGAAGTGTTTATCTGAAAGTGATAAAAAAAGACTAGAAATCTTTGAGATGTGGTCATACAGAAGAATTCTCGAAATTTCCTGGAGAGACCACGCCACGAACAATGAAGGCTCTCAGCATAATTAAGGAAGATAGGGATCTAGTAAGAACCATCTCAGACAAGCGAGCCCGATGGATTGGTCACATCATGCGCCACGATGTCTTCTTCACGATATTGTGGAAGGGATGGTTGAGGTAGAAAATGCAGAGGGTGCTCTAGACGAGAGTATTTGCAGCAAATGTTCGAGGAAATGAGTTGTTGTAGCTCTTATGCTATGCTAAAGAGGGTTGCAGAGGATCAAGAAGAGTGAAGATCGAGATGCGAGATTTTGTTGCTGCAAACCAATCCACCGGATTGATACTACGAAGAAGGTGGATCGGATACGGATATGAAAGACAGATTTTACAAATTTTATTATTTAATTCTAAATATAATTTTATTTTATTTAAAACTTGTTTATAATACATATGATATCTGATAGATAATACATATATTTTCTTTCAAAATAGATCCCAAGCCACAGGGTTTGCAATATATATATTCCAGCACGTGTAATTTGACCGAAACTTGTATTTGTATAATTTAGTGAATTTATTTATATACGGCTATCAGCTCCATCTGAGAAATATATTTAAGGGATTTAATCGAATCAAATCACTTTCTACGAATTGTTTATTTCGGGTTCAATGACATGAAATAATACAGAGTAAAAAACATGATCGTTAGTTAAAAGTGAACCTTATAAAAATGTAAATTATAGTTGATAAAACTCATCGTTGTCCTTTAAAGATTATCAGTCAATTACAAATAATGCAGCAAATTCTGTATGAACTGCTTACTAAATATGTGAACTGAAAGTTGCTTAATATAATAATGTTTTTTTACTTTTTTTTTTCGATTTCAGATAATCCACAGGGATTTGGCGGCAAGGAACATTCTCATAACGCAGGATCACGTCTGCAAAGTGGCCGATTTCGGCTTCGCTCGTGACGTCATCGGCTCCCAGGTGTACGAGAGGAAGAGCGAGGGTCGCCTGCCCATCAGGTCAGTACAAAAAATTCTTGATCACTTCCGCTTAGAAGTTTATGGCTAACATAATCTGCAAACTCGAAGTCGAATGTCAAAACTGCAGTCTCCTAATAGAGAACTTTTGTTACGTGATCCATGTGAAAACAAGGTAAATAAATATTTATAATTTATTATGGATCTCAAAGTGAATGCTCAAGACATTGAAAATATAATCTGCAAACTTAATATGGCGCACTTACATTGACATCGCATCCGTGAACCGTACATGTAAGATCAGCTTACTTTTTTTACACATTATCCTCGAACTATCGTCTTAAAATTATGGTGCCTTCACAAATATTATCCCGATTAAACGTTTTCTTGCAAATTCTCAAAACTTATTCGTAAATGTTATTAAATGAAAACACGAAACATGGCGATGCAGTTTGAGTCATGCTTTAATATAATAATAATAAAATCTTTTAATCCAGCAGGATTGGGTGGATTGTGCAATACCCAATCTGCCATATTTTCAGATTCATATATTATATATAGTACACACAATATAATAATTATTTATAAACATAATAATTCATGGTGGTCGCTGCATCATCTCCATCCAGCGATGGCTCAGGGAGGAGTTAAGCCATTCAGAAGCAGCCAGGATGATGATGTTGTTGGACTTATTTATCCTGCTTTGTTAAAAATGTTATATGACTAATGATATGAATATAGTTGCAAGAGTTTGTGGCTCGAATCCCAGTGTCTGTCGTTTATTTTTCTCCAATATAGATTAAAGAAATGTCATATAAGATGATTTTTGCTACAAAATATATATGTTTGTATTAAAATAATGACCTTTTGTATCACGAACAAAAATTTCTCAACATTTATTTATTTGGTCGAAATATATTTTTTAAATTGTATCCCGTTATACGAGACTAACACCGTAAAGTAGCGTTTTGTCAAACGTGTATGTGTCGCTTTATACGTGCGTGTAATCCCACGTAACCTTTTTTTAAAGGAAAGGGTTGCCCTTGACCGAATTGGGCCGCGAAAGCGAACCAATAGAAAAAAAAATGTTGGCGTTATATTGCCGTTGCTTTCGACTGATTTCCTACGAGCCTGTTGTGCGAAGTTGGGATAAATTTATTACCTTGTTCTTTTACGATATCCCAGCTCGGAAAACTAGAGCGCGAAGTTGAAATATAATCGTTTTTGGTTATATTTTATAAGATAATTTATAATGGTTGTAACATACTTTTTATAGACAGAGCAACAAAAGTGTTGTTGGATTACTTATAGAAAAAACACGTTGAATTCGGGGCATGTGCAAATAAACAACTACTCAAAAAAAATGTACATTTTCTTTACTTATGTTTTTTTTTCATATCCGTAACAAATCTGGACTGCACTTGCCTGCGGGTATAGCTCAATTGTCAAAGCGTTTGCTTTGAAAGCCAAAAGTCGTGGGTTCGATCCCCGACAGAGATTTAAGAAAATGAAGAATTTTAATCGATTTCTGAGCTCTTAAATAGCCTCGGTTGGTGTGAATTTGATCCCTCGCCCGTAAAATGCCAGTCATGGCCTATTGATTAAAATTGGTGGTAGACGAAAGCCGTCTCGTGAAGACCATCCATTCATAGTAAATTCCTGTAATAATAAGGATGATGCGTGAATCTCAGGCTGTAGTCTATGACGTTGGCGGATCAACACTCCACATCCAGCGCTTAGCCATATGCAGCAAGGTAAGTGTCATAGAATTCCAAAGATGAGACTTCAAAATTACTATCACCATCTGTCGGTAGTCTCCTGTGTCTACATAAAAAAAAACTTTAAAAAATAATCAAATACTAATGTATATACACATATATGCAGGAAAAAAACAGTACACTGTATATAATATAAAAAAATAATATAATAAATGGTTACATTTTGGATTTGGTTTCATCATGTATTAGATGACTTACTTTGTATGAGTATTGTTCACGGAACGACATTCGTCTACAGCAAACTTTGCTCAAAAAGTAGCGACAGGAATTTCGCTGATGAAGAATCAGTAGACACGTATCAGGGATACGTGTCATATGCAGTCATATGCACCATGGTAAACGTCATATAATTCTACAGATGAGACGTCAAAATTACTATTACCATCTATCGGTATTCTCCTGTATGTACTTACAAAAAAAAATACGGTCACCATAAATTGAAAAAAAAATGGTAATATTTGGCGAAAGCAGTAACTTAGTGGTTTGACATATTAAATAACAAATTGATGAAAAATAACTTTGAATGAAAGATGAACTTAAAAGAATCGTTTAAAATAAAACCATAATAAAAAATACAACTAAGATTTTTTTGCGACGTGTTTTCTTTCGTTCGTATTTAGGTACTACGAATTCTATTCACATTAAATTTCTCAATAGGATTTGGTTATATCTTTGTAAAAAAATATGTCTCCAAGCTCACATTATTGTTTGTTAAGTCAACGTGTTGAAAATGAAAAGGACGCCTGTTTGTATAAATGTTAATTGAAAGGGATCCCCAAAGCTCTGGCGGTTCATCACTCAACGCGTGGTGAAAAAAGCCATCTTTCTTGTCCAGTGTGAGCTTTTAAAAACAGATAATTAAAACGCCTCTCACCCTCATCAGTCGGATTGACCGAAGGCTTTGAGGCGAATATCTTTAGTGGAGTCGAAAGCTCGGCGCTTATGGATGAAATAGAGACGTTAAATATTTGACTGGCATTCGAGAAAACTTGAGCTTTCTTTATAGTACAAACAGCTTGAAAAACTTATGATAATTCATAACTAAGTGCTTGGCGAAATATGGAAAACTAAAGTACATATTAAAATTAGAAAATTCCGTAATGTCAAAAACTACGTCGTTTAACCAACGCATTCTTGAAGTATTAACGTGTCATGGAGAGATCCATGCTTAGAGTGTATTTAGATTATTGAATACAAAACGAGAATATCTGAAGAAAAAAGTAGTGGAGACTACCCTACGAATAGGCACACTTAAGTGGCAATGTGACATATGTGTCGAAGATAATACGGTTGATGGGAATGAAAAGTGATGTAGTGGTGTATAAGAACTGGCAAACAAAGCGTTGGTCGACTCTTTGCAAGATGAACTGACGGCATCAGAAGAAAAGTCGAAAAACTTGATTGTCGAGGACAGAAAATCGGAAAGAATGAAGACAATTCCATTCAAGGATTTGCACGGTGAAAACTAACCCTTATTATTTTTTTTAGTTTTATGCCTCACGTAATATATCGTTTGTCATAGCCTATTAATAAAAAATAATAGAAGACAAAAATCACCATGTGATTACTACTTATTAAAAACATCGTTTCCTTACATGTCCAATAAATTTAGCAATAACACCAGATTTTGATATTATTTTTTTGATGAATAAGCATAATAGAATCATCCCATGCCTAAAACAGCATGAGTGGTTTTTATTGTTTCAATTTTGAATCTCAGCACTCAATATTGTGTCGCTTCTTGTGATGGAAAAATTCGTTCAGACTAAACACTGTGCATCAATACTTAAGTATACAAGTTTTTGGCATAACAAAAAATAATACTTTGTAGGCTCTTGTGCTTTGATCTTGTGGAATGCGAAACACAAATTTTCCCTTGATAAGATTTCACCATCTCCATCTGTCGGCATTCTCTATATCTCTTGTTCACAAAAAAGGATATCTCATTCACGCCCTTTTTGCGGGTGGTTCTAAAAACCCTTTTTTGTCTACCCGGCGGATTATCCTTTTAATCAAAAAGGTTCCTCGTGTTGGCAAAGTTTCTGTAGCGACAAACCGTGACGAAAGCTCACTTCAAAAGCTCCCGCTTTGAAATAACTTCGTACAATATTTCAGACTTTTTGAACGGTTTATTTTGGATTATTTTCACGCATTTTTACGGCTCGTTCGATTTCATCAACATTTTTCTTAAATTTTTTACGTTTATCGTTTTATATAACAGCGCTTTTCAGGAGTAGTAGCCATGGGAACCATATTTTACGGATAACCCTCGCACATACTATATTTCGTCAGTACTGTGTCACATTTTAATTGCAAGATATTATTTAAATTAGTTTCGTAAAGTACGTTTAAAAGTCTTAGTATAATAAAACGTAAGTTTTTCATACTATAACTTCATTTTCAATTAACATACAAAGGACTACTTTTTTTTCAACATGATAAATCCAACAAATGATATGAAAATTGGTCCAGCCGTTCTTGAGTAATAAAAAGTTAAGTAAATTAACTCGACTTTTATTTTGCATATACTCGTATATGAGAATAAATAAAGATCTAATAAGCTATTCAGAAGAGACATACTTTTGGTCGTTGTACATTTCAATTACGTAACGAAATGTTGAATTTTATTTACGAAAGGATATTTCAGATATTATTTTGTTGCCATTCATTCTTTACACATTTATTGGAGATGCTTTCTTAAATTACATTTCGGAATGAAATTTCATCACATAATTGAAAAAAGAGAAAAATTTCAAAACACCGAAATTCCTGTAATGTCGGTCGTTCGAGTCAATTCATCTCGCCGAAGAAAAATTCTTCTGAAAGACTTCGCTGTTTTTTTCTTCATTTTTTTTCGAGACGATGTATAATTTTGATGACACCATAAATATCCTTTTATTTCAGAGTGACATTATTCGTTGGACTCGAACAATCAGAAAATCTACCCTCGCTGTTTTTTACGTTAAAACATAAAAGAGTATGCTGACAAAAGGTTTAGGACAAATCTTACCTGTGCATGTCCTACCACTTCTTTTTATTTTGCCTAAGAGTTGTTTTTTTTTTAATATTACCATTCACTTTGAGATTCACCTTAATAATAGTCATGTTAATACTTGTTTAAGATGGATCACACTGAGGACTGTTTAATTAATTGCTGATACACTGCAGTTTCACCTTCGATGAAGGCTTCATCAGTTCCAACGTGTATAAGCGTACTGAGGTGTAAATATAGTTTTTGTTCAGAATTAAGCCAGATATTAAAAAGGGGTGAAGTAAGTAGTAAAATAATATCACCATATCTTACTTAATTTATAAATACGTACAAGATATTTGAGCCGTTGGGAACAAATCATGGAATGCATTTGGTGCATTTGCGTCATGAGATGAGACGAGGACCATGGTGAATGACAGAGATTTGTGATGGCAGCTTTTAACGAGGAACTGCTCTAGTAAGAAAATAAGATGTGGTGATGATTATATAGTTATATTTAACTGTGCTGCGGCATCCGAAGTGTATGTCCCAACTAGGTTTACCTTCGCCTCTTGACCGATAGTAGGAAGGTTGCCTTGACTGCTTTTTCACCTCGTCGTTTCTCAAAAAGTCTAAGCATCGTACATACATTATGCTACGCAGGCATCTTTCAAATCATACGAAGGTTATCCGTAAAATAAGGTTCCCAGTGATTTTTCACAGTGTAAAACATGTTCATTTCCATGAATGCGTACATTTTTGGAAAATTCAGATATTTATTATTATTATTATATTAGTATTTGTATAGCGCTCTTTTATGACAGAATGATCATTCCAAAAGCGCTTCTTTGCCTTTCTTTGCGCTTTCTTAATGTGACAGAATTTGGGCGCGTTGTAGACTAGTCGTGCCGCTGCGTTTTGTAACGACTGCAATCGATTTAATTGTTTGGCTGGCTGGCCTGATTTTTTTTTTATCTACATAGTCGCCACTGAGGTCAATGCATTTTTGCATGCGGTATAAGAGCTTTTGAATGCCCGAGTCAAAAAAATCTGCCGCCAAGCCACGCAGATACCTGAGAACCGCTTCTTCCAGCTCTTCTGTATCGCCGAAATGCCTTCTACACAGGTGTTTCTTCTCGTATTTATTATGGAGTTTTCAAAGATTGAACGCGAAACTTCTTGCCTTGCAGTCAAGTGCTGTAATCACTACGCAATAACCTTTTTTCCATTCGTTTTCAATTTATTGTAGTTTTTCTTTTACCCTACCTTTTGCAGGCGTTGCAAATATTGATCGATGCCTTACGTTAGAAAAAACATAAAAAAAAAACAAATAAAGGAAATAACAGATTATTAATATGACATATAACAAATCGAGCAATTCAATATTTTATTCTTTATCGTCTTTTTTTGTCTCTTAGTTTTGAAATTTGACCGTTCCTTCTTTACATCATAAGTGTATATAATTTATTGCTTTTTACTTCCTATAACAATAATGCGGCATTAACATTGATCTTCAAAAAATAACTATCGGCATAATCTGGTAATTTCGGCATTGTAAAACACTCCTCATTGCACGACTTTCTTACAATAATTTCATACTGATAATTACATATGAATTCTCTACTAAACTGAAGTTAGCCGAGTATGTCCGATACATTTTTTCTTAGGTTCGATTTTTTTAAAATCAATATACACTAGGCTTATTATTTCAGTGTTCCAGTTCTTGGTGAAACTGCATAATTATAATTTTACATTAATTTTAAATAAAAATTAATAAATTAAAAATATGTAATTTTGATTCACATTTATTTTAACTGATTACATGATTCGGCCTCCCTGGAGACCGTCTTCAATAATCAAATAAAACTGGTCTCCATGGAGGCCGAAACATGTAATCATTTAAAATAAATGTGAATCAAACACTTTTTTTTTTTAAATTAAAATTAATGTAAAATTATAATTATGTATTGTCAGTTGATAACCTTAATGTTTATAAAAAAATCTACGTATTTACTACTTATGCTATTATATCCAGAGAAGAAATCTACTTTTCATCTCCTATTAACCCATGACCACGATTTTTATCTCCATAATGAGTTCTTTCTCGTTAGTACTTCTGTGTAATGGCCAAAATTGTACAGAGGGAACTCCCACTAGACTAATGAGTTGTTAATTAATGATTATCTGAATACGTATCATCAAGGATACGTAATTGTCCTCCAGTGTGTGGCGGATGAAGTCCAGTTTACGTAATTTTTTTTATATCTATAAACACATACAAGAGAATACCGACAGTTGAAGATAGTGATGCTGAAGTTTCATCTGTGGATTCAATGACGCTATCCATATTAAATATGGATAAGCGCTGCATGTGGAGTGTTAATCCGTTAACGTCATATACTACATACAGCCCGGCATACATGCATCATCTTGATTATTACAGGAATTTACTATGAATGGGTGATCTTGACGGGACAACTTTTGTCTACCACCAATTGTATAATAATAATGCATCGGCTATGTCTGGCATTTTACGGGTGAGGGATTAAATTCACACCAGCTGGGAGTATTTTAAGGCTCAAAAATCGATCAAAAATCATTTTTTGTAATCTCCGTCGCTGATTGAACTTACGACCTTCGGCATGCCAAGCAAACGCTTGCTACCACCGAGCTACATCCGTCGGTACTGCAATTTGTATTGTGGCATACTAATATTAAATAATAAATGTTTATATATAATTCTAACAAAACATTTAATTTGTTTAAAAAAAAAAAGCAAATATTTACTGAAAATGCATGTTATTTTTATGTGTTTTCGGACAGAACAAAAATAATATTTGTTATATTGTGTTCGAAAAGTAATATTGCTTAAAGTTCAGCAATTTATCTTCGAGAAAATAGTAATTTTTCAGTTTTATTACTTTTTAAAGGCGTAATAAGACACAGGCATTTCAAAGCCACTAGTGTTTTTTTTTATGAATATAATATGAGAAAACCCGAAAACTTTTTTCAAATACGTGAAAGTAATCCAAGATACAAAAGTATTAATGTGGCAATATCGAGTTAGAAGCAGGTAATAATAATAAATAAATTATGTTCTGAAGTACGTTTACTTTAACGTCTTGTTATTGGAAACGATCATATTACATATATTTTGTACACTTATCGAGTAATAATAAACTACACACAATAGAATTATTCATTGAAAGTAAAAGTATAGTGTTTCTTTTTTATACAAACAAAGATTTTTTGCGGGGGCCGCGAAAATAATAAGTAAAAAATTCCCTTTATGACTATTTTTTCACATAACATATTTAGGAAATGTAAATTTTTAATTCTTTTTAATAATAACTTATAATACGAAAACATTTTGATACTTTCATTACGGCTCGGTGGAATACAAATTATGCTGTCAATACGGCGTGAATTTTTCAAACCATTTTTGCTTAAAACTAGTATTTGAAGCATAAATGTACTTATCTTGACCTATTTTCATGTATCACATCGGTTCTTGTATCCTTTAGCTATCAGATGATGCTTAAAAAACTATTATAAAGGGTCCGCAAAATCACTTTTTTTTTTGAAAATTGGGGTGCAAAACATCGAGTGTAGCTTCGGCTGTGTGGCACGTAGCGCCGTCTTGTTGAAACCAAATTTTGCCAATATCCTCTTCTTCAATTTTTGTGAACAAAAATGGCCGGATAACGATCGCCATTGACTGTAACGGCCACTCCTCGCTCATTTTCGAAGAAAAATGGCCTGATTTTCAAAGTAATGTCGCAATATTTCTCAGCGTTGTTTAAGCTTATACACAACCATATTCGTTTAGCGGAATGATAAAACTAATTATCTGTCAAATCAGACATGAGATAAATATTACCATTCACAAAATAAGTACTAGTTGAAAAAAAAACGTTAGATGGCGGACCCTTTATTTAACAAACGTTTATTATGTAACTCAATACATGTGGTGGCATTGCCACATGTGGTTTACAGAAAAAACGCTCCTGTGACGAAACCTTACAATATTAATTTACATGTTTTACAGATTCCTGTGAAAAATACATTTAGGTTGATAAAGGGAATGACTGCAGTTCCAAGTTCCTAACGTAGATGTCACAATGAGTACTGAAAGTAGCAAAACAATATATCACGGCTCCCAATGTCAACGGTGGGGGAATCATAGACGGCATATATCAACAACCGATTCGAAAGGATTAAGAAACAATATGCCTAGTTTGACAGCTAGATTGCAATTTCATTATTCTCACTCTAAACCTGTTCACACAACTGTTCCTTGTAAGTTAGTGCATTACACCTGTAATGTTAAATATGAGCATACCTTCCACGCCTCCTTTTAAATTCCTTATCAATATCATATATTGATACCAAGGGGTAAATTTACTTAAACTATGACTGTTGAATATACTCCTTACACTTTAAAAATACAAGAATTGAACTTAAAGCTATGGCACAAACAAAAAAATCTTGCCGAATCAATTGCAACTGAATAATCCACACTCGAAAGCTTCTTTCGAAATTGCATTAATAATTGCTTTATTTGAAAACCTTTTACATTAGAGGAAAAACTTATTTTACCAAAATCTATCCCCAGGGCTGAAACCATGAGGTAGCTTGATTAGCACCCCACCAGCTATTGTTGTATAATATAACTCATGGCTGTAGTATAATCCGACCTTCCCCGCATAGCCAACCTAGAGGTGTCTGACCAACAACAAAAAAACAGTCGGCCGCGTACAAATTAACCAGTCTTAATTATTTTTTCTTGATGAACTATATTTCAGAATTTTGATTAAGGCAACATTAAGACTATCCTGCTATTAGAAAAGAAACTCTGGTAACTCCTTCCGCAACTATGAGTAAAAAAATATTTTCGTAAATATTTATATAAATAATATACTCGTATATCAAAAAAATAAGGATAGGTCATGCCTTTCCACGGAGACTTTGAAATATGTTTTTTGAGAATTTCGAACATTGAACCCAATATCGCTTTGTTCAGGAAATACATACGACCTCACTTATGACAATTAATTGTTAAATGTGAATATAGTTTTTGTTTTAAAACTGTTTTTTAGCAAACTCCTATTATTTGGTAGTGAATATAAATATGTTTATTATTATTATAATAATAATAAAGAAATAAACTTTTTTTTGGGGGGCTGTGATTTTTTTTTCTGATTTAGGTCACCGAGATATGAAAGTAATTGGAAAGCACTTATGTAACGTGTTGAAATGTTAAAATTAAATAAAAAGAAATATAAATATTTTGTAATATATTATATATTTTTATGACAATTTTTTATTTCCTTCTTGCAGATGGATGGCACCTGAAAGCCTTTACGACGATCTCTTCTCGGTGAAGTCTGACGTTTGGAGTTTTGGAGTTCTCATTTGGGAAGTGGTGACTCTGGGTTCCACTCCTTATCCTGGATTATCAGCAGCCGATGTCATGAGGAAGGTAAGATCATCAATGTCTTTAATTAATATTACCTTTATTGTATATTAATCTTGATTGTACTTCATTAACGATTTAAAAAAAAATGAAATTTGAAATGTTTCTGTTAGTAAAAAAATAATTCAAATTTAAATAAATAAATTGAATCACTTCTAAAGGCAAGGTGTCTATTGAATATCTAATAAAGTGTATTTATTTATCTGATTATAAATAGATTAAAATTGTATGACTTGTGGAACTCAAACTCTCTTATTTTTTATCCAAGAAAAAGTTGAAGAACTTAAGTTGACACATGTTCGATACGTTTGAATAAAAAAAAATGATAAGCTTAAGGGCATAAAATACTTTTTCCGGATAAATTGATAATATTTGGGTTACGCAGTATGTTATCGGGCAGCCATATTTCATATTTAGGTCAAGATGTAATTTATTTAGATCCTTAATATTTTTATTATCCACATAAATTGTTAGCTTTATTACTTGCAAACACAGTGAAGGCTACACGTGGGGCTTATAAAAAATATGTAATTACATTGATCTGTAATTTAACTTGTTTGTAATACACGAAAAGTAATTTATAACGTTAAGATAATAGCTTTTTTATTAATCGGAACAAATGTTTCAATACAAAAAAGCAATAAACAGAAAAAAATAAAACATATTTAATCATTTCTTTACGGTTCAGTGTAATACAAATTATACTGTCAATACGGCGTGAATTTTTCAAACCATTTTTTTGCTTAAAACTAGTATTTGAAGCATAAATGCACTTATTTGATCTATTTCCATATATCACATTGGTTATTGTATCCCTAAGCTATTAGATGATGCATAAAAAACTGTTATATTTAACAAACGTTCATTATGTAATTCCATACATGTGGTGGCATTGACACATGTGGCTTACAGAAAAATCGCTCCTTTGACGAAACCTGACGATATTTATTTACATGCTTTACAGATTCCTGTAAATACTATATGTAGGTTGATAAAGGGGATGACTTCAGTTGCAAGGTCCTACAGTAGATGTCACAATTAGTACTTAAAGTAGCATAATGATATATCATGGCTCCTGTTGTCAACGGTAGGAGAATCTTGGACGGCACATATCGACAACCGATGCGAAAGTGTTAAAAATAAAATATTATAAAACACATTAAAATTGTCGTCAATTTCAAATATATAAAGATTAAAAAATACAGCGAAATGTAGCAAAACACGTATAAAAAATAAGAAATAACAGTATCAATAAAAATTAAGGAATACAGTTTCATCGAAAAAAAAAAGGGGCCAAGGATTTGAAAAAAGGATACATTTTAAAGACACCAACGCAGTTGAACTGAATTGAGTACTCGATACTCCACAAGTACCAATTGGAACGGACAACAATAAATGGTTACGAGCACGGGTATACCTTATATGAAACGTAAAATGTAGAGCATTTAAGAAAAATTAAAATAATTATTTTATTTTTATTTTATTAACGGCCTAGGCCAATACATACGGTTATTTAGTAGAAAACACAATATATAAAATGGTAAAACAGAATAAATATTATAGCTGAGACAATACATTTTGACAAAACATGAACATAAGTAAATAAACAGATCTAGTACATTAGTAGAGGGATCTGCGAAATGCCGGAAGGTCCACCCTGAAAAAGTCTAAGTCACTAGAGGAGTTAACCAGTCTACACATTCTTATCATAGGAGAATAGAAACCGTAGTTGGTTTTGGATGTCCTTACATGAAGCAGGTTACTGCCTCTAGTGAACCGGGAGGGAACATTGAACGTAATTTCCTGCATTAATGTCGAGTCATCGATTATGGAGTTCATAATTTTAAAAATAAACAGCAAGTCAGTCACTGTTCTACGTCTCTCCAATGCAGATACATTAAGTCGCCTCTCCATATCTTCATAGGAGTAGCTACCTCTCTCAAGGCCGATCAGTCGTGCAACTCTTGACAAGAAGCTATGTTGGACTGATTCAATCCGATCGATAATAATTAGTCTTGAATAGGCTTACATGAACACACATAAGAAAATACTTGTGATGGAACAATCTTATCTGTGTATGATGAGACTGTTTAACCAAATCGCCTCGAATGTTGATATATTTCACGTAAGGGAGGCCCAATTCAGACATGAACTCCACGAGTTTCTTTTGGAGGAATAATTTGTTGGCGTCGTCTGTTTGATGAGCAATGGGACCTTCTTTGGCGTTTTCTTTATTGCTTTGTTCTTAGTACTGAATCATAAGTACCTACATTTGTAAATATTGTATTTTTTTATTTTAGGATTAATTCTTATTTTTTTTTTTATTACTTATTTTTATTTCTCTTCAGAAATGAATTGAGTTGTTCAAATTTATAATGTTATTGTAAGGTTTTTTTTAATGAGTTTTGTAAGCCATGTATGACGCTTTCATTTTTTAGAATAACTTAGCAATATCTGCATTATTTGACTTGAGATATAATAACTCAATGTTAATGTGTAATTGAATCATTGGCTTAAAAATAATACAAGCTTTTATTTGTCAACGACGGTTTATATTATTTTTAACGATAATTTTTATTTTAAAATTAAAAATATAAATAGGGTACAATGTAAAGTAGGAGAAGGTATAAAATTCATTTCGTGCACCTGCAAATCAAAATGGATGTTAACTCGTACTTGTTAAATTAATGTTTAGCCTCAAAGTACCACAGCAAAACTTTTGTAATCAATGAAAGCTCGCGGTTCTCACACGCTCCTTTAAAGCTCCGTAGATTCATTGAAAATTGCGCATTGTTTCGTGAAACTATCCATTGTAAGAATAGTTTTAGATTCGAATTTAAAATAAGAATTTTCGCAACGTTTAAGATTTGAAATATCCCTTAAAATTGATATAGAATTTTGTGTATTTGCATAACTTCGTAGGTTTTCACGGCCAGATTTAGTTTTGTGTTTTTTTTTATGTAAGCACATACATGAGAATACCGACAGATGATGATAGTAATTCTGAAGTCTCATCTGTGGAATTCTATGATGCTTAAGTTTATGGCTTTATGGCTAAGCGCTGCATGTGGAGTGTTGATCCGCCAACATCGTAGACTACAGCCCGAGATTCACGCATCATACATTTATTACAATAATTCACTGTGAATGGGTAGAGTTCACGAGGCGACTTTCGTCTACCACCAATATCTATTGACTGGTAAATTACGGGTGAGGGACTGAATTCACACCAACCTGGGGTTATTTTAAAATATATACTTAGAAAACGACTAAACACAATTATGCGGTTTATTAAGCAAACGTTTTAACCACTAATCTCTACCCACCAGCATTTTTTAAATGTGGAGAAAATTTTCACATTTTCAGAGTTTTAACCTTTTCGCATCGGTTGCCGGCATATGCCGTCATAAGATTCCCCGACCGTCGACATTTGCTGACGTGATTTATCGCTTTCTTAGAATAGTTTCTTATGCATCATCTGATAGCTCAAGGATACAAGAACTAATGTTATATTAATATATATAGACCAGATAAGTACATTTATTCTTTAAATACAAGTTTTATAATTGACAGTATAATTTGTATTCAAACCCAGCCGTTATGAAAGGTTTAAACGCATTTTAAATTATCTTTAAAGGTCCTAATGCTGTTAAATTACTACTAAATTAGACCAAATTGATCCTCAGAGACAAATAATATTATTTGCGAATGAAGTGAGACACGATGCCGTGTACATATTAACACTACAAATACGAATACACATGTATGTGTGTGTTTATATGTCAGACACGCCATCTCTTGCTAATCCACGGTCGCTGCTCTTCGGAACTTAAATAAATAATTCCTCATGCACCCACCCACCCACAACCGACAAACTTGTCTTACACTTGCCGAACATCCATACACGGTTAATATATGTCGACCAAGAACTGGCAGCTTTCAAAGCTCCTTCCTTAATACCACCGTAAGCTATGGAATGTTCTTCCAGCGTCTGTGTTTCCTCCTTCCTACAATCTGGATCTCTTCAGGAAACATATAAATATACACTTGCGATCTTCCCGACCCACACACAAACACGAACACAATACACGTTTCTCGCATGCAGCGTCCAGCCTCCCTGGCTGAGCGTCATTGAGTACACTGGTCTTGACCGGGTGTGCTCTCCTGCATACGTTTACATAAAAAAAATAATGAAATGAACCAAGGCTGCCAAAGTATTAATGTGCGCTTAATACGGCACTCGTACAATGGCTTGAATTGCGTACTTTTGCGGCACGTAAACTTTTTAAATATAACGAGCTTGGAACGAGTTACCTTTTGTCGCGGGATGAAAGATGGATCCGGAATGGTCCTGAAACCGCTGGGCAAACGACAAAGGGATCATTTACTATCGTAATTAGGGCAGATCAAAGGTTTTCAGGGCCGCATTATTTTTGACGTTCCGAGGTCATTATTTCAGACATTGCGTACAAACAACATCATTTGCGCGGGTTTCAGATTCGCAGGGATGAATAATGTGCGAATTAATAACGCCGAAATCTCACATTTTTTATTATAATTTTTGAAAAAAATATTTGAATAATGGTGTGGTCTGAAACAGTTACCATTAACAAAAATTCAATTCATCTTAAAGTACTCCATACATTAAATTATTTTATCTTTAATGACTTTTTTTTTGCTTTGAAAAATATTATGAAACAAAAATACATCCTTATTAGGTTTATTACATTTTTTAAATGATGAATATTTTTTCAAGTAAGAATCTTCTTTATTATTATTTCTGCCCAGTATCTGGCAACATCGATAGCCCATGTGTTGCCTAGCATTAGGTCTTGAGATGTGCAGCTTGCTGGGCATATGGAGCAGAGTCTTAGGTATTAGGCAGTCTGTTGGTCTGCACAGTCGCACAATAATGGCTCTCCATGCCGAATTATTCCCCACCTCTCAAGGTTGTCCTTTGTTCTATCAACTCCGGCTCTTAATCTTTTCAGGGATTTCCAGGTTCGCCAGTCAAGGTTTTTGCTAGTTGGGAGGCATTCCTTTGGAGTAATGAAATCATACGATGCGACTTCTTGCTAGAGCTGGAGTCTCTCATTTTCAGTACCGGATGTGAGAGGTTGTGTGGATCTCAGAAAGCTGCGTTGTGACTTCAGTCTTTGTGTTGAGGGTATCTGATTATACAAGCAGTGGGGCGGTTGTTTGATTGCCTTACGAATTTTTTCGACGCATGTGACTTTGCGTTTTATGTTTGGTTGTGCGATACCAGCAAAAGGGTATAGTTTTGAAAATGGGGGTTGGTCTAAGGCAGCCTGTGACGACTCTAGATGCATCATTCAAGGCAGTATCCACTTGATTACAATGGGCTGATCGACCCCATACTGGTGCCGCATATTCTTCTGCTGAGAAACAAAGTTAACGGTTAAAGTCTAAATGTATACAAATGGACCAGTATCTCAAACACTAATGGTAAATTTCAGTGACAGTAGTCCCAACATAAAAATAGAAAGATTCATTCGTAACGCTTAACCTGTGAAATTTAAATTCAAATTTCCCGGTAATTTTTGCAAACAGTGCATTGACTTTTATATAATATATTATAATAATATTTAATAGAAGAATTTACTTGAGTGGGAGTTTTTTATTTGCATACTAGTCTCCTTATCTAATATTTCACAAAGGTGATTTAGTTGACACCTTTCGTGCATTAATCACAAATAGACAAATTATCTGATAGACGCTGATTGATAATGCGATCGATCAGGCTTTGCTTCGCTTCTCATCAAAGTTTGCAGCGCAGAAATGCGAACGCTTTGAAGAGACTTCCACAGGTAATGATGAATTCCCTAATTGTGAATGAAAGCTCGAGAGCTTTAGCACTTAGAAGCTACTCCTCGAAGCTCTAAGGTTTATCTATGAAATCACACACCGGAAAGCTACGCAACGAAGCTTTCTTTGTAAGGCCATATCTAAGAAGCCTGTTTAATACACTTGGCTTCGTTAATGCGGTTAAACACGACAAGATATAACATAGAATAATATTTTTTTCAGTATGCCTTTTCTTGGTTTATTTATTATTGTAATATGATGATTTATTTATCACTATTATGTGATGTTTTTCTTCTTCTATTTATCGATATTATATTACGTTTTAGGAGCCTTTTTTAATACACTTAGTTTCTTTAAAACGATCAAGCACGACAAGATTTAGAACTATTTTTTACGACTTATTATTATTTTTTTTTTATTTATTTAACAGAACACAAGTTCTTATACAATATAAAAATTAAAAAAGATGCACTTTTCAAATGAAAGAAATTATAAACTATTTTTAAAATTCCTATTCAAACTAACATTTATAAGTGCAGCGTCTTTTATTTTATTTATCATTTTTATATTACGTTTTAGTGTAAATCAATGCAAATCCTTGTTGGAAATAACGGTTAAAAAACAAACATCCAAAATTTTATCATAATACTGAAATATCATGACTCCTTTTCATGGTTTATTTATTACTGTTCTGTTCTGTTTTATTTATCAGGGTTGAACGATGTTTCTTTTTTATTTATTACTATTTTGTATTTTTGCAATGACTCCGACTTTGAAGGATGTTGACAGCGTCTGTTTTTGACAATCCTCCTGATGGTCATTCATACGGTTTTGAATGCCGCGGTCGCTGCCATAATATCATTTTCGTCAGCCGTTTTATCTGGATGAAGACCCTTGGCGTGAAGATACGCTATCTTCACTTCAGCAACATTCTTAAATTGCATGTTGGCAGGATGAGGATCACCAGAACAAAACACAGACTTTCAGAAAATCGTATAAACCGGACTGATGTACTTTACCCGGAAATTTTCGGCCCGGAGTGGAATAAAATGCCGGGCTTCGGCCAGACGGGATCTTTTGGGTCGGGAGAGTCAACCAACGGACGTCAGGCGCCCTCCTTTCCGCATCCAACAACCTTTACGTTACGCTCTAACAGCAATCGGTGCTCGTCCAAACGCCGATGCACCTGCGCAATGTCACAAGTGCAACTAAGAGCCATTCTGTAGGTAGGATGACAGACACGTCCGCACGAATCGAGAGTCGAGTGACGAATTTATCACTGTTATGTGATGTTTCTCATTTTTTTGTACATCAATGTTTTTTTATGTTTGTTATTTCATCGTTTTTAATCATATTTGCAACTGTCCATCATTTTTATTTAGCACTAATAATATAATATTTGGAGAAGTTGTTATTTCATTTTATTTTTACGAGCAATATATCGAGCTTATCATCCGATATCTTTTAAAAAATTCGGATTGATAATCGACCAAATATATATACCAAATAAGCCTCCGATACTATTTCTGCTGTTGTTTTAAGTTTTCCTGGTTTCTAAACTGGAGGTCGATGGCAACCATTTTTTTCCCAGGCGGACCTTTCGGTGTTGCGATTTCTTAGAATGATCCAAAGTCGTCAACCCTAAAAAACCGCCTGCAACGGCGGTCAAAATATTCGATTTCAACAATTTGCCACACACAGCTTAATCCAAGAGGAACGATACCAAACCTGGCCGTGAAAATCTAAGAAGTTATTTTTAAATCTTAGCTGAATATGAGTAAGAGGATGTTTAATCAAAAGCGGCAATAATATGAAAAAGTCACATTTAATGATAAATAAAAATAACAACAAACAAACTATTTGCATGATTTAATAAATTATTTTATCAGAAATAGTATAAATAAGGATTTCTGGGAACGGTGTATTAAATGAAAAGATATCAATATAAACAGAAAAATAAAAATTAAACAAAATACTAGGAAATAAAGTTACGATAATTAAGCTTTCGTTGCCAAAAAAAATAATTATTTAAAAAAAACAACTAAATAATGCGTTCATATTTAATTTAGAAGGTATTCTTTTTTACTACTAATAAAACGATATGTTGTCACCTATTTTTTTTTTGGTTGCTTTTCTTCCATTGGTTTCTCATTTAAAAAAATGTTTTATTACGGTATATTTTTTGACTTATTAAACCATAAATAAAATCATATTATAGTTACTTAAACTTCTCATTCTATATAGTTTTGTAGGTTTTTACGGCCAGATTACAAAAAAATGGCTTATGGATTGAGAGACGTGTGTGACGAGTTTCTTCTCTTTTCCGATATTTCCAATGCCATTGAAGGGGTCATCCTCAAGGTTGATGATTCTTCAAATTATTTTCGGTCCTCCATTTTGCGTGCAAAAATACATTTTATTATTTTTATCATAAGTTACTGAAACATGAAAATGGAATTTCAATGCGAAATGGTTTCACCCTTTTAAAAACTCTAGTTTTTCAATTCAATTTTTCTATTTCCATACGTATTTTTTAATACAGAGCAGACGATATTTCGTGCAGTATACAAACTAGTTAATACTTGATGCTTCAAAAACATTTTCATGTTTTTGAAGCTCCTCCTCTGTCAACTTTACTCACAGTTTACCAAGTGGTAAATTGATTAAAGCCACGACAATAAGATAAATCCTTTATGAAATCAATACAAAAATACATTAATTAAACATAATGCTAAGCAAGCGTTGATGCTAATGCTGTTAGTTTGAGCCACGGCTAGGTCGACCAGCCCTCAAGCGCGGTAGGCGTCAGACTACTGAGACCACGTGGGAAGCAGTACCTCCTTCGGCCACTATATTATTCAGAAATGGTACAGGAAAGCTTGCTTTTTTCGTTAAATACCATTTCATTAGTAGCGCTACATCAACGTAACCACGGTTCTCTCGTCGACCACTAATTTTAAGTGGCGCTACATAACATGTGAAGCTCAGTTTCAAATATTGACAGTGGCGATGTCGGTTAGTTTTTGCTTGGGTCATGATTTATTTATTTATTTATATACAGAATTGAAATTACATTTTTTTTTACAAATATTTAGAAACATAAAGTATACATAAACATACAATAAATAGAGAAAATAATAATAAAAAAAATTAAAACACAAAAGAATAAGAAGATGACACGTGTCAAAGATAGAGATCAAGTAGAACAATACCATCGACAAAGGATGTAAGAAAAGGATCGAGGTGTGCTGGTAGGCCATTTAGGAGCGACATTGCCATTGTACCAAATTGAGTGCTTGAAGCTCCACAAGCATCGACTGGAATCAAAAACAATAGATGGCTACGAGCACGGGTGTACCTATCTGGAAAATAGAAGTTAAAACATTCAATAATCCCAGGGTTGTGAATTGAACCGCGAAGAAGAAGGAATGAATGTTTGAGTGCAGCAATTTTCCTCCGGGACTCTAGCGAATGGAAAGAAAGCATCCCTAGAAGAAAAAGAGTTGGGTAATGTTCGGAATTAAATGAATTGAATGGATAGTTACCGTAAATTTAAAAATAATGACGTCCCACATCAAAGGATCACTGAAATATGTGTGATCCTATGATGTGGGATAGCGATCAGTAAGCTATCTTCTATTAAATAAATTAAATAAAAATCTTGATTTAACATGGAACACACTGAGCACTGTTTCAATTGAACGAAGACTGCAGTTTAGCGATCTATGAAAGATTCTTCACTTAAAATGTGCACAAACGTACTGACGTATAAATTTATATTTACTGATAAAGAAAGGGTTTCAATAGAAAGTAACTTGATAGATTGGGTGGAGTTAAGGGGTAGGGATTATGGGTGGGGTCTATGGAAGCAATATAGAAGCAGAATATCTTCTAATGTTTGTATTTAAAATTATTAAGCGATGGATTTTATTTGTAAAACATAAACATCAATTACTTCTTAGGTTTTCACGGCCAGATTGTGGCTTTTGGGTTCCAATATTTTATTAATATTGGAAGATACTAATTTGCCACACAGGGCTAAACCCAAAAGCCACAATACCAACATAAACATCAATCATTTAATTGGCTTACAAATAAAGAAAGGATGTATGTAGTCCAATGAATCGGAGATCATATATTTGGGTACATTTTTTGATTCTTGAATCTTAGAACAAAATCAATTACAATCCTGTATATGTCGACTTAGGTGGGGTATGGATCGTTCAACCGTTTCAAATTTCCGATCGCAGTCAATTGCTTGAAGCGGTCTAATGAACTCTTAGAGCTGAGAACCTTTTGGTCTCGTATTTCAACCCGTGTGAGGGTCCAGAGTGTTCTGTTACTGTCGCAGTGAACTGAAATATGTGTGATCCTTACTGACCTTCAATATGATCCAAAAAAAGTAAACGCAAACTCGATAATACCAACAGATGGTGATTGTAAAATCTCGTATGTGAATTTTTTTGCGCGAGGCAGGCTTAGTGATCTTTCTTCGTAGTATCAATCCGGTGGATTGGTTTGCAGCAACAGAATCTTGCATCTCGATCTCCATTCCTCTCAGGTCCTCCGGACCGACCCTTTTCAGCTCAGCATAATAGCGCTACAGTTCATGTCCTCGAATATTTTCTATTAAATCAGTCTTCCCATTTGTAGTAACTGTTCGAACATTCCAGATGGGATATCTTGTTGGCTGAAGGTTTTTCTTATTTGTCTTGGTTGTTTTGTCTCGAGATAAAAACGTGGAATAATTATCTATTATTATTATAGTTAGATAAAAGCTGTGGACAGCACCTGTGTTTTGAACTGTACTTAGATATCACATGGACTCGTGAATCTTATCTGCTATTTTACTCTATTTCACTCAACTGTTCTAAACCTTTGTGTATTGTATTCAATAAAGTCTGACGTTTGACAGCGTCCGCCATTTTCTGATGCGTCACGTGACTAAAAGTGCATAGACAAACCACCATCTGTGTGATGACTTTGAAACTACTTTCACTGTGTTTACTGTCATTATTTTAATTGATAGACTCAAGACTCACCTTTTTACTCGGAGAGGCAAAGAAATGCTTTTGGAATGACCATTTGGTTATAAAAAAGTGGTTATGAAAAAGCGCTATACAAATACTGTTGTAAGAAGATATTTTCACGATACAAAAAATCTCACCCACGTTTAGCATTCATAATGTCGAGTCGCTAGAATCTGCGAATAGAAAATATCCGAATTTTAATATTTCACTCAACTTTTCTTTCTAAGCCCGTTCAAGTAATTTAAGTTCTTAAATTTAAACAACAACCACGAACATCTCTTCGTTGGCGTCTTAAGCGATCATGAATGGTCTAATTCTAGAAATCTTTCCGTCGGCTTTATCACTAGTGTCATCGCCCGTTATTATCAATTAACGCTTTGTTCGTATATTATGTATTCATCACATTTAACTGGCCTTCCAAGACGTGGTACAATTTCAACATCAAAATAACCGGATTGAAATTTTGTAATTATTAACACTATCTAGTCCGGTTACACAACACGTGTGTAATCGCCAGGCCGAACGTTAAAGGCGGGTCACACAACATGTGTGCGATCGTTCCACCAACGCTTAGTGGCCGACTATACACAGCTTGTGTTATGTTTTTTCTCAAATGTTAGTTGCCGATCACACAACATATTGTTTTTATTTTCAACGATAATTCAAGGATCTCAAACCTTTTCAGTGAGGGTCTTATTTAATTTTATTTGAAAACGTGATGATAAAAAATTCAAACGAGCATTTTTGTAAAAAATAATAATGTGAGATTAGACTTTATCTCGCTTGTTATATTTATTATTTTGAAATTGGAAAAACGTTGATCGTTTTTTTCGATCAATATTTTGATTGTATGCACTTAAATTTTATATGTTTGTTAGCTAAAATAAGTATTTCCCAAAATATAAACTGGTTTTTGTAATTTTATTTTATATTCCAATGCAATATATTTTTGGTTAGAATTAGTTGACGATACACACACTGAACATATGAACTCACTGAAGCGCTGACATCCATGGAAAACATATTTAATTCCAACTACAATATGAAGATAAACAGCACAAAAACCAAAGTCATGAGAGTAAGCCGCAATGAGCAGCAGAAAATAAACATATCAATGCTAGGAGTACCCCTAAAAGATGCAAAAGAATTTGTATACCTTGGAACTACGATTACCTGGGATGGCAGAATAAAAAGAGAAGTCAACAGTCGCATACATCAAGCAAGGCTAGCTTTCAATAAAAAAGCCAAAATTCTTGAGTCAAAGAATATTAATTTAAGGCTCCGCAAGCAACTTGCCAAAACACTTGTTTAGAGCATCTTAATGTACGGCTGTGAGACATGGTGCTTATCTGAAAGTGATAAAAAAAGACTAGAGGCCTTTGAGATGTGGTCGTACAGAAGAATTCTCGGAATTTCCTGGAGAGACCACGTCACGAACAATGAGGTTCTCAGGATAATCAAGAAAGATAGGTACCTTATAAGAACCATCTCAGAAAGGCGAGCCCGATGGATCGGTCACATCATGCGCCACGATGGTCTTCTTCACGATATTGTGGAGGGGATGGTTGAGGGTAGAAACTGTAGAGGGCGCCCTAGACGGGAGTATTTGCAGCAAGTTTTCGAGGACATGAATTGTAGCCCTTATGCTGAGCTGAAGAGGGTTGCTGAGGACCGAGAGGAATGGAGATCGAGATGCAAGATTCTGTTGCTGCAAACCAATCCACCGGTTTGATACTACGAAGAAGATACACACTGATGCTTTGTTCGATATTCCCGATGATGCTGAGGAGATCAAAGACAGTGACGATGATGGGGGATGGATATATATAAACAAATTCATATACGCGAATTTCTTGTAAGCAATTCTTTAAAACAAACTATCGGCCTCCCGGCGTAAGTTTAGCTAGTATCGCGCGGACTGGATAGTGTTTTAAGAATAATTATTCCTTTTGATTACTGTATGAATCAATTAAGACTAAAAAAACTTATGTTAGTGATAATTTTTTCGTTATTTTTTTAATTCGACGATAAAATAATTACATTTCTAACATTGTTAATTACTACGCAACGGCGAAACAATTAAAAAATGTTTTTTTTCAATGTTTTCAGCATTCATTTTGAAATCCATAATAAATGCAATGTATTTCATTATACGCAGCAAATCGAAACAGCAATATCTGGAATAAAAGTCGAGTGCTTTAAGCGTTACTCCGAATTACGCTTAAATATTTGGTATGCAAACCCTTACACATTCCACATTAGTCTTTACCTTTCTCTACGTGGGTTTTTAGGAAAATCCTTCGGCCGGTCACCTTATACTTGTACCTGCGCATCTTAGTACCAAATACCTTAAATTTTTTACAGAACACTCTTTGGAATAAGGTAAGGACCATGGTGGTTGACAGATCATTGTGGTGGCTATTTGTGAAGACTATATGCTGTAACTAGAGAGCGGATATTCATGAATTATCATGAATAATTGAAATAATAAACAAACTTACTTTTTTTTTCTCCTTCATAGTGCTATTAGGTATACACAACCTAAAAAATACTGTATTCTTTAAATTATACATTCCAGATGTCGGCGGGTATAGCGCAATGGTCAAAACGTTTGCTTTGCAAACCAAAGGTTGTGGGTTTAATCCCCGATATAGATTAAAAATAAAATAAAGATTTTCAATCGATTTCTGAGCTCTTAAATACCCCCGGTCCATGTGAATTTGATTCATCACCCGTAAAATGCCAGTCATAGCCCATTAATTAAAACTAGTGTTAGACGAAAGTCGTCCCGTGAAGACCACCCATTCATAGTAAATTCCTTGAAAAGTAAGGGTAATGTGTGGATCTTGGGCTGTAGCCTGTGATGTTGGCGGATCAATCACTCCACATGCAGCGCTTAGCCATATGCATTATGTTAAGCGTCATATAATACCACAGATGAGACTTCAGAAATACTATCACCATCTATCGGAAATTCTCTTGTATGTGTTTACATAAAAAACTATTGTTTTTTATAACTTTTGATATGTAATTGATTAACAAGTATTCAATTTTGCGCTTCTAAATGAGCATCCAGGACACCTCGATCCTTTTTTTCACATCACTTTCCTCTCTTGTTGATGTATTAGTTTACTTAATGAAAGCCACTATCCGGAGAATTGAAATGTTGAGAGATGGATGAGTAATTACGAAACCACACCGAGTTACTAAATGCTGAGGAGTGGCACGACGAACGTCTAAGGGTTAATCCAGGTAGCGAGAAAGAACCGTCTGCGGCTAGCGGTCGACATCAAGTGAATGTCGATTCTCTGCACTATTGTGTCAGTGAGAAGGAGAAAGACTCTGTTTCCAGCTAGCAAAAACGACATTTATACTCGCTCGGTCTGGTATCCGCTCTACATGGATGACAACTCCGTTTACAGAAGATATTTGACTTGAATCTACTTATTCATTTCTTAATCATTCAATTCAAAATCTGTTTATAACAGTTCCTCATTTGTGTGTCCCGGCGAGCGAAGCACATATAACAGATCATTTGTCATGGTTTTTTGGTGTCAGCCTAAAAGAACCATATATTGTGTCAATATCAGTGAGATATCACCAAAACTGGTTATTAAATAAATAACATTATTAAGACACAGTAATTTTATAAGATTTCGAGATCCCCTCTCATAAGATAGTTACTGAATTGCGTGGTGGTAGGATGAGGAGCAGAAGAATAACAAAGACTTTTCCTATAACTAGTCTTCCTGACGGCATTACAAAATGACAACACATGCGTGTCCGATGAGCGCACAAAAATAAGAGACGAAAGATTGTACAATCGAGGTTTTTGGTACCAGTCAGCAAGGGCTATATTATGCTGATGTCATTTTATTATTTCATTCTTTAGATATTACAAAGTATTGCGTTTTTCTTATTTGCTTTATAATTTATTTCTAATGTAATGTAATAATCGTTGCAGGAAGTCGGCAGGCACTCTAGTTGCCAGTTTTTAGATGATACTCGAAGAATTTTCTTTGTCATAAATTTTCAACTCTATGTTTATTAATTTAATCAATTTTCTTCTCGTTTCAGGTACGTGATGGGCACAGGCTTGAAAAACCTGAACACTGTCGGCGAGAGCTGTACAACATCATGTTCTATTGCTGGGAGCAACTACCAGCGCAGAGACCAACCTTTGGAGAGTGCGTGACGCTGCTAGAGAGGTTGCTCATGACGGAAACGGATTACATAGAACTGGAGAGATTCCCGGACCACTCGTACTACAACGTGGCCAGCCTTAGTGGAGAAAAGTTATAGAACTTATTTATGTAGAAGAAGAATCAACCAAATTGGACTGTAAAGAAAAGATATTTCTGAGCGAAACTTGTTGTATGAGTGCAGTTTCATTATGATGAAAATAGAATTTGTAGAACTAAAGAAGTCTTATAACCACTTGTATTATGAATGAAGAAAAGTTATGGAACTGTGGAGAAAATATTAATTTGAGTGACAACATGTTGGATGATGCAGACTCATATTGATATATATTTTAGACTAGATTTATATAGAAAGATCTAGGATTACTTGAACTTATAATGTTAGTAGTATCACTGAAAATTTGTTTTATATCTCTAGATAAAAGATTATGTTGTGCAACAACCTGTTACGTGGTGCAGACTGGTTATAACAGTTGTTCTAAGCTGCTGCTCTACGAAATAATGGAGCTCTTTACTCAGAGAGGCAAAGAAGCGCTTTTGGAATGATCATTCGGTCATAAAAGAGCGCTATACAAATACTAATATAATAATAATAATAATAGCTACGTGAACCACATTTAAAATTTAAACAATTCATTTCGTTTCTGAAGTACAATAAGAATTAATCATAAAATACAAAAAAAAAAATTAAGCTTATGATCAAGTACTAAGAACAAAACAATTAATGCAAGCAACATAATGTCCCAATGCTCATCAAACAGAAGTCTCCAACAAATTATTCCTCCAATGAAACTCGTGGAGTTCATGTCTGAATTGGGCCTCCCTTACATGAAATATACTATATCTTAATAATGACATTATTTCATATGTTTGCGGGAAGAATTTCAAAACATATTTAATGTATCAAATAATATGAAATTGTATCATTGTAAAAAGTATCATTGATTTATCTCTTTCACTTAAATTAGACGTTTGAATTGCTGTATACAGTTTAGAAACAGAGTAAATGATCGTTTATATAAATAATGTCAGTCTTTCAAAAATATAGACCAAGTGCGTCAATTTATTGAGTTAATTTGGCATTTGATATAAATATAAATGTTCCGGAACCGAGGTCGCGGTCCCGGAATAACGGCGTTAGCTTAAATGGTGATGCCAGAATACCAAGGATCCGGCACTGAGGATAAATCTAAAGACCGGAGTCGACTTAAAACTAATTTATTTGATACGAGACCCCTATGTATACCCTATTTATAACATGAGTAAGCATTTATAAAAGTAATATTAATACATTGAATATCATACACCGCACATTCCTCGATACTGTTTTTGGACCTTGATCGCTTCAATTCAAATAGAGTGGCAGATTAATGGAATGGTAAATGCTCCGTATTGATGCGTTAGCATTCTTTATTAAAATTAATAATACATAGAATTTCGTACACCGCAAATTCCACGTTACTTGTTGTTTTGGACCTTGATCCCCTCAATAAACATAACCCTGTGTCGTACCTGACTCTGAGATAAAGAGTTTGATTATAACAATTACTTTAAAGACTTTTGTATGTTTAAGACAACAAAGTTAAGTTCAAAATAACAGTTTGAACAATAAAGAAGTAGTTTCTTAGATTCACGAGAGGCGAAAAATAACGAAGGAGTTTAGTAAAAAACTGAACATGATGTTAAATGAAGTTTGAATCCTCAAATCTGTTTTTTTTTTCGATTTAATTGGTGATACAAATGTCATATGAGTTGTTGTTTACTATCAAATTGTATAAAGTTAATGACAAAGGACACATTGCTCTATTTTTTACACAATTGCTCGTTTAAAAGTTTAATTTTGGTCAGTTCATGGCTCATGAATGTAGTTACAATGTAGAAGTAACAGAAGTTTCCAGACTACTTGTAAAGGGTCCGCCATCTTACGTTTTTTTTAATCAGTGCTTATTTCGTGAATAGTAACACTAAGCTCATGTCTGATTTAACAGATAATTAGTTTTATCCTTTCGCTAAACGAATATGGTTGTTTATACGCTTGAACATCGCTGAGAAATATTGCGACATTACTTTGAAAATTATGCTATTGTCCGCCATCTAACTTTTTTTTTAACTAGTTCTTATTTCGTGAATGGTAACACTTATCTCACGTCTGATTCGACAAATAATTAGTTTTATTCTTCCGCTTAAAGAATATGGTAGTGTATACGCTTGAACAACGCTGAAAATATTGCGAAATTACTTTGAAAATCAGGCCATTTTTCTTCGAAAATGAGCAAGGAGTGGCCGTTACAGTCAATGGCGATCGATATCGGGCCATTTTTGTTCAAAAAAATTAAAGAGGAGGATATTGTCAACATTTAGTTTCAACAAGACGGCGATACGTGCCACACAGCCGAAGCTACACTCGATGTTTTGCGCCCCATTTTCAAAAAAAAAAAGTTATTTGGCGGACCCGATATTAAATGAAGTGTTAAGCTCATCATTAATGAAGACACATAATGAAGATGCAACAACATAGATATTCAAAGTTAACATAATTTTGATGCAGAAAGAAATTGTTATAGCAATCCAGTAAAATATCACAAGATTAAATATTTTTTAAATAATCATATTTTCCAAACATTATAAATAAAACTTTCATTTAAATGGCTTCTATACAGGCCTGTTTTTATTTCTTCAGTAAATTACTGAAGATTTTTGGCAGTTAATTAAATTAACTAGGAGTAAATTAAATAAATTGGCAGGAGATAAAATAAATTGGCAGAATATATTGTGTTAGTCCGAATGTGGTCAGTTATAAAATTAAAATGTAAGTAATATATTCAATACTGCAAGTAATTACTGTAAAATGAATGAATACTTATCACATTAAAAGGAAATCTAACCTAACGTATTAATAATTACCTCTCATTAATATATTTACTGCCAATTTATTATTTTTAGTGACTTTTTAAAATGTATTTATAACTGACAATTTCAAAAATAATTACTACCTATCAATTGAATTAATAACTGACAAAATAAATAGACGCCTCATTTAAATAATGTTGAATTGATAATCAGTTTTAAGTGTTGTACAATTAACAATAGATTATAAAAACTTTTGGTTATTGAAGCATCATGAAAATTGACTAATTAAAAATATAAGCTTTTTCGTGAAACAAGGAGCTTATTTGAAGCTGAAAGTTTACTAATGATATTGGACATTGATTATATTTCACCCGAGGGGATAGCTCTGGAGAAAGTTTCAGCATCTCTTTTTATTACCTAATCAAATAAAAATATTTAAATACGTTCATATTTTACGAGTTTTCCGGGAAGGTGAGCAAAAATATGCCCTTTTGGTGTGAATAGTTAATCTCATATTTCGCGCTTCTGACATAATGTGCAAATAAAAAAAATATTATTTTTAGTTCAACAAGCAAAATGTTAAATAACTTATAAGGTTTTCACGACCAGATTTGATATTGTGGCTTTTAGGATTAGCCGTGTGTGGCAAATTTCTTTTAAACAATATATTGACCGCCACTGCAGGGGTCTTCTTCAGGGTTGATGATTTAGTTGTGAGTTGGTGTCAGATTATCTTTTTACGAACTTTATTGATATCTCCATGGCATTAAAAGCAAACATTGACAGTGTGAGAATGTTTGTGAAATTACAATATTTGGTGAAAATGCAGAAAATATTTTAGTAATTTATATTTCATATAAAAAATGAATAATTGTATTTTTTATATTTTGTATTCACCAGAAGCGTCAGAACTGAAAACTTGAAATATTTTTAGTGAAACTGTATTCATAACCATTTAACGAGTCAATTTATAATTTGAATATTTATATACCGACGAAAAAATAGTTTTTTTATATTTGGAAATTCAGTATTCGGTAAACAATTTTATTTTCATCATTTCTTTATTCATTCTTTTTAAAATTAATATTCGTAAAATAAATTGTGCTCAGAACTTACATCAGAAAAAAATATTTTCGAGTATAAGCTTCCATTATTCATTAAGTAATGTTCAATTATAAAGGATCCGCCAAATAACTTTTTTTTTTTTAAAACAGGGCGCAAAACATTGAGTGTAGCTTCGACTGTGTGGCACGTAGCGCCGTCCTGTTAAAACCAAATGTTGCCAATATCCGCCTCTTCAATTTTTGTGACCAAAAATTCGTTCAACATGGCCCCGCCGCATGGAAGCGCCATTGATGGCGCTTCACGCACACTTTCTGCCACAGCAGCAATATTCTCGGATGTACGCACTGTTTTTGGCTTTTCACGCTTTGGTTTATCGATGAGTATGGCAGTTTCTTTCATTTTTTTCACAAGATAACAAACATACGGAGCTGACGGTGATTCTCTTCTTCCAAAATCCGTATGCAATTTTCGCACACATTCTGCAACATTACCATGATTTTTTTAAAAGTAATGTCGCAATATTTCTCAGCGTTGTTCAAGCGTATACACAAACATATTCGCTTAGGGGAAGGATAAAACTAATTATTTTGTCAAATCAGACATAAGCTAAGTGTTACCATTCACGAAATAAGCACTAGTTGAAAAAAAAACGTTAGATGGCGGACCCTATACTGAAATTATTAATGAAAATGAGAAAAATATTAATTGAATGAACCGAAAATGATTTATAAGTATATTTGTAAAAACAATAATAGTCTTTGAAAAATGTTGAGGATAAACAATTAACCGAAATTTTTCCAAGAAAATAAAACTTCTTCAAAAATTTTTTTTTTCTTTTGCTGAAATTGTATATTCTGTATTAAAAATATGATCATTTTTACATTTCTTTTAAATTAATTATTTAATTTTAATAAAATGTGAATTAATTGGCTTTTATGAATTTTTCAAAATAATACATTCTTTAATCATTTCTATCAATAAATTGGTATATATTTGTAATTATATAAACATTGTGTAATGAAATATGCTATGTATATAAATAACCAAATTAATTATGTAAATAAACATTGTAAATACGTATTTTAAGTTATTTTTATGTATTAAGTAATGTAATAATATTTTATATGAATAACTGAATATGTTTTAACTATTTTATCAATAAAAAAATGAAAAATATCATTGAATTCTTATATTCAAATTGTGTGTTTTTTTAACAATTCACTACTTCTGTGCCTAACTGCGGCGTGGAGCAGACCCTGTCACACCTTCTGGAGTGTGAGCTGTGTCCAAATAGCTGCACCCAGGAAGACCTGATGATGGCCGGGAGCAACGACATCGACGTCACCCACTACTGGGCAAAGAAGATCTGACCCTGTAGTTTCCGTCACGATTATATATATACTACTTCTCTAAAATCTATATATTGTGTGTATTATCGTAGAAACTAAAACTTATAAATGCCTTTATAAGCCACTGCCAATTTTTTATTTAATAATTATTGAACATGGACTACATTTAATCGTTTAAAATATATGTGAATCAAAACTAAATATTTTAAATTTCTTAATGTTTTAATAAAAAATAATTTAAAATTATAAATTCTATCATGTGGCTGTTGTGGTGATTCAAAATAAATAAATGAATAAAAAAATCTAAGTTTAAGTACGAGTAGTTATTGTAATTAACAATATACAATCTTATTTTTATTCTTTCAAGAGGCAGGTATAGCTCAATAGTCAAAGCGTTTGCTTAACAAGCCAAACGTCTTGGGTTTGATCTCCGACAAAACAAAAATAAAAAGATTCTTAATCGATATCTGAGCTCTAAAACATACCTCCAGTTGGTGTAAATTTGAACATTTACTATAATATATAATTTCAGTCATAGCTATATTAATCAGAATTGGTGGCAGACGAACGTCTACACCCATTCATAGTAAATTTCTGTAATAATAAGAATATGCTTGAATGTCGGGCTGTAGTCTATGATGCAAACGGATAAACACTCCACATACAGTGCTTAACCATAACATGTTAAGCGTCATAGAATTCACAGATGAGACTTTAGAACCACTATCAGCATCTGTCGGTATTCTCCTGTGCCTTATCATGCCCTTGAAAATATAAGGAAAAATATTTTTATTTTGAACTATTCTTCGTAGGAACTAAGTTCATATAAGTTCAAAACGTGAAAATGATTAAGAATAACAGAAATTCGGTTATTTTACATATTTTCAGGGATTCAAGATGTATTAAATTTCCCTTCCGGATAATTAATAGTGTTTTTACACGCTTTTAATGAACCTACTGAAAACATAACTAACGTAACTATTCTGTTTCGGAATTATTCTATGAAGGGACCGTCTAACTAAATTTAATTAATTTGTATGGAATTCTCTCAACTAAATATTATGTATTTTCTCACTAGACAATTGTTTTGTTATGGATTCAATGTATGTTTGAATACACAAGTATAATAAAAAATTAAACCAAATTATTAAATAAATTTATTTACTTTTCATATCTATTGATAACGTTAAGTTTATCAACTGACAATGTTTAGTGAAACTGCATAAAAATAATTGTAGATTTTTTTAAATTAAAAAAAATACATCACCAGCAGCCTGTATCCGTCCACTGTTGAAAGTTAACCTCTCGCATGAGTCTCCATCCTCTTCAATCCTCCGCTTACCGCATCCAGGTCACTCCCGCTATTCTTCTTATGTCATCAGTCCATTTTGCAGGGGGTCGGCCAATGCTTCGTTTGCCAGTTCTTGAGCGCTATTCCAATACTTTTCTTCCCAAATCGACCGTCGTCTATTCGATAGATATGTCCTGCCTATTGCCACTTGAGCATGCCTATTCGTTGGGTAGCCTCCACTACTTGAGTTCTTCTGAGTATTTTCTCGCTTTAGATTCTTTAGCGATTCTCCGAGAATGGATCTCTCTATAGCACGCTGGGTGACTTTTATTTTATGGGTAAGACTTGCTGTTAGATTCCACGTTTCTGCGCCATAAATTAATACAGGGAGGATGCATTGTTTAAAGAGCAGATATGGTTAAAAAATAATAATCTACAAATTAAAACTTTTCATCACCTGACATACCCCATAACTAATCGAAGAAAATAAGAAAATTTCACGTAATGATGATAATTTTTACATTTTTGCTTGAAATACTGGAGAAAAAAAGAAAACATTAGAATAAATTATTCAACAAAAAAGCTATAAATTTTCAATTTGTCCTTGAAAACTCGTTAAAATATTTAAGCTTATTTTTTTCTAGTAATGAAATATACAAATACTATACATAAAAATTATTTTCAACGCATCAATTCAAGCAGAAAAATAACGGCAGAAGCGGGATGCAAGCCGCGGACCTTGGAAACCAACTTTGCCCAGGTATTCATACCGCTCAGCCGACTTGACTACTGCCATGCCTGAGCTGACTCACGTTGAAACTAGTTTCAAAGTGAGTCAGAATATGTATATTTAATTACTAATAATATTGTAATATAGTCAATGATCTATAAACGTAGATTAGAATATTGAAATAATAAAATAATAATCTAATAAATATTTGGGAAATCCATATTATTTTTTCTAATGGAATGAAACAGACTCGCATTAACTTTCAGCCGACAGCTCTGCAAAGTTTTCTTTTATTTTACGCATTTTCATTAAGTGTACTTTATATAAATATTCAAAACTAACTACAACTTTTTACAGCAACCTTCAGTTTTTCGTGCTGTGTAGGTCTTGCGTCTGGGTCGTAAAAACTTGTATTTCAATTATTTATGTCTTAAGTATTTTGTAAGGGCTCTTGTCGGTAGTTAAGGACGTCACGTCCTTCTCTCCGACCCTCCCAGACTTTTCCTATCCCTTTTTGTCCTCTCCAAACCTGATACTAGCTGAAGTAAGTCTAGGGTATGAAAATTTACATGTTACAGAAGAATACTGTGTTACTATCCAATCTCCAAGTGTATACAACTAAGATGGGCAGAATTTGAAAATGTTAAGTAAATTTTTAAAGCGAAAATTTCACAATTTCTTAAAAAATTAAGGCGATTAACTTAAGCATTCTCCCAGTATCAACGTATTGCGCAGAGACGTGGAATTTAACAGCAAGTCTTACCCATAAAATAAAGTAACCTAACGTGTCACCGAGAGGTCCTTGCTGAAGGTTGACGGGAAAGAAAAATGTAAGAGTGAAAAACTGGGGCAAAGACGTGGAATCTAACTCGTATCCATATAATAAATGTAATCTAACGTGCCATGGAAAGATCTATGCTCGGAGTGTTTCGAAAAGAAGAACTGAAGTTAAGGGTACCTAAAGAATAGGTACACTCAAGTGGAAATGTGATATATCTGTCGAAGAGATGACGGTCGATGGGGAAAAAATATGTTGAATTGGAGAGTTAGCAAACTCCCTGCATGATGAACTAACGACATCAGAAACATAAGATGCAAAGGGTGGAGGATCGAAAATGATGGATACTCATGCTGTAATACGTTCAATACTGGAGGGATATAGGCTTATTATGATGACGATGACACTTTCAATAAAGAGTCTAAAAGTCGTTACCCTTAAATTGTAAAAAAAGGCCAAAAATGGCTGCATATAATATGTTGTGAAAGTAACGCAGTTAGTCTGAAACTTTCCTGAAATTAATCATAAGTGGAAAACTGAAAATTTATATAATTTTGTTAGAAATTTATTTTAGCGGCCAGTGTTGAAATCATTATTTTTAGATTAGTCGTACTAATTACCAAACTCATTAAAAATAAATATCTTAATTTAAAATTAATATGGAACGTTCTAATAGAATATTATTTGTGTTGATGGATATAAAAACTGATTAATTTCTTTATTTTCGTGTGTAATAGTGAGTGCATAAAAAATGATCTCGAAATAATGTTTACATATTCAAAGTGAATGCTATTAACCTCTCCTCCCCGATGATGTCTATCGACTACACATTGCTTGTAATAACTTAAATATCTCTGTAAATATAATACACACAGGGTTCAGATTTTAGGTATTCCTCCTTAATACATTTACGTATTGAAAAAAATATATATTTATAATAATAGGCACTCATCGGGAGCAGGAAATATTTTTCTAAAATCCGGAATAAATTCACCACTACAATCAAGACGCGTCAACTGTTATGAATCATTGCACCTGCCGGAAGTGTGTGCGAAAATAAAATTAAAAAATACACAGATGAGGCGGCATCTATACTCCTCACTCTCGCTGACGTACTAATATGAGTGAGCGAGACGGGAAACCTCAGTCGGTCGCCTAATTCGAAATGATATCTATGGGCGTCGGCACATCGATATATCGACAGGCTAATAATGTTAGTATCTCTCGGATGTTCAAGCGCGAAGGTGCGTCTGGCTGTTTGAGGTCTTCTTCTGATGTTTTTCATGTTTTTAGCTATTAAATGTCAATTATTACTGCTTATTGACATCAACTATTGTAAAATTAAACGATATCTTTGAATATTTTCATTTTTTCGAATTTCTACTCATTTTATTCACCTTAAATCAGAATGTGTAATGAGTTGACACCATCGGAACGCGCGGAAGTTTTTAGCATCGTAAGGCGAGGGTTAACATAAATACGCTATGGTTTACCAACAACAATAGAACATTGTAATCGCAGTTCTTGATAGATCACAGATGGATGGGTTACTGCCTGTTACTACTCGCTCGTCGTTGGTTGGATTGAGCTGCCTCTTAGAATCTAATGCTCCAGATATCTTATTATCTTATACATTTTTTTAAATATGATTAACAAATTGTATATATATATACAGCATAAATATATGTATAATTAAGTATAAAGCCAGTCTCCCTTCCAAAAAACTAGGTGTAATATATAGATCACGTCGGTATTTCAACGATAAACAACTTATTCTTCCTATATAAAGGATAAATCTGACCTATCCGTGAATACGGCAGTCACCTTTGGATTGGAGCCCCAAAATACCTCATAAACTTAATTGACTCAGTTCAAAGAAGAGCAATTCGTTTGATTAACAATGACACTCTTACGTCTTACCTGCAATCAATGGAACACAGGCGTAAGATTGGTTCGCTTAGTGTTTTCCACCGTTATTACCCCGGTCGCTGCTCTTCGGAACTTAAAGAACTAATTCCTCCTGCACCCACCCAAAACCGATAAACTCGTCTTACACTTGCCGAAAATCCATACACAGTTAATGTGTGTACACCCAGAACTGGAGGTTTCCAAAGTTCCTTCCTTAATGCCACCGGTAATCTTTAGAATGCTCTTCCAGCGTCTGTCTTTTCTCCTTTCTACGATAAATCTCTTCAAGAAACAGATACATATACACTTGCAAGCTCCCTAACCCACACACAAACACGAACACAACACACGTTTCCCGCATGCAGCGTCCAGCCTCCCTGGCTAAGCGTCATAGAGTGCACTGGTCTTGACCGGCTGTGCGCTCTTGCATGCAGTTCCATAAATATATATATATATAAATTTATATATATAATTTAGTTCATGTAGAAACCTTTAAAAAATATGTATAATGTTACTCAATATATATGGTATGAAATAAACTACGAATACTACAGCAGTCGTCTTATCGAGCTTTCAAAGCATCTGCCTAGGAGGTTGTTGGAAATAATATAAATGTTCTCATAAAGACCTTTGGATGCATAGATGTCTTTAGAAAACGCATGGATAGCGACAATTGACAGAACCGAGTTGTGGAAACTTATAGTGAGTATTTGTTGCAGATATGGTAGAGTAATTTAAGACTGAGATGTAATTTATATAATTCCTTGTTAATTAACACTAAATTTTCAAAATTTATGACGTAATTAACGACATTAATAATCATTATTAAATATCTCAAATAGTACTTATATTGGCTTCATACTCGTTTTACACCATTTAAGTCATGCCAATAACACGTAAGCTTCTCATCTACGAAACAATTTGTATCAATCATAATAGCAAACTTGACAGCCCCGCCCTTAATCACGTTCATCATCCGATATATTAAGCAGCCTTCCACGAAGCCTTCAAACATTAATTTGTTGTTGCTTGACAACATTAATTAGTACTTGCATGTTCTACAGAATCTGTTCTAACCACCTGGACTAATAAAAAAATCAATTCTGTCTTATTTAATTTATTAATATTTGAATACTTTAATATGAAAATAAACAGCACAAAAAACAAAATCATGAGAGTAAGCCGCAATTAGCAGCAGAACATTAATATATCAATGCTAGGAGTAACCCTAAAAGACACATCAAGCAAGGCTAGCGTTCAATAAAAAAACGAAAATTCCTTAGTCAAAAAATATTAATTTAAAGCTCCGCAAGCAACTTGCCAAAACATTTGCTTGAAGCATCTTGATGTACGGCTGTGAGACATGGTGCTTATCTGAAAATGATTTAAAAATACTAGAGGCCTTTGAGATGTGCTCATACATAAGAATTCTCGGAATTTCCTGGAGAGACCACGTCACGAACAATGAGGTTCTCAGCATAAACAAGGAAGATAGGCACCTAATAAGAACCATCTCAGAGAGGCGAGCCCGATGGATCGGTCACATCATCCGCCACGATGGTCTTCTTCACGTCATTGTGGATGAGATGGTTGAGGGTAGAAACTGTAGAGGGTGCCCTAGACGGGAGTATTTGCAGCAAATGTTCGAGGACATGAGTTGTAGCTCTTATGCTGAGCTGAAGAGGGTTGTGGAGGATCAAGAGGAGTGGAGATCGAGATGCAAGATTTTGTTGCTACAAACCAATCCACCGGATTCATACTAACGAAGAAGGAGAATATTTCAAATGATACACGCATATAGTCAAGGTACCACTGTATATGTATTTTTTTGTATAGGCAATTTGTAAGTTTTGAAACTAACATTTCTATATCATCGAATGAAAACATGAAACGAAAATTTATTCGAAAACTCATATTAAACAAATCACATTTTGAAAACTTCGTTCCAGAATTTAAAAGTTTTACATAATTGACCGCCAAGTTCTCAACGTGGAATTTGCCGAAATTTCCAACTCTTTTGTAATAAAATCGGTGTAACTGATCCAAGACTTTGGGAATTCTTAACTTAATTAAAACGTAGATTTCACCGCAGAGATAGCTAATCTCTTTTATCACGAAAACCTTCAAAATACAAAATTATATCATAACTCTATCACAAACAACGCGTACAATTAGCTAAAATAGCGCAATATAATGAGAAAAGTTTTATAAAACTATTACTTTTTGTTATGCAAAAAAACAACATTTTTTATGCATATGTACGACATCATGTAATGAGTACATGGGGAATAAATGTGTCTAATAATCAGTACCTTTAAAAAATCTAATTAGAATCTAGAGGATATCTTTTTTTCTATGTAAACACATGCAGGAGAGCACACCTGGTCAAGACCAGTGCACTCTATGACGGTCAGCCAGGAAGGCTGGACGCTGCATGCGCGAAACGTGTGTTATGTTCGTATTTGTGTGTGGGTTGAGGAGATTGCAAGTGAATATTTATCTGTTTCTTGAAGAGATCCAGATTGTAGGAAGGAGGAAACACAGACGCTGGAAGAGCATTCCATAGTTTACCGGTGGCATTAAGGAAGGAACTTTGGAAGCTGCCAGTTCTTGGTCGACATATATTAACCGTGTATGGATGTTCGGCAAGTGTAAGACGAGTTTGTCGGCTGTGAGTGGGTGCAAGAGGAATTAGTTCTTTAAGTTCCGAAGAGCAGCGACCGTGGTAATAACGGTAGAAAATACTAAGAGAACCAATCTTACGTCTGTGTTCCATTGATTGTAGATTAGACGTAAGGGTGTCATTGTTTATCAAACAAATTGCTCTTCTTTGAACTGAGTCAATTTAGTTTAGAAGGTATTTTGGGGCTCCAATCCAAAGGTGACTGCCGTATTCAAGGATAGGTCGGATTTGTCCTTTATATAGAAGAAGAAGTTGTTTATCGTTGAAATACCGACGTGATCTCTATAATACACCTAGTTTTTTGGAAGCGAGACTGGCATTACACTTAATTGACTCGTAATATTTGACATTATTCGAGATTGATAATCCAAGCATGTTAATGGAGCTTGCTTTCGGAAGAGAACAACCGTTGAAAGATACAGGATCCGAAGAAGAACTCAAGAAGTGGCGGCTGCAAAAAGAATAGGCACACTCAAGTGGCATTGGGCAGAACATATCTGTCGAAGAGACGACAGTCAATTGGGAAGAAAAGTGTTGGAGTGCGTCATCTAGGAACTGGCAAACGGAGCGTTGACTCACCCCCTGCAAAATGGACTGACGATATCAGAAGTATAACGGGAGTAGCTTGGTTGTAGAGGGCAGACTGACATAGGCTGGTAATAATGATTATCATATGTAATAACGAAAATTTCACTTACAATAATAGGAAATTTTTATCGTAGTTTTCAGTTATATCACCAAAGTTAAGCAACATTTGATGCGGACCAAACGTGGATGAGTTACCACATGTTACATCCCTTTGGGCTGAACCGCTCCTTAGTACCAACTGGTCCAGGCCTCGGAAGTGTCGGGTAAATCATCCGAGTCAATTTAAAAAAAAATGATTTTCAAATCACCTAAAACACATGCCTCTTATATGATACATTCTCCTGTACGGCTGTGAAGTTTCGCATCTCACCAAAAGCCAATGCAACCATATAATGGGTTACAAAAATAGACGTAAGCATAGAATACTGAGAGTATGATGGTTTGACTTAATGAAGAATAACATGGTGAAAGACCGGACAAGACAGCTTTCCATACTACAGTCGATTAAGAAGAGAATCTGAACTTAGCTGTGACATTAACATTAACGTATGCTGCAGGAGAGCATAAACTACAGCTTCCTTTTCTTCAAGCCTTCGGGCTCGTGCCATCCTGCAAGGCTCTTAAGAACTATAAATATAATGTACTCGACGGAACAAACACGAGATGAGACGAGAACCTTATACCTCACATGATATAATATCATTAGAATTTTTTATAATCCTTCAGTACATTTTAAAAATATCAAACAATGTATAATTGAAATTAAATACGTAAATAAATAATAAGTAAGTAATAAAATAAACCTTTTCATTGTTTGATATTTAAAAATAAATTTAATAAATTATAATTCTATTTCCAAACGACAAAGAATGGAGTTTTAAAAAGAATTATTTTATTAATGCAGACAAAAACGAAGCCTTAAGAAGTAGGCATTGTTAATTTTTCTGAAAATAAACCATACAAAAAGTTCCTTGTGTAAAAGTAATAATTATATTTTATTACGGTATAAGACGTATTGTTACTTTCTGTTTATTAAATTTATGTCTTACTAAGAAAGAATACGATCTAAAAATAAAATTGTATTCAACTGAGCTGCTTCTTAGACAAAATGGTCTAGACCTCGGGAGCCTTGAGATATTTATCCGATTTTCTTAAAAAAGTGCGTTTCTTTTGCACTGGCTGATATGAGTATCCCTCCACGCGCGCTAATCTCCGAAGGTTTGATTAGTTCTGTCAAATAACCCGGTGCAGATCTGTTGAGTGCCTTATAAGCTAAGAGGCATAGTTTGTACTAGATTCTATCCGGAACTCTCAACCAGTTGAAGTAAGATAAATTACTCGAACACTAGTACTGTATTATTACGTTTAAAGCGTAAGTTTTTTTTTGTAAATATATGTAAACAAATAGAGGAGAATACCGATAGAAGGTAATAGTAATTTTGATGTCTCATCTGCGGAATTCCATGAGGCTTATCATGGTGCATATGACTAAGCGCTGAATGTGGAGTGTTGATCCGCCAACGTTATAGATTACAACCCGAGATTCACGCATCATCCTTATTATTACAGGAATTTACCATGAATAGGTGGTCTTCACGGGACGACTTTCATCTACCACCAATTTTAATTAATGGGCTATGACTGGCATTTTACGGGTGAGGGATCAAATTCACACCAACCGAGGGTATTTTAGAGCTCAGAAATCGATTAAACCTTATTTTTTTAAAATCGCTGTTGACGATTGAACCCACGACCTTTGGCTTGCAAAGCAAAGGTTTTGACCATTGAGCTTTACCCGCCAGCCAGTGTTAAGTAATATAAGAAATTAAATAACAGAATGCGTTTAAGTAAATTAGAAAAAAAAAAACTTTATTTTTGTTGATATATTTTATTATTTTCATGAATAATTAAATAACACACTTTGTAAAACCACAAACATTAATTTTTTATAAGTCTGCCACTTTTGGATACAATTCTTATGACACTTAATATTAAAAACCACACTGTCATTGCGTTCAACATATATATTTTTTTTAATATTTCGATTATTTAAATATGTCAAATTTTGATTGGTGGAATTCCACAATGTTCGAATTAATAAATATTACAAAATAAGAACGACATGTTTCGGCTTTATCAAACTATATGCAAGTGACTTCTCGACTATATAATATGTTTAATACAAGAACTGTATAGCGATACAATTGAAAGAAATGATGATACAACTAATATAACAACAAGTACAAGGTTCGTAAGCTCTCCGAAATGATCCCTGATGTCAGTTAAGCCTCTATTGATAAGATTTTGATGGAGCATCTAGGGTATGCTAAGGCTTGCGCGAGGTAGGTGCCAAGAATGTTGACCGAAAACAACAAAAACCACAAAAAAATAAAATTGGATGGGCCATTGACAAACACCCACCCTACAGCCCGGACTTAGCCCCAAGTGACAACCATCTCTTCCCTGACATGAAGAAACACCTGGGATGAAGAAGCGGTTCTCAGGTCTGCGTGGCAAGGCGGCATATTTTTTTGATTCGGGCATTCAAAAGCTCATATACCGCATGCAAAAATGCATTGACCTCAGTGGCAACTATGTAGAAAAATAGGTAAAAGTCTGACATTTCCGAAAATGTACGCATTCATGGAATTAAATATGTTTTACACTGTGAAAAATCACTGGGAACCTTATTTTACGGATAACACGTTACAAAAAAGTATTTATTACAAGTTTCAATTTATATTTCAAATATAGACATTGTAAAGTAAATTTTTGAAATAAATCTGAATTTCATGCCTTGTTTTAAAATGGATCACACTGAGCACTGTTTCACTTAATTTTAGACTGCATTTTAAAAATAGTCATTCATCAACCAAACTTTGTAAAAGTGCTTGGCAAGCCGAAGGTCGTGGGTTCGATCCAAGACGGAGATTAAAAATACATATATATATTTATTCGACGAAAGTCGTTCCGTGAAGACCTGGGTGTTCTTCATTATAAGCCACTTCGCTATAACCGCCATATTGATGAGAGAAAAATCATAAAATATGATATTTAATTCATAAAGAATCGTTACAAAATATGATTACAATTTAATACAAATTAACTGGATAAATTTAAACTTAATTAATGTGGCATAATAAAAGTAAACAGTTTCATGCTTGAATGAAGTAAAAATATTCATTTTATTATTTTTCTTGGACTTACGCCAAATGAACTATCAAATTCATACCAACCGGGGGTATTTAAGAGCTCAGAAAACGAAAAAAAAACATTTCTTTTGATGATTTGATAAAAACGGATTCCAAAGTGACCATCTTCAATAGTTGATTGGTCTCCAGGGAGGCCGAAACATACAATCGTTTAAAATAAATGTGAATCAAAACTAAATATTTTTAATTTGTAATTTTTTAAAATTAAAATTCACTAAAAATTATGCAGTTTCACCAAATATTGTCTGTTGATAATCTTAATGTTATGGATATGTTTTATTCAATGATACTTGCACACAAATCAACTTGTTCGTTTTATATATGAAGTAATGAATGCGTACTTCGAAATAATTACCGGAATGAAGGGCCATACGGCCATGGTTGAAACGGTCCATTATTTGAAAGATTTTGACATGCGCAGTGGTCGCGCACTACGGCGCGCGGTCCTCACTAGCCAGTTAGCCGCTCGCGCGCCGTCCGGACACACCTCTGTATGGAGCTACGCCACTTCTACGACTCAGCGTAGATGGTCAATCGTAGAAGTTACTTCTACGCAACTTTGAAAACTACTTTAAATTCAGTGCACACTTTGCTACAAGGTCAATTTTTTTTCAACACAGTAATTTATTTTAGTATTTTTTCATAATATACAAATTAATTATCGATTGTTTATTTGTTTGATATTTTGTGAAAATGTATATTACAATGAAGTGAAATAATATATAAAATAATTTTAAATAATATTTTAATAACTTTTATACAGCTTTATAATTTTAAGTTTTTTGGATAATAACCTCAATTAATAATAGATATATATTTGATTGATTTATGAATGCTTTGTTTAAAATGAAGTGTTAATTTAAGTTCAAAGAAATAATATATAAATCTTGTTTTTATAGTATCTTTTCATTACATACTCGTATATATACATATTTTATTCCTATAATAACAAAGTTAATACAATAACATTTAAAATAAAATAACTTATTATAAATAAAATACGTTAATTATTGTTTTAATCCAATTTTTGAAAACTATTTCAAAAAAATATGTAAATAAAGTGATTTGACAAGTTTGATACTTACAAATAATGAAAAATAAATATTAAAAGAGTATTTAATTATTTATTTATTTTTACAAATTTTATTTTAAATATTTAAAAATCTACATTTATTATACGTTATCTTTTAATTTAGTGTTAATTAAATGAAAAATATTTTATTTCATTAGAACATATTATTTTTGAAATACTTTTGATTTTTATCAATTCGTTGTTTATTGAGTGAAGAACCTAAACTTTATAGGAAATTAGATATAAATTATTCAATACCGAAATATGATTTTGGATCAAAATTTGGTGAAACACTTGCTAGGATGAATATTTAATGCACAATTTCGTGTTCGTTCTAAACGTAAGTCTAAATTGTATATGAAAAATGTTTGACCACAAAGACTCAACACATAAGCCACTAATTGAATTGAATTAAAAAATGATATTTTTCGAGATTTTTAAAAATATCTTGGAGGATTTATTTATTACTTTGGATTTGCTGTAAATATGAAACTGTGACCTAGTTTGAGTAATCTGATAGCTACCTGATGCCTCTCTAAAAATTGATTTACTCCAAAGGTCTTATTCCATACGTTAGCCAATGATGACCTGAATGATTTATATCATTCCATAAATCTCTCCTGCTATATTTACCACCGATATGCGGCATATTTATAGCACAAGCCAAAATCGATAAATTCCATCATATTAAAGATTTATATCCCAATCACAAGTAAGCTCTATAAACAATAGTTCCAACAAGTTGAATTAATCATTCATTCCCTTGATCACGAGACTTATTGTTAGACAAAAAAGCAATGTTTAATTTTAGTCTACGAAAACGATCACCAAGTTATACACAATATTTCAAGCTTGATGTATCATTGTGATTTCAATTTTATTTTCAACTTTATTTATTGTTTTCCTTGCAGAAACATTACAAATTTTATCAACTCAATTAATTTCTGAAATACAATAATAATTAAATATAAAATACAACATATACTTACATAGGGACTTATGATTAAGTACTAAGAACAATGCATTAAAGACAAGCAACAGAAGGTCCCGATGCTCACCAATTATTCATCTAAAGAAACTCTTGGAGTTCTTGTCTAAATTGGGCCTCTCTTATTTGAAATATATAAGCATCCGAGGCGATTTGGTTAAGCAGTCTGATCCCTCTCCCAAGAGGCATAGTCTCTGACAGGTTTGTGTTACTCTTTGGGAGAGCGAACAATCTGTGCTTCCTTATTCTCAGATATTTATCGGTGATACAGGTTGACGCAGTGATTTTTTTAAGGAGGTATTGTGATCAACCTGACGTTTCAAATATAAATTCATATTAGAAACATCAATTGAAATTGGTTAATAAGAAATGTTTTAAATGAAATAATAAAGTATTATTTATTTGTTAATTAAAACTAGTGAACACGTTTCATACTTTGTTTTAAATTATTTGTGAATGTACAATTGTACTTATGTTTTATTTAATTAAAAATTGTAATTAGTTGAAATAAAAATATTATCATTTTTTGTTATCTAACAGTTTTAAAAAGAATTAATATTTTCTTTATTCTTTTCAACAAGTGAAATGTAATTTTCAAAGTTCTTTAAAATGTGTTAATAATTTATACAGCTTCGTGAAAATTGTCAGCTAAGAATATTAATGTTTTTAATTATGACTGTTTCAAAATAAATCAAATAATTGTTGTTTGTTATATGTAATATTAATTTAAATTAAAATATATTCGCGATGTTAAAAGTGACGTTAATTTTTCTAAACAAGTGATGAAAGAGAAAATAACTTTCCATTACTTATAACTAACAATCAGACAAAATGGTTACATAACTTTCACTTGTATCACCGAAGAGAGCTCATCCTATTCAAAATGGAGGTAAGATCATTTATTCTGTCGAGTATTTTTTATTTTTATGTTTATGTAACAGAACAACAAATAATTTGTTTGAAAATTAAGAATATATTTAAATTTGATGCTTAGTGTGATTAAGTTGGATGCAGTGATTTTTTAACGAATGATAATCGTCTTACAAAATTAACGGAAAAATATATGTTTAGTTGAGGTAAAATAAGCACTATTTAACATCCAAATGGTTCATTTCATGAATTTTTTTAAAATGAGTCACAGCTGAATGTAGAAAATTTACAAAAATACTTAAAAGAAATCTTGAAAAATCGAATATACAGGTAAACTATAACTTTATGATAAACCAGTTTTTAATAAATCATCCCACTGCGTATAAAATTATTTCCCGATGAGATAATTAGAGCAAAGGTGAATACTCTCACGGGATTAACGCTACGTTGTGCAATTTGCCTGTGCAATTAACTGATTGTTTATCAGCAGCTACGGCATTCAATTAACTGTAGAATTATATTATACTCGCTTTAAAATCATTATTTATTGTATGACTTTCGGCATATTCTGAATCGAAACATATTTGAATTTTTATAATCCAATTTGTTGTTGAGCAAATGATAAGGTACAGTTTTAGCACAGTTCAATGACGAAGTTATACAACATTGGACGTAAATAAAACTTATATGGGTCACCGCGTAAAGCTTATGCGTGTGTCGTTAGTTGGGTTAAGCCATATTTTATGATGAAATGGTTCTGGCCTACCTATGAACAAACCAATCAAAAAAAGCCTCTAATATTAATGCTGGCTTGTTGAGACTTGGGACTTCTGCTTTGGATGTCATCAGGAAAAATAAATGTTCCCAGGTGGACCTACAAGTGCATAGATGTGTTAGAACAAGTAACGGTGGCAACAATATAGTGTCAACTGACAGAACTAAGCAGCGTTATCTGTGGTGACTAAATATTACAGGCATGGAACAAATATGGGTGGATCGATGTAAAAATCAATATTCATTTTTATGTCGGGTAACCTAGTAAGAACAAATGGACATTACAAACCTTCACTATAAAGCTCTATCAGCTGCTAAAATCTTTACCTCATTCCATGTCAGCTCTGTCTTCTTGAGCTCCACCGAGTATATTATTTGTACGAGCTTAGACATCCACGACCTGCCAGGACGTGGCCAGTCCGGCGCTTAAAGAATAGGCAGTTGGTTTATGCTCTATTGCGTAATCCAAAACATGTGTCCCAGCAAGGTTGTATCAAAGTTTACCTTCTTTACTAGATGGCCTTGATATTCATCACTAAGACAAACTATAAAATTCAGTATTATATCCAGGTATACGCATTAAAAACCCATTGTCTTCTGCATTTTCATGAGATACCAAGATTCTGAAAATTTCACTTTATAGCCATATTATTTGAATCACCATATCTTACCTCTTAAGTCATCATAAAAAATGCTTGCGTCGTTGATTTTATAAAAATATTTTCTCATCAAATAAACAAGGCTCATGTAACATAGTCGTACAGTATTATTCCAATTGAAGACATGTTTTCATTCATAATTTGTATTACAATGTAACCTTTCGTTGTTTTGATAAAAAAGTAAGAGCGTATTTCGTACACTTAAAAATAACATTATAACAAGGGTAAACGTAACATCTAATGCTAATGTAATGCACAATAGCCGAGTATATGAGATTAATAAATACGTTAAAGTTACAACGTAGAAGCTGTTTAAAATTACATGTAAAATGGTATGTTTACTCAAGATTCACATGAAAAAAAGGCTTTGTATATTTTTTTAAATTTCGTTTATCGTGTGATGTGTTTAACCGTTTATAAGAAATTAAAATATCTAAACGAATGATAAATATACGTAGAAATTATTAAAAAACGGCAGACTCTAGTATTCAAACCGATTTGTTAAAACTATTGATAAACATCTTCGTTTATAAATAAAGTATGTATTACAATATCGAATTATATCTAAGAATCCAAAAACAATTTAATTTAACAACTTTGTTCTTTTCTCGTGATATGCTGTATCTTTTTATAGTATTAATGAAAATTAAATTAGATAAAGCTCATGTAAGTTTGTTATTCAAATAATATTTTTAAAATGTTCTTACACAAATATATAATATATTCATGTCGGAAACAACAGGGTCAGATCCTGTCTGCCAAGAAGTGGGCGACGTCGATAGCGTTACTCCCGGCCATCATCAAGTCTTCCTGGGTGCAGCTACTCGGACACAGCACAGACTCCAGAAGGTGTGACAGGGTCTGCTCCACACCGCAGTCGCATTCAGTCGGTCCGCTGTAAAACTGCCAGGAGTTCATTCGTGTCCTCGTCTTGCATACTCCAGTCCGAAATTTAATAAGGGACCTCCATGCATTCCATACACAAATGATTGAACAGAAATATCTTCAGGCAAACTTCCTAAAATATTTTTTGATACATTTTTCTATGTCGAATTTATATATAATGTTCTCTTATGAGGTGTACAATTGTACATCTAAGTTTCAACTGCCTCATTGTTTCTAATAGTCTAACTTTGGAAAAGGCATACTCAACTTCTTATGTTATTAAAAAATACATTTTTAGTAAATTAAATGAAATTCGACTGAAATACTAAGCCTGCTTCTCTTCAAGTTTTCAGTATTTTGCATTGAGAAATTCTGATTTAAGCAGGCCTCACATATTAAACATGGAATCATTGAACGACTCAATTTTTTTAAAGCTCAGATTTATAGTTATACTAGTATACTTATTGTATTCCAATATTGAACTGTGTTGTTTTGTTTTGTAAATATTAGAAATTAGAAGCCAGAATATTCCATTTGGCTGAAAGTTTCTAATACCTTGCGATCGAGATCAAATTAGTTTGACAGTTGGATAATTGTCATTTGCTGAAATAATTTAAATTTTAATGAGAAAATTCAGCATATCAAATTATATAAATAAAAATTAATTATGCTTCGATCTATTTACTAATACAATTAAATTCATTGTTTTTTTTTACACATTTTAGTGTTAATAAGTGTCTTTTAGTAAAATTATATTTAAGGATTACAAAAGGTACCCAATTCATTAAATTGTTATCAATATTATTGAAACCGATTTTTCTTAGTAAGTATGAGTATATTGCCTGAATTTTAAAATAAAAATAAATACATATGTCAGACCTTTATCACGTAAGGGAAATTCGAATACTTTTGGTATATCTTGTGTGGGAAAAAATGAAAGGCTTTTCTCGATATGATTTTTTTTTATAAGCACTTAAAAGAGAATATTTCCGGATTTCGTAAAGAGCATCTCTCATATGTGGATTCTACGACTGTTGCCATTTATTGGCATGGCATAGCGAAGTTTGTCGAAAAATGATCTGCCAACGTCATAAGTCTACAGTTCGGAATTCACACATTGTTCGTTATTTAAATAAATCACTTAATATGGATTGTAGTCAAGAAAATAATTCAAAAAACACAAATTTTAATTTTAATACTATCGTTGGTATTTTATTGCTTCGTCGGGTATTGATCTTGTCCCATCTGCATACATTTTTATCATCTATAACAGTAATAGCCTATAAATGATGGTCATAGCCTATTAATCAAAATTGGTGGTAGATGAAAGTCGTCCTGTGAAGACCACCCATTCAAAGTGAACTCCTGTAATAATAAGGATGATGCGTGAATGTCGGGTTGTAGTCTATGACGTTGGCAGATAACTTGGCAGACGATGCAGAGCTTATCCATATGTAGAATAGTAAGCATCATAGAATCCACCGATGAAAACTTCAGAATCACTGTCATCATCTGTCGGTATGTATCTGTTTACAGAAAAAACACTACTATGTCCAATGATAAAAGTAAGCGAAAATTATTTTGCTAACACCGCGCTTGAATCATCTTAAAAATGAACAATGCGTCAATGCCGGGATTTTGTTTAACACTTTCCCTGCCACGGACGAATTAACTCGCTAAACTCGTTAGGTCCCGCCAGGCCACGGACGAGTTAACTCGCCAGATCATTATTAAACTACACAATTTGTGACAACCCTGTTCGTATAAATTATCACAGCATTATTTATCAATTAAGTGTGTCTATTCTAATGGAAAAGGGGAAAAACATCCAAATTTGGTAAGTTTACATTAAATAACATTATATTAAGCACTTGTTGATTTTTTAAAATGACTTTTTTTTTATGTAAACGCATGCAGGAGAGCACAACCGGTCAAGACCAGTGCACTCTATGACGCTCAGCCAGGGAGGCTGGACGCTGCATGCGGGAAACGTGTGTTGTGTTCGTGTTTGTGTGTGGGTTGGGGAGATTGCAAGTGTATATTTATCTGTTTCTTGAAGAGATCCAGATTGTAGGAAGGAGGAAACACAGACGCTGGAAGAGCATTCCATAGCTTACCGGTGGCATTAGGGAAGGAACTTTGGAAGCTGCCAGTTCTTGGTCGACAAATATTAACTGTGTATGGATGTTCGGCAAGTGTATGACGAGTTTGTCGGCTGTGAGTGGGTGCAGGAGGAATTAGTTCTTTAAGTTCCGAAGAGCAGCGACCGTGGTAATAACGGTAGAAAAGACTAAGAGAACCAACCTTACGTCTGTGTTCCATTGATTGTAGATTAGACGTAAGGGTGTCATTGTTTATCAAACGAATTGCACTTCTTTGACCTGAGTCAATTAAGTTTAGAAGGTATTTTGGGGCTCCAATCCAAAGGTGACTGCCGTATTCAAGGATAGGTCGGATTTGTCCTTTATATAGAAGAAGAAGTTGTTTATCGTTGAAATACCGACGTGTACACCTAGTTTTTTGGAAGCGAGACCGGCTTTACACTTAATTGACTACTCGTAATATTTGACATGATTCGATATTGATAATCCAAGCATGTTGATGGAGCTTGCTTTCGGAAGAGAACAACCGTTGAAAGATACAGGATCCATAGCAGTCTTCTTGGTGGAGAAAGTACATGATTGGGTTTTTGAAATGTTGAAACTGACGAGGTTGAGGTCGCCCCATCGTGAAACCCTTTCAAGAGACATGTTCATCTTCTCCACCAGAGATTCTCTAGCAGCAGATAGTTCCGAATGTTTCGGAGGTTTTTGGAAGACTTTTCTGACATTGAAAACGGCTGGCCTATGGGCGTCTTTCTTGCACAATTGGTCTGGCAGGGAAAAGGTTAATAGCATGAACAGTACAAGTACGTCACAGAATCTACATACAGGTATAACACATATCTTCCATCACCATTTTTTTATAAAAGTGAAAACGAAAAATAGCTCTTAGCTTGGATGATGTTTGGTATGTTCTAAACAGACTTACGTGTAAAATAAAGAATTATTAATAAATTTGTGATCTTGTTGAACGGTTTTAATGTTTAATCATACATCTGTTTATTCTGAGCTGCATTCTATAGAGAAAATTTACCAAAGTTGTTCCAACCGGGTTTTGTTCGTTTAACACGATCACACCCATAGGTATTGTTTCAAAGAACGCTATGCCTGTAGAATATTAAGAAAGAGTATGATCCTCGTGAAATATAATCCAAAACTGAATTATATTGGATAAAAGATCACGCACGCGGCATAATTTACACTGGACATGAAAGAGTAACGAGATTTTTTTTTTTTATGAATAATGAGAATATACTTTTGAATAAGTTATAACTCTCAGATTAAAGATTCACGATTTTAGGGCTTTGACATGTTTTCAGGAAGTATCGCTGAAAGAAAAATTCCGGCGTCTATTTTCAGCAAATATTTCGATAAAAATAGCACGTTTTGCGATTCTCACCATCGGAAAATTGATTATTTTTATTGATATCAGCATGATATAGCTCTGTTAGGCTGATGCCGAAAAGCCTCGAAAAACGATCTTTTGTATGTTATTTTCGTTCGCCCGCCTGACATGCACATCAAATAATGCTTGTTTTAATTTAATATAAAATTACACGGCGCTTGCGTACGCAATTTTATTTAATTTGACAGTTGCTCCATTTTTTGTTGGTTCAACTGTCATCTTTGACTTATTTTTTTGGCTTGATTATCTTTGCGGCGCTGCATGTCACAGTGTTCCGTCAGTCATCAGTTAGTCCTCGTCTGGCCCAGCATCCTGTAAGGTCAGATGAGGAAATCAAGTCTTTAGTAAAAATAAATGCGAATTTTGCTTCTAAAATAAGTTTTTACTTGGTAATTTGCTACTGCGTCCTTACTTCACGCAGCCGCGTGACGCATCCGCAACTTGTCGTCTTTTTAAAGACTATGTTAGTATGTTATATTAAAAACCGCTGGTAGACAAAAGTCGTTCCGTGAAGACCACCCATTCTTGGTAAAATCCTGTAATTATAAAGGATGATGCGTGGGCTGTAGTCTTTGACGTTGGCGGATCGAAACTCTACATGCAGCGTTTAGCCATATACACAATGGTAAGCGTCATAAAATTCCACAGATGAGACTTCAGAATTACTATCACCATCTGTCGGTGATTGTGTCATTCTCCAGTGTGTGTTTACATAAAAAAAAAGTAGTAGCAGCTGATAAAATTAAATGGCGAAAATTTTGGGATGACCATTCACAAAGATAAGATATTGAACGGATAAGGAACAAAGAAATGCTTTGAATTAAAATAATACGTAAAATAATTTTAAACTTTATATTAAAATTTTTGTACTATATGTCATAAAACTAAATTATTTATTTAGTACTTGTTAGAGACAGAAGTAAAAAATACAGTTAAATATTTCAAAATCAACTGAAAATATCCTGAAACATTTTTAAATTCATTGTTTATGGGTGACTGCTGAAGTAGTTGAATGAAAGTAATGTACAAGACACATGTCAACTATCACGTTTTGGTTGTGATAAAAATAAATACTCATATACGAGGGTTATCTGTAATATAAGATTCCAAGTGATTTTTCACAATGTAAAAAATGATTAATTCCATGAATACGAAATTTTTTGGAAAGTTCAGACTTTTACCTAGCCCTTACCTTAGCCACTGAGGTCAATTTATTATTACATGCAGTATGCGAGATTTTGAATGCCCGAGTCAAAAAAACCTGCCGCCAAGCCATGCAAATACCTGAGAACTGCTTCTTCCAGCTCTTCTGTATCACAGGAATGTTTTCCACCCAGGTGTTTCTTCATGTCAAGGAAGAGATGGTTGTCTTCTTTTTCTTCGTAGTATCAATCTGGTGGATTAGTTTGCAGCAACAGAATCTTGCATCTCGATCTCCATTCCTCTCGGTCCTCCGCAAGTCTCGAGCAGTCCCCACCCGGAGATCCGATTGGGGGACTATTTTGTCTCCGGAAAATTTTACTTGAGATGCAATCATTTTTTTTGCTGATACGTGGGATGTCTTTAAGACCTTTAATGTGGTATTTTCCTCTTTATTTCCACATCCTAATGCCGTTGACCATAAAGGTTCATCCGCCTTAGGAAGGCATTTACTACCTCCAGGACAATAGAGTGCCCTAACCAGCTTGATCTGATGAGGTTAGCTGGGTGTTAGCTTATTCCGGCCAACATTCGGTCCCTGTCTATATTGGCCGACTGATGTCGCTCACCCCCACCACGAGAAGGAGATAGATCAGGATTTTCCTTTCATCGAACCTGTGACCTTAAGGCATTTCGCAGAGTCCTCCAGTTTTTAGGGGGCTATGATAGATGGTTGTCACTTGGGGCTAAGTCCGGGCTCTACGCTGGGGGTTTGACAATACCCCATCCAAATTTATCGTACGGTGAACATTCTTGGCACCCACCTCGCGCAAACCTAAGCATACCCTAGATGGCCTAGATGTTCTGTCAAAATCGTTTCAATAGAGGTTTTCAATGACATCAGGGATCATTTCGGAGACCTTACGAACCGTCACATTTTGATCTGAGAGCATCGCTGCCTCCACTTTTGCATTGTTTCGTCAGAAACAGATGACCGTCCGGAACGCTACTCATCATGGACGTCAGTGCGCCTGTTCTTGAACTCTCTGCACCATTTGAGCACGTGTTGTACGCTCATACACTTGTTTCCATAAATTTAGCATATCTGGGAATGGATTTCTACCAGTGCGATGTTTTTTACAGACAGGAAACGGATCACCAAGCGCAGCTCACACCTGGCGGGTGAAGCGAGAGAGAGATTAATCAAGTACGACTGCCAAGCCAAGACTGAGATTCTCAGGCAGCTCACTAGGGAGGGGATTTGGAGTGAGGGAACCAATGTACACTACAGAATCGTGGAATCCACCATAACAGCGCTTTTCAGGACTGTAGGGCCGTGAAAACTTTTTATTACGGATAACCCTCGTACTTTTATGTAAATGTAATAAGATGATACTTTTTTACAACGATAACAGTCGCGTCTTCGAATTCTGAATAAATAAACCCAGTTACACTGCACGAGTTGCGTTTTTTTTTTTCAAAAGGGTCCTGACAGGCTGTTACTGTGAGCCTGATTTTTTCATGAAACAATTTTCCGATGGTGAGAATCGCAAAACGTGCTATTTTTGGTGAAATATTTGCCGAAACCCGACGCCGGAATTTTTCTTTCAACGTTACATCCTGAAAAAATGCTGTAAAAAACCAATAAAACAAAACGGGTGCTGTTATTTATAAAATCGAAATGCCGTTTTACTGTCAGTAACAAATTTTAATGACTTTTTGTTTATTTTTATATACATACAATATATTTAAGTGTACTTTAATTTAAATACGAAAAAATAAATTCAAACAAATCGCAACAAAAAGTTGTTGTTGGCTTCGGCAGCTGTAGCTCAAGCTCTTTTTTTGTCAATACGTGTTCCAACTAAATCCACCTTTAAGTCTTGATAGACTGAGCTGGACTTTACCCGACTCACACCCGCATCACACCGGAGGATAGTTAAGTCTCCTTGATGATACACTCACTAAGATTATGATCAGTTAGCAACTGATAAGTCCAGTATGAGTCCCCATTGAACAATTTCGACCACTGCACAGAAGTACTACAAATAAAGAATCCGTGAAAGGGATTAAAATCGCATTCACGGGTTGTAAAGAGATGGAAATGAAAGATAAACTCTCTCACCATAAACATGGTCGAAAATGGTAAATGCCTGGAAATTTTTTTTCGTGCCCACAAAGTCTGCATGCTGAATAGGGCCGAGGTGATTGCCGTGAACCGCATCAAAAAGAACTCCTTTCTTACAAAAGGAACTGACATTCCCATATAATCCCGTCTTGATAGATTGTAAATAGTACGGAAAGCTGTCTTGTACCATCTCCAACCTCGTCATTCCTCACAAATTCAAACCATCGTACCCTAAAACTCTACGCAAGCATCTGCTCTCAAACCTTATTATAAGACTGTATTGGTTCATTGTGAGATGCCAAGATTCACAGTCCTAAAGAAGAATATGGACGATACAGGCGCTGTAAAGCCGGCACTTTGTTTTAATAGAGTAAAGCTGTGAGTCCCAGATACACGTAATTAAAAGCAAAATGTAAATATAAGCCTCTGTAGCAAATCTGCCATAAAAATGTTTATTCAATATTAAAATTTATTGTAGAAACAAACTTTTAACAGAGCTTTTATTATTGTGTAGAATTGTTTTCATATTGTTTTTTCTTGAGCTTTTGGCTTATTAATGCTTCGGCTACAAGCTAAGCGTAAAGCGATTGTGAAATATCGACATGGTTTACGGTTGGTCGTGCAAAATGGATATAATTACGGTTGTCCGTGTCCTAGTTTTGGCAAAAAAAAAGTCCAAAAGAGGCTCTACCGTATATCGTGACAGAACGAATTCGACCTACCATTAACTTTGAGACTGGGATAAGTCTACGATTTCAAAATAAAAAATGGCTTGTGATAAACTTAAAATGCTACAAGTCTACGGATCTATGTTTATTTTTTTATGTAAACAAATACAGAAAAATATGATAAGAAAGTAATAGAGATGTCTTATTTGTGGATACTTGACGGTGTAGGTGTATTTCTTAAAGAAGACTAAGAGCTATATGTGAAGTTATGATTCATCAACATTATTAGACTTTATCACTGACACACTAGTTTAAATTGGTGGTTATCATGGATTAATGATTGAATACCACTATAATATACACGTATTTTTACAATAAATTTGCAGGAAAAAATTCAGTCTTACATCGTTATCTCCTTACTATTCCAAATCTGCTTTTTATAGGCAGCATATTTCTCAAACTTCCATCTAAACTTCTGTGAATTGACAAATTTCTTTCCCTGTCCCATGACAGCTATGCATCCCGAAGCTGAACACATACATTTAATTGTCTTCTTTACATAATTAACTGACTTTTAATTTTCTATATTTTCATTTCATTCTTACTGTTTTTCTGTTTTAAAATTTCTTTTATTTTTACTCTTCCATCTATTTGTAAACCGCATTAAATTTCCTGTTATTTTGTCTTCTTCACGTTTTATTTTTTATTATCTGCTATTTTATCACTATGTAACCTATGTTTGTATAACAAGATTCCATAAATTAATAAATTAAATTACAGTTGTTGGCGATCTTGTTTACAATATGTTTATAGTGCATGCTCTTTTGCGGAAACTAAGCCATGTCCAAAACACATTCACCCTTGTATCAACAACGATAAGATGCAAAGCTGTCAAAGTCACTGCTTTACCTTGTTTTTTCTAACAAAGTCAATCCATAACACTCTTTATATTCTACGCAGTCCCATTTTATCAAAACCCGTTTTACGACACCACCAAATTTTGACAAGAACAAGGAATCAGAACCATATAAAAAGTTCGTTGCAAAGGTTGTATTTTGTTTTAATTAAATATAGCTTTAATTCCCAAGTGTGACGTTTTGAAGCTTAAGTGTTCTCAAAGTAAAAAACGAGCTTTTCCTTCATGCTGCAGTTTTTACCAATTAAAATATATGTAAGTAACTCTCTCAAGAATAATTATTATTTAATTAATATAAAGCTGACGCCTTAAGCCTGCGCACGGTTAACTTGCATTGGAGTACTAAGCAAACCTTTTGCATTAACTCTGTTTGTGGTTGTAAAGGTAAGGACTTTGGTAAGCTTGAGATGTTAGTACTGTGTTTAGGAATGCGACGGAAGACGCCTAAGCAGAATTTAAAACGGATGCGAATTCTCCACTAAGCCGGATATTTTTCTCAAAACAATCTTACGTATATACTGGAACATAAATGCAAGTATTATTACAGCGCAAATGAATTTTTACTGAGCGCTTTAACTGAGACTGAAAAGCTTTCAGCGTACATGAAATTTTTTAACCCTCTGTTGGTTACAATACTTCTTGCAATGAATGCGCTTGAACTTGGTGAGCCTTTTTACACCAGTTTAACCTTGAAGGACATTTTTTTTCTTTTTATGTAAAGATATACAGGAGAATACGTATAGTTAGTGATAGTGATGCAGAAATTAGACCTGTGGATCCTACGACCCTTACCATGCTATACATGGCAAAACGCTAAACGTTGAGTGTTGATCCGCCAACGTCATATACTACAGCCTGAGATTCACGCATCATCCTTTATTATTACAGAAATTTACTATGAATGGATAGTTGTCTTCGCGGGATGACTTTCATCTACCACCAGTTTGAGGGATCAAATTCACACCAACCGGGGGTATTTTAGAATTCAGCAATCGGTTAAAATTATTTTTTTTATCTCTGTCGGCAATCGAACCCATGGATTTGGATTGGATTGCAAAGCAAACGCTTTGACCATTGAGCTAAACCTGCCAGCAGATTACCGCATTGTTAACAGATTATTAATTAAGAGGATTATATTTTCACAATAAGTGCTTAGCCGATATTAAAATATAAGTGTTCTCTATCATCTGGCGATATTCTACTATAAATATGTACGTAAAAAATATTATATATTTTTAAAAAAGAATCTTTTATTTACTGAAAGCTTAAAAATGCTTTCTGGGTTAGTTTTTCAAGTTAATCATTATTACAGCTGCAGTTAATTCGAAACATGCTTTCGGAGAATAAAATTGAATTTTGAATTTCGCGTTCGAAAAAATAATTACAAGCTTCGCATTTCCACGCGTTTTAAGCATTCGAAGAAACATAATTGGAAAATAATTATGTTTCAAAGCACAAAAGCCAATCAAAATTACCAAGTGAAGCGTCATCGAGTTGGCGCTAACAAAATTGTTACATTCTTTTATTTTTAAATTATGAAAATAAAGTAGGTCACAGTATTTTTATGAATTTATATGAATAAGAGTTCTTTCAGTATCCATGACCTACAGGCTTATTTTGAAAAAAAAACAATAAAGCTCACTCTGGTAGTGTTATGTTAGTGAATGGTTATGGATTAGCAGCTAAGCGTTTGATTACCATACCGAAGGTTGTAGGTTCAGTCCCCGACAAAGATTAAATTAAAAAAATATTTTCAATCAACGATTTCTAAGATAAATGCCACCAGTTGGTGTGCATTTAATACCTTATATCATTTAAAATTAATTTCATAGGTTTGAAATTAAAATTGATTGTGGTCTTAAGTCATCTTGTGATAACTGCTCATTAACGCCTTCCGAATGTTGTTGGGTCTGCCGCGATACTGCATTGCTTCAGGCATGTTGACGGAGGCGCGAGTGGATGGCTTCCATACCGTAATAAGGAAGCGTTGCACTTCTCTGTGGGCGCGCGTCCGCGGTAGTCCCAACGCAATGGTCGCTGTGTGGGCGAATAGGCGGGACTCACGATTGGAAGGGCACTGGATGCGTCTTCACGAGGCCATCCAGAAGGGATCCGGTGCTCTTCTCACTGAATAGTACAATAATAACAATGTGGTGTATATGTACATGCCGATTTATATTTTCTTTATATTTCGTTTAATTTAAAATTTGTTTTTTTCTGTATTTGCTTAGAATTATTGTATGTAAAATTTTGGTTATGGCATAAGTGGCCAAATAAATAAATTTTATAAATATTATTAATAGTGAATTCCTATAATAAATGGATGATGCGTGAATGTTGGTCTGTAATCAAGAACGTTGGCGGATCAACACTTTCACATGCGACGCTTAGTCATATGCAATATAAGCGTCATAAAATCCGCGGATGAGATTTTGCATCACTATCACCATCATTCAGTATTCTCATGTATGAGCAACTATCGTTCGGAAGATGTAAGAAGAAGCAAGTAAACTGTATGACTAACACAGACACAAAAATGAAAAGATAACAGAAATCGTGAAGCTTTTTCGTATCCTTTTTATTGCTTGACAGATAAAGGTTGTTCAATTATGCGCCATTAAAATAATAGACAAATTAAATGCAATAAATATTATTTACCTATGATAAGTGTCTTTGATCGATAAATAATTCTTTAGAGTGAACGAGTATAGTTCAATTTTGTAGAAAGTATCTTATACGAGCATTTCGGCGATAGAGAAGAGCTGGAAGAAATGGTTCTCAGGTATCTGCGTAGATTGGCGGCAGATTTTTTTGACTCGGGCATTCAAAAGCTTGTATACCGCATGCAAAAATGCATTGACATCAGTAGCGACTATGTAGAAAAATAGGCAAAAACCTGAATTTTACAAAAATGTACGTGAAGTTAAACGTGTTTTACACCGTGGAAAATATAAGGCAACCTTATTTTACGGATAACCCTCATATATCGTTATATTTTTTTATTATAATAAGTTAGTTAATTTAGTTTATTTTATTCACCTTCTGCTTGTAATACTGAAAATAAAATTGCAATTTATGTATTCATTTTCAGTATTCAATTAATGGACCAACAATTTGGTATTTCATTTTATTTACAATAAGCTGCCAAGTGCAACGTAATGAAAGTTAATTGGTGTAAAAGGCAATTATATTTGGTTTGAATTTATTCTGAGGCAAGACAAAACAAAACGAAATAAAATTTAATGAGAACAAACGTTCACGAGTTTGTTAGAATAGTCTGTGGCTTTGGAAGAATAGAGTATTTTTTGCAAAACACCTGCTCTGTTTTTTCAAGAGCTTCGTAATCTTTACTCAGTTTTTCAGTAATGATATCTTTTTTCTCGGAAAATAATGCCAATTAAAAAAAATACAACCCAGAGCAATAGCCAGTCCATAATTCTTGATTCTGAAGCAAATATACTAATCCTTTTTTCGTATTCCCATTATTATAAGATAATTTTAACCCGACAGCAGTAATAAATATTTATAATTTACTAGCGTGTACCCGGCATGCGTTGCAATGCCACTCAAAAAAAAACGCGAGCTTATGGAAGCGTGCCTCTCGCCTTCCGATTCGATAACTCTGACTTGAAGCGAGGCCGGAGCCAATTAGAAGCGATTATTTTAGGTTATGTTTTTCTTACCTGAATTTGACAGTGGCGGCCGTATGTGTTTTTATTTATTGGAGTGCTTTTGGATACACAATGTTTTTTGTTTTTCTGTCTGGTGCGTACACAAATGAATCAGAAGGTTTTCCACGCACGCCAATTTTCAACGTCAAAACATGCGGCGGCATGCCTGCATGGCAAATCAAGTGAATTCAAGAATTGTGTTGGATAATTGACGACTTAGTCTTGATTCGTTATAGTATCGATGGACTTATACGTTGTCGCTTCTCCTGGTATTTCATTTAGTATGCTGGAATTGATTGCATTGACATCCTTGTTTTTGGCTGCTAATATAGCACGCGCACTGAGCCATTGATGATTTTTATGATTTTGTTTAATAATTGGAAAAACTTTGTGAATCAATTCGTCTATGGTTGCGGTTATTTTACAAAAATTCGCTGGCAATGTGATACATTGTGTGGATTCCTAGATTGCCATTTTCCCATTTCCTATATCCAACAATTGTTTTGCGAAACGTTCAGCGGATGCATCATGTTGTAGTTGTACACGCATATTGGTCTTCAAAGTGAGTCTATGTAAGTATCGCCATAAAACGGATGATTTGAGACATGCATTAAGTTCATCGGCCACTGTTGAACGTGATATAACAGGTAGAGTTTGTCAAAAATCACCAGACAATAAAATGAGTGCGCCACCGAAAAGTTGTTCATTTCCTCTGAAATCTTTTAGTGTGCGATGAAGTTCTTCCAATGATTTTTTGTGTGCCGTAGAACATTCGTCCCATACAATGGTTTAACATGATCCGAGTAGTTTGCCCGTTTTAGAATTTTTGTTGATATTGCATGTTGTTGTCTCAATTATTTGCATATTCAATGGCAATTTCAGTGCTGAATGCGCTGTTCGGCCACCATCCAAAAGAGTTGCTGCAATTCCAGAGATTTTCGTTTGGGTGGCATAATGTATTCGTTTGGCCAGCGGTCATATCTCAATGGTCAAAGCATTTGCTTTGCAAGCCAAAGATCGTGGTTTCGATCCTCGATGGAGATTAAAAAAAAAAGGATTTTTAATCGATTTCTGAGCTCACAAATACCCCGGTTGGTGTGAATTTGATCCATTACTCGTAAAATGTCAGTGATAGCCTATTAAATAAAATTGGTGGTAGACGAAAGTCGTCCCGTGAAGACCACCCATTTATAGTAAATTCCTGTAATAATAAAGGATGATGCGTAAATCTCGGGCTGTCGTCTATGACGTTGGCGAATCAACACTCCACATGCAGCGATTAGTTATAAACACCATGGTAAGCGTCATAGAATTCCACAGATGAGACTTCAGAATTACTATATCCATCGGTCGGTATTCTCCTGTATGTGTTAACATAAAAAAATCTAACAAAGGCAATTTCTCTCTCATTACTTTTCTTCTTGTGTATCTTTTATCACTATATTTGTCTCTCTTCGCATCTCTCGTGCAGGTATAAAATATTTATATGAATATCTAACGCGGGTTTAATTATTTTGAGATTTCCACATAAACATGTTGCGACAGAAAGAAATTTCTACAAAAAGAGAACAATGCTTCTTCTAAATAAAACTTTAACAAAGAGATTAATAAGAGACATTTTATAAAAGTATAAATTTCCATCTACTAAGTAGATTATTTTCTTTAATTTTCTCTTTTTTGTACTCCCGTTATAATGCCTGCCTATTCAGCAAACTTATTACTTTTCGTATTTAATTTTTAACAATGAAATCAGATATCTTTTGTGTAAATATATTTTTTATCTTCTTCTTCGTAGTATCAATCCGGTGGATTGGTTTGCAGCAACAGAATCTTGCATCTCGATCTCTTTTCAGCTCAGCGTAAGCGCTAGTTCATGTCCTGGAATTTTATCTAGGGCACCGTTCTGCAGTAATGTTCGAACATTCCAGGTGGCATATCTTGTTGGCTTTTTTTTGGTTTCTTTCGTTGGTTTTTCTTATTTGTCTTGGTTGTTTTGTCTCGAGCAGTCCCCACCCGGAGATCCGATTGGGGACTACTTATGTATATAAAATAAAAATATTTTATTTATTTATATCCATATTTAAATGAAGTGGGAAAATTCTTTTTTAAAAATAGTTTATTTTTAATTATAAAAATTATCTCTTCTTTTACAATATATCCGCTCGCTACTTATAGCAAATATTCATCACAAGCTTAAAAGTAAAAATACATATTCGGTGTGTATGGAGAAGATGAATTAACAAAACAAGAGTGTCATTTTTTTATGTAAGCACATACAGCTGAATACCGACAGATGGTGATAGTAGTTCTGAAGTCTCAACTGTGGTATTCTATAACACATATCATGGTGCATATGGCTAAGCGCTGCATTTGGAGTGTTGATCTGCCAACGTCATAGACTACAGCCCGAAATTCACGCATCATCCTTACTATTACAGGAATTCACTATGAATGGGTGGTCTTCAAGAGACGACTTTCGTCCACCATCACTTTTCATTTATAGGCTATGACTGGCATTTTACGGGTGAGGGATAAAATTCACACCAACCGGGGGGTATTTTAGAGCTCAGAAATTGATTAAATATATATTTTTTTAATCTCTGCCGGGGATCGAACCCACGACCTTTAGCTTGCAAAACAAGCGCTTTGACTATTGAGCTATACCCACCGGGAAAATATGCAGATTTTCAAAATAACTCACCATTATCTTAAATTTAAGGATGTACTATGTTCTGGATGACCAGTTGAAGCTTATAAAGGCTCAATAAATCAATTAATACGATGCAATATATGAAAACTTGTGAAATCGCTGAAATTAAATTTAGGCTTGTATTTTTCTTGCCATTTAGTTTGCTCCCTCGAGATCCTTTAAGAAACTCATGATTAAAATATTTTTTTTTTGGGTACAAACTTAATTAATTTCCGAACAGACATTATATTATTTGATTTCTACAAATGTATTTTTGACTTTTTTTCTTTTATAAATAAATATATTTAGTTTTTTTCTTCAATTATAAAGCTTTCGAACAAACAGAAGCCATGTATTTGTTTTCAATTTTCTTTATTTATTTCTTTCAGAAACTAAAAACGATCCTGAAATAAGATTTAATACATATAATTTATAAATAAAGGTATTCATGATTAGTAACAATAATTATTAAAAAGTCCCGAAGCTCGCTGAATACAAGACTCCACGAAATTACTTTGATAAATAAATTCGTGGAGCTCATGTCGAATCTGGGATTCTCTTAAGTGGAATATATCAATATTCGAAGCGATATGGTTGAACAATCTGATCACTCTCCCTAGAGGCCATAGTCTCTGGCAGGTTAGTATTACCTCTAGGAAGAACAAACAATTTGTGCCTCCTTATCCCTAAATAATTGTCAGGGACAAACAAATCGATGTCCAACAAAATATCAGGATTTCTGAACACGCCGCACACTAGCGAAAAAGAAATGCATACTCAATCACGCATCTCGTCTAGTTCTCAACTCATTGTATCCCAACATACCCCGTATAAAGTTTTTTCTTCGTAGTATCGATCCGGTGGATTGGTTTGCAGCAACAGAATCTTGCAACTCGATCTCCTTTCCTCTCGGTCCTCGATAACCCTCTTCAGCTCAGCATAAGAGCTAAAATTCATGTCCTTAAACACTTGCTGCAAATACTCCCGTCTACGGTGCTCTCTACAGCTTCTACCCTCAACCATTCCCTCCATAATGTCGTGAAGAAGACCATCGTGGCGCATGATGTGACCGATCCATCGCGCTTGCCTCTCTGAGATGGTTCTTCCTAGGTGCCTATCTTCCTTGATTATGCTGAGAGCCTCATTGTTTGTGACGTGGTCCCTCCAGGAAATTCTGAAAGTTCTTCTGTATGACCGCATCTCAAAGGCCTCTACTTTTTTTATCACTTCAGATAAGCACCATGTCTCACAGCCGTACATCAAGATGCTCCAAAGCAAATGTTTTGGCAAGTTGCTTGCGTAGCTTTAAATTAATATTATATAAATTATGGCTATACCATGTTTATATCAACTTATTTTAACAAACATTAAAATGCAAGACAAAAAAATTCACCAGCAGGAGGTCAAACTATTGAAAAGATTGAGACAATCATATAGATGTACGTTTGATATAGTACTTTTGTAGGTGAAATGTCTATTAATTTTTTTGTCTTCAAATATTTCATTTCAAATTCACTCATACGAAAAACGTCTCAAACGATTCTGCGTTTCCGTCAAAGAAAATTAAACGTTTTGTTTTTGTTCATCTCAAAATAATGAAGAGAGACACTTCTCGCCGCTCGCCTGAAGTGTGGTGAGAGTTTCAGCTGAAAAATAACCTTAGATCAAGCGATGAATTATTCACCGAGTGCTTTTTAAATGGTGATTTTATTCCACAACAAAGAAAAAATATCGCGAAAATACACAGAGGTTCATTAAAATGGCACCTCTTCACAGTCTAGAAAGTCATTCCACGTAATAATGAAAAAAATATCAAAACTCTGTTGCTATTATATATAATCGTGTCGGAAACAACAGGGTCAGATCCTGTCAGCCCAGAAGTGGACACGTCAATGGCGTTATTCTCAGTCATCATCAGGTCTTCCTGGGTGCAGCTACTCGGACACAGCGCACACTCCAGAAGGAGTGACAAAACCAGACTTTCATTTGTGTCTTCGTCTTGCATACTCAGGTCCGAAGTCTTTCGCTACTAAGAAATAATTATACATTTAATTTTGGTTTTTATTAGCTTAATGTCTTAAGCATTCATTGGAGACAAAATATTAAATTACTTTAAGTAATTCATTTTAATTTTATGTCAAAGCATTAAAAAATATCATTTTCTCTTACGTTATAAATGAGAAATTTTACGTACAATTTTATTCATATTCATGTTAAAGTTTTATGCACGAACTCCTCACCTTTATTAAATTCCGAAAATACCGCAATCTATTTTAAAGACTATCTACCAGCAGAAGTACTAAGCATCTGAAATGTTTATGGTTGACTTTATTTAGAAAACAGAAGATTTCAAGTCCCATTTTATCGTAAATAGAATCATTCTTGAAAAAGTATACATTTTACTCGTAATTTTTAATAAAACTATTTTGACTGTTAAGACTCTCACCTCGTACTTGGTAGGTTGTTTTTTCCTGTCGTGTAAGCAACGTCAAATAGTCGCGATATTTGGCAACATTCATTTACAATGTGTGTCTTCTTTTAAGATCATATAAAAAGCAGATATTCAAACATGCGGTGTAAGATCTTTCATGTGATATTGTTGAAAAACTTCAAATCATACACTTCAGTTTCTTCAAGTAGTGTCAACAGTTAACGTTTTTCAGCAATTTTTTTCTCAACCCATTGTGTGGAAGCTAATAGGCCAGCACTGATTATATAATTTAACAAATAATGCAAAGCCTCTCGATTTTAATCAGAGTATTTGTTGTTTATTTTCTCCAATATTGATGAGAGAAATGTCATAAATAAGGTATTTTACTACAGCCGCAGTCTATGTAAGTTCACGGGCTCTTACCCTGTAAGCTCCCGGCAACCATCTATGTTCATATGAGGACCTACGAGTTACAGGTGTTCTGGGACAAGGCAAAAATAATATAAGCTTACAGAACTGTGAAATGGCGTTTTGTGGTATCCGTGTGCTCTAAATATAGAGCAAATATTGTAAAAACTAAATTTATTTAAGATATATGTAGTTCTTTAAAAATCGTATTTCTCTGAGACACTCTGTTTTCTGGCACGTGGAAATCCTTGCAGACCCAGGATATAACCTTTACACCGTATTCTACCGTATTTACGACCACTAACGAATATTACACTTAAAGTGTCTTCATTTATAACAAACTACCGGTCGAGAGCTTCCGGCTGGCAAGGGTTACTTCTGCCGACCGGATGTAGTTTTCACTTTACCAGACCGCATTATCTTCATTGTAATAAACCGGCCGTGTTAATATCGAGCTTTGAGAAAAGCTCCAAAGCTGGGGACTGTAAAAAGAATTTATGTTTTTTTTTTAAGTACCAGCAGAGTCTTATGAAATATTATCTTTCTCCTTATAACGAGCTTTTGTTTCATAATTTGTGACAGTTTTCATAGTTTATGAGGGACTCGTAACTCTCTTTGGCCAGCATTTGGCTTTAAATGCTCGATGTGTTGGAAAAAATCGCTCCAAGTCTTTTTTTTATACCTTGCGAAAGAGTTTAAGTCATTATATAAAGAACACAAGTAAATTCATGACGGAAACCAGAAAGCAGGATAACAGAGAAGATTGAAAAAAAAATGTGCTTCGGTTAATGTCATGAGCTTGAAATCATTCAAAGAGCTAAATAACTCTTAATTTGGATAACTGAAATTTTGTCTGAACTTTCTTTGAAAATAACTTCTTTAAAGGAATTGACAGGTATACACAACTAGGATGGACAGCATTTGTACAACTTAAGTAATTTTTTATTAAAATTGCAATAATAGTGCAATGTCTTAAAACTAAGACTTTAAACCAATACATCTTCCCAGTATACATTTATGGTGCTGATACGTGGAAACTAACATAATGTTTTACACATAAAATAAAGATCACCCAAAGTGCCGTAAAAAGATCCATGAGAGGAGTGTCTTTAAAATATATAATCCTAAACAAGGATATCTTAAGAAGAACTCATGTATGGAGGCTGCCTAAAGAATAGGTACACTCAAGTGGCAATGTTACATATCTGTCAAATATACGATGGTTGATGGGGAGAAAAAGAGTTAAATTGGCATCCAAGAACTGGCAAACGGAGCGTTGTTTGACCCTCTGCAAGATGAACTGACGATATCAAAAGATTAACGGAAGGACTCTATGAACGGTGGAAAATTGAGAACGATGAAGGGTGATGATGATGATGTTATATAGATTTGAGATATATGATATGAATATATTATAATTACTTAGATTTTTTCGATCGATAATTCTCGGTGGAATTCCATAATATCAGATATAAATAAAATAATTTTTACAATATATTCCACAATATAAATTATATTACATTGTGAGATAAATTCTTTATATCCTTTTATTTTTATCTGATAATATATTGTAGCAAAAGTCACAATTCCAAATTTGGCCGTGAAAACCTATGAAACTAGAACTTTTTTAGGTATGAATCTGATAAGAAGATCCTTGTGGTAGTGACCTCTTTTATTTATTTGTTTATCATGTGGTATTTTTTTGTATCCGTTAATATAAAAAATCTACGTTTTTTAGCATAAATATTACGGTATCTGATCATTCCTGTCATTTTTAGTACCCTTCACTTTTGAGCTTTGTTCAAAATTCAGCGATGCGAAATGAAAAACACGTTTCAGTGAACTATCATATGAAAACTCCTTTATGATATGAGTAGAAGGTAGAAAAGCAAAGTACGGAATACATTGCTTGTTAAACAAAACCATGACAGCTCGTTGAGGCATGTAAGCCGTCAAATAAATGGGAAAAGTTTGGTAATTGTTATGTAAATAACGTAGAAATATATTGTTTTCGTTCAAACCTGGTTACGAAATCCTTCTTGGAAGACCACGTACGTAATAAACTCATAAAACGAGAATTTATTTACTCATACAAATTTTATAGTGATTTTTTGAAATGTAAATAATATTATGATTTATATTACAGAACAATAATTCAACAACTGAAAAAATCATAAATTGTTCTACGAGCTAGACTTTTACGATACTAACTTGAATAATTAAACTGTTTTGTGTGCTTTAATAATAAGGTAGATTGATAGATGATTTATTATGATGTTGATATATTTCACTCAAGGTAGACATTTTTCGGAGCAGTGTTTTGTTAGAATCATCTGTTTAATGAGAATTCATGTTTTATGTTCCTTGTCTTTATTGTTTTGACAATTTATTTAGTACTTAACCATAAGTACTTATATTTATACATTGATTCATTTTGTTTAATTTTATTTCATATCACAAATCATCCAAAACTATGTCTCGAACACTACAGCTACCTTGTCTTCAAGCATTCGGATTTCTGCTCTGGAGGATTTCAGGAACCATACATGTTCCCAAGTGAATCTTCAGGTGCTGATTTGTCCTAGAAAAAGAAATGGAATACGGTAGTTGACTTTTTTCACTCTGTGAAGCTCAGTCAGGGAGGCTGGACGCTGCATGCGGGAAACGTGTATTGTGTTCGTGTTTGTGTGTGGGTTGGGGAGATTGCAGGTGTGTATTTATCTGTTTCTTGAAAGAGATCCAGATTGTAGGTAGGAGGAAACACAGACGCTGGAAGAGCATTCCAAAGCTTACCGGTGGCATTAAAAAAGTAACTTTGGAAACTGCCAGTTCTTGGTCGACACACATTAACCGTGTATGGATGTTCGGCAAGTGTAAGATGAGTTTGTCGTTTGTGGGTGGGTGTAGGAGGAATTTGTTCTTTAAGTTCCGAAGAGCAGCGACCGTGGTAATAACGGTAGAAAAGACTAAGCGTTCCAATCTTACGCCTGTGTTCCATTGATTGCAGGATAGAAGTAAGTAGTGACCCCGATATGGAAGGGATATAGCAAGAAAAAGTTAAATATTACAACTATGATATCAATATATCTTAATTAAGTTGTGTTAGTGTAAGAATAAATCAAAAAATATTCATGCAAGCAGAATAAAACGGAATGCAAAGAATATATGTGACAGAGTTTTAATCTTATACAATTAAATGCAAAAAAAGGATGGAAACTGAAAGCTGAATTTGAAAATGTGAAGTTTTACAGACTATTAAATAATTTTATATACTAATAATAATCAAATTATCAGTTTGACATTGATTCAAAAGTAAATAGTTTGACAGACATTTGTGCTAGTGTTTCATTACTTATTCTAGATAATTTAACTTTGAAAATATCTAGACTTTCAGAATGCATGATTGTTACGCAACTATGAGTCAAATCAGATTGTCTGGCTTTTGTTATATTTTAGTCCGAATGGATTCATAAGAACTAAACTATTTAATAAAACAGATTTCAGAACTGAAAAAAGGACAAATAAATTCATTTCGTTTCAAAAAACTTCCAAATATACTTACTGAACATCTATCTATTGTCGGTCTATTTGCAATCTCTAACTACGTATAACAAAAATTAAATTTATATTTTAATCCATTTTTATTATATCTCTTTCTTAATTACTGTTATACAAAACATTTTTAATTACTAGTTATATGCGTAGAACGCAAAAAATTTATGGTTTGAAATGTATTTTTTTTTAATTATACACCGTTAAACCTCTTAATTTTATATTTTATTAGTCAACCGTGTTCAGAGACAACTTTTCTTCATCAGGACAAATATTAAACGTAAAAAACACATAAGGTTGTTCCTTTACTAATTTATCATATTAATAATTACTATAAAAAGTTTGTGAGTTGATTTAAAAGTAGATTTAAAATTGCAACATTGAAAAATTATTTTTCTTCCATCGTTCCTTTGACAGTTTTCATCACTCATACAACTCTTATCATTTCAAGAAATAGACCAAAATGAACATGACTCATTACATTTAGATAGAGCTCATTTAATAATTTTAAAACATTATGATTGTATGTTAATTTTAATGACATTAAGGTCATCAACTGACAATACTTGGTAAAACTGCACAATTATAATTTCAATTGATTTCAATTAAAAAATTAACAAAATAAATATATTTAGTTTTGATACACATTTATTTAAAGGCTCACATATTTAGGCCTTCTTGGAGACCATCTCAATAATTACTCTTCTACTTCGATAATTATTGAAGATGGTCTCCGGAGAGGCCGAAACACGTAATCGCTTAAAATAAATATGAATCAAAACAAATAATTGCTTAATTTGTAATTTTATAATTAAAATTATTTAAAAATATAATTTTAATTATAAAGCTAACGGATTTAAAATATTTTAGTTTTCATTTCACTTTCATTTGTGTTTCACATTTATTCACATTCGTCTTATAAGTACTTTTATTAAATAACTTGGTTCTGATGTTAAACAAGATAATGTTTCTTATATGATGCTTTGATAATCATCCAATAAATTTATCTTTTTGTAAAATTTAAGGCGTAATATATTTTTTCATCCTCTTTGCATTAAAAAAGACAGCATAATTTAAAGCTCTCTTGTCACGTTAAAGACATGACACCTTTCCTTCATGTTTTAATTGACAGTCATTAAAATCAGCAAGTCACTTTGAATTTTTTTGTAATTTTTCTAGAAATAATTATGCATATTTTTTTGTAAAATAAACTCAATTAATAATTATACAGTGAATGTTTATTTAAAGAAAATATATTTCATTGTTTCTAGGAATTGATTCAAATTTAAAATTGTTTTTATTCTGAATCAAATTGATATTTGCTTTAGATTTGAATAAATATTTCAAACGAAATACAATATTATATTGATACCCAAAAGGAGTACCCCTAAAAGATGGAAAAGAATTTGTTTACCTTGGAAGTACGATCACCTGGGATGGCAGAACAAAAAGAGAAGTCAACAGTCGAATACATCAAGCAAGGCTAGCTTTCAATAAAAAAGCCAAAATTCTTGAGTCAAAGAATTATACATTAGGGCTTCGCAAGCAACTTGCCAAAACACTTGTTTGGAGCATCTTAATGTACGGCTGTGAGACATGGTGCTTATCTGAAAGTGATAAAAAAAGACTAGAGGCCTTTGAGATGTGGTCGTACAGAAGAATTCTCGGAATTTCCTGGAGAGACCACGTCACGAACAATGAGGTTCTCAGGATAATCAAGGAAGATAGGCACCTAATAAGAACCATCTCAAAGAGGCGAGCCCGATGGATTGGTCACATCATGCGCCACGATGGTCTTCTTCACGATATTGTGGAGGGGATGGTTGAGGGTGGAAACTGTAGAGGGCGCCCTAGACGGGAGTATTTACAGGAAGTATTCGAGGACATGAATTGTAGCGCTTATGCTGAGCTGAAAAGGGTTGCGGAGGACCGAGAGGAATGGAGATCGAGATGCAAGATTCTGTTGCTGCAAACCAATCCACCGGATTGATACTACGAAGAAAACCCAATATATTTTTTGTTTATTATATTAAAAAAAAAAAAATTTGGACCCCTTATTAAAATTAAATAGTTTAGGCCTCAAAAGCGTCAGGCTCATAATTCCATTTTTGAAATTCAAATCAACGAATAAACCAAAAATATTCCTCGTTTACTCCAAGTAACATCACTTTAAATTACCCTACATCTTTTATGTTTGACATTTTTATGTAAAACATATGAATGTAGCATAAACGATGACGATAAAAATCATGGTAACGTCAATACATACTAGTATATAAATCACGTTGATTTTTTGTAGAATTTTTACGAAAAATATTTTGATCTAAGAGATCGTGAAAATTATTTTAGTTTTCTGTCGTGATCAAATATATGATATTAAAACTCTACTTTTAAATTTAGTTCATAGATCAATAGAAAATATAGAAAGATTCATTCATTCGTTTTATGAATATGTTGCCTGGAGTCTAGACATTCGTTCACCTCTCAATAATGATATTATCAATCATATTGAAAAAGAGAGACATTTTATTACCCAAAAAAGTATAATAAAATAAACAGTGCAAAATGTATTTCTATGATTTTTATCGAGTGACATATTTTTATTTAAATCAAAAAAATAATAATTTTAGTCTATGGTGAAAGTTCACAGATGGCATTGACACATATTGTACCGAGACTTTTTTTTTAATCAGTCAACATTATTGAACTAAAGCCACTTACGTGACGTCTTAAGATTAATATATGTAAAGGTTATTTTTTAACAATTTTTGCCCAGACCAAATTCACCCAGCACCATTCTTACCTATTCTTAGTGAATTACTTTTAAAACGGATGAAGCGTAAATGCTTGGCTGTAGTCTATGACTTTGACGTTTTAACATTACACATGCAGCATTTAGATAATAAACAATAATAATTTTAAATTAATTGTAATTATTAAAATTTCAAATTATTAATATTATTTGTTTGTAATGATAACATGTTTCGGACTCCCTGGAGACCATCTTCAATAATAGTTAAATTATAAACTTTTATACTTTTATAACAGTAAAAACTAAATATTTTTAATTTGTTAATTTTTTAATTAAAATGAATTTAAAATCATAATTATGCAGTTTCACCTCGTATTGCCAGTTGATAACCTTAATGATATTGAAAAATATTCAATGGTTAGCGTTATTGAATCTACATAGTCCAGATATGGATTGATGTTGATGTTGATGAAAATAATCAAGTAGGTATGTATATTTTTTCAGTATTCAGTCGCCTCTGTTACTGCTGACATACACCTGAGATTTCCCGTGGGAGATTCGTTGAAAAATTTCTAACGAAATGACAGCGTGCGGTAAATTGGAGATGTCCTCGTTGTACTAACTGTGGTGTGAGTGATTGATAGTCCGCAGAGTCAACTGCGACATTTACATTGGCTACTATGTTATATAACGGAATATAAGCGTTGTAGGTCACTTCGAGAGACTTCTTTTCACTTCAGGTCTACTTCGGTGTAATTTGCGAGAAGCATCGACATGTAAGGAACATATTCAGTAAAACATACGGAAGAAATGGGCATCCATGCTAAATGAGTTAGATCTTTCAAGAAACAGCCATAAGGCATGGAGATTAATTAAAGCCCTGAACAGTGACCCACAACAACCCAAACACAACCTTTCAAACATAACTGCAGACCAAATCACTCACCAACTTCTTTAAAACGGAAAGCCTACAAAAATGGAACAATATGCTTCTCTATTCGAGTATATATGGGTGGTGTTCGCGGAACGACTTTTGACACGAATTTAACACCAATTTTAATAAGTAGGCTATTTTTGACAATTTACAAGTGAGGAATTAAAATCACGCAAACCGAGGATATTTTGAGCTTTGAATTCATTTTTGTATTATTTTTATTAATCTCCATCAGGGATCGAACCCATGATTTACAGCTAGGTAAGCAAAGGCTCTAATACGAAACCATACACATCATAAAATGATAGTATAATAAAGATAAAACAGCTTTTGTTTCCGTTTCCTTACAGCAAATACTTTTTAATTGGAAGCAAAATACAAGTATAATAACCGTTATTAGAAGCTACTTAAAAAGTTTTAGATTTAACGGGTTTTTTACGAAGTAATTTTTAAAAGAAAAAACTAAGCGATTAATATTAACCGTCATTTTCTAATCGTAAACCTTAACTTGAATAATTTTTTAAACCTTTTCTAAAAAAAATCGCAGATAAAATACGTCGAACACTTAAAAAAACGATTTTTAAATCCCCAGGGATTACGATTGTGATTTATGGAAGTAATCGATTGATTCATTGATATTTGATTGTACTCTTAATTGTCTTTCAACGGCCAAGCGATTTATAAATGGCCAATTCAACACTTTTTTCGGCGCCGCATTTATTATTCAAACGCTTAAATACTTTTTCAAACATTTGAACAATATTCCAATTTATGTCTCGTGTAGTTTTTCACAAACTGTGTCGTTCACTGTCGTTTTAAATACGCATTAATTTTTTCGTAGTAGTATCAATCCGGTGAATTGGTTTGCAGCAACAGAATCTCGCATCTCGATCCCCATTCCTCTAGTTTTTCAGCAACCCTCTTCAGCTCAGCATTAGAGCTACAATTCATGTCCTCGAACACTTGCTGCAAATACTCCCGTCTAGGGCGCCCTCTACAGTTTCTACCCTCAACCATCGCCTCCACAATATCGTGAAGAAGACCATCGTGGCGCATGATGTGACCAATCCATCGGGCTCGCCTTTCTGAGATGGTTCTTATTAGGTGCCTATCTTCCTTGATTATCCTGAGAACCTCATTGTTTATGACGTGGTCTCTCCAGGAAATTCCGAGAATTCTTCTGTATGACCACATTTCAAAGGCCTCTAGTCTTTTTTAATTGATTGCATAGATTACAGTCATATATTGTTTTTAAATATTTACTTATTGGACTGGACTTTACCCATCTCGTACCCGTTTCACACCGTATGACAATTAAGTCTTGAGAGCGTCTATCATTTGGGTACAAGGACTTCTTTCTTACAAGAGGAACTGACAGTCTCAGAAAATGTGCTCTGAAATATTTTGTAAGGCTCTATTAGCCCAATGGTTCCAAGGACAGGATTATTTGGCCCAAAAAAGCGGCTCAAACCAACCGGCAACACGCTGTTAGCAACAAGCGGCGACCCATCCAAGCTTTAGTTAGCGACTAATGTTGCTTAACTTCGCTAATATAACAAGAACCGCAATTTAGATGTGCTATTAAGCAATGGATGAATTTCTAGATATGTATAATAAATTAAGTCAGTTTATAATTAATATTCGCAAATATTTGAAATTATGTTATCAATTACTTGTTCTACAAAATAACTGTAATGTTTTTTAAATAAATATGAAAAAGGCTTTACCGGAGAGATATCATAATTTAATGTAAAATGTATTGAAAAACCGACCATTGGTATCTTTTCCCTCTAAGCCGTGTTTTTTCACCATAGCTCGTTACTTAGCATTTGCAATTAATTAATTTTATCATTTTTAACCAGACGCAGGTATACATAAGTGAAAACAATAAATTGAGACCCAGAATAAATTAAAATCACCAGTACTTAGATAAATATTACATTAATATAATCTATCTGAATTTATTACAGTGCACTGACAATTAGTTAATAATAATTAATTAATATTTCAATAATAATTATCATTAATTACAATAATCTTATGTCACCTCTTCCAGATAACATGAAACAGATCATTTCATTGTTTCCGATGGATAATTTTAAGTTTTCGTCGGTTAGTTCAGTGGTAAAGCATTTGTTTGTCATTCATCAAAACCAACTACGGATTCTATTCTCCTATGTTAAGAATGTGTAGACTGGTTAACTCCTCTAGTGACTTGGACTTTATCGGGGTGGACCTTCCAGCATTTCGCAGATCCCTCTACTAATGTACTAGATCTGTTTTTTTTTACTCATGTTCATGTTTTGCCTAAATGTATTGTCTTAGCTATTATATTGTTCTGTTTTACCATTTCATTTATTGTATTTTCTATTTTAAAACCGTATGTATTGGCCTAGGCAGTTTATAAAATAAAATAAAAATAAAATAAAATAAAAATAAAAAATAAAATAAAAAATAAAATAAAATAAAATAAAATAAAATAAAATAAAATAAAATAAAATAAAATAAAATAAAATAAAATAAAATAAAATAAAATAAAATAAAATAAAATAAAATAAAATAAAATAAAATAAAATAAAATAAAATAAAATAAAATAAAATAAAATAAAATAAAATAAAATGAAATGAAATGAAATGAAATGAAATAAAATAAAATAAAATAAAATAAAATAAAATAAAATAAAATAAAATGAAATGAAATGAAATAAAATAAAATAAAATAAAATAAAATAAAATAAAATAAAATAAAATAAAATAAAATAAAATAAAATAGAATAGAATAGAATAGAATAGAATAGAATAGAATAGAATAGAATAGAATAGAATAGAATAGAATAGAATAGAATAGAATAGAATAAAATGAAATAAAATAAAATAAAATAAAATAAAATAAAATAAAATAAAATAAAATAAAATAAAATAAAATAAAATAAAATAAAATAAAATAAAATAAAATAAAATAAAATAAAATAAAATAAAATAAATTCAGACGGTGACGGTTCAAAACCCAACCAAGCTTGAGTTTTTTTTAAATGACTTAATCAAGTCTAAGTTATTTACATGTACCTGTTAGGGTTGAGTCACCTCTTAAAAACAAAAAAATCTTCCAGGCCTAGAGAACGTTCGGCGTATTATCCGATCTAAAAAAATAAAAAAAATACGTTTTAGATACATTTTGACTTGGTTTATTTCCAGCATAAGTTCCATATTGGTTGACTCGTATATTGATTTATTTTCATCATTCTATATGCAAGCATTGTCACCCCTACTCAAGGTTTTATTTTAATAAAAGTAGGCTTTTCCAATAAATAATAAAACAGAAGCGGCCATAGACGAAGAATAAACTTTATTTCAGGAGCGCCTATTCCAAGTGTCATGTTTTATTTATTGGAGCTTATATCAGAATTCTCGAGCTTGTGATTTCTATTTTCTAAGCCTAGCTAAGCACTGAAAGCGCTCTACTATATTTTATACAGTTATTTTATTTTATTTATCGCGATAATTTTTTTATTTAACCTGTTTTTATAAGCCGTTTGGTTAAAACATTTTCTATCTATTTTTTAATATAATAGGTTTTAGAAAAGAAATGACCAATTTTTGCGTCACTTTTACGTCAATTTGTCAACGGTCGCCGTTGAGTTAGCACGTCGTAGTTGGTATAATTTTAAAGCTCTGTTAGTACTCTTTCTATAACGAAGTTTAAATTTGATTTTAGTCCCTTATCAAACAAAAACAGCATGATATGGCGCAGATGTGTTTCTTCAAATTCAGGCTTCTGCATTTTTTACAGCGGCAAAAAAAATACATCTAATACATATTTTTTTTACTAACCATCACGTAAATACCACGAATTCATTGTGAATCTATATGTTTATGTATTCTCCTATATAAGATTAGATAAAAAAACGCTCACAAAAACACAACGTATCCTAAAAATATTACTTGTAAGTAATTCTTAATATAAATAAAAAAAAACGTAAAAATGTTACGTGTCTTTACATTTAATGGTAACATTTTATCAATTATAACTTCGTTTACTTGTAATCATAAGAAATACGATGTCGTGGACCATAGTTCCTTATTTTTTTGCTATCCTTAAGCGATATCGCACTTCTGTGGAGTCTTGTTGTTTTTTCTTTGCTCGGGATCTTTGTTAACTTGGTCGCAAAGTTTTTTCTTTCATAGTTCTTTCAACTCTGCAGTAAAGTTCTTTATTTAAAGTTTCTCCCGCAGCTTTTTGCTCTACTTAGTAATCTATCCCGATGAAGTGTTCAAGACACTTCATTGGTCACAGAGTAGCTTATTATCAGATCATACAAGTTTTTTTAACAATTAAACGAGTAGTCTTAACACAGTTATATATTATTATAATAGCAGACTATGTTATAATAATAGATACAAGTGATATTAAAATATAATATCAAAGCTATATCAACACTGGGGCATCGCCCCACCAAACATACGGCGAGAAGTCACCATCAAGAAGGAGCTCTCCAAAGCACGACACACCACCCTATGTTTGGGTATCAAAAGATAACCACACGGATCAAATCAAGAAGAAGTTTCCTACAGTCGACAACGGAACTGGCGATACCTGACGCCATCCTACGGCTGAATATGTGGAGAAACTTAACTGGGAGGAATACTTAGATTGCCCTGAAAGATGACATAGCTCTTGTACACGACCAGGGGTGAAATATATGGAGCTATTTTAACAGACTTTGGACCGGTGTACGCAAGACGAGGACACAAATGAAAGCCTGGCAGTTTTACAGCGGACTGACTGAATGATATGAGGAAGACTGAACAAGCATATCTCGTCACACCTTCTGGAGGAAGACTTGCTGATGGCCGGGAGTAACGCCATCGACGACGTGCACTTCTGGGCAGACAGTATCTGGCCCTGTTGCTTCCGACACTATTATATATATAGTAGACTCAACTCGTAGTCGTACTGCTATAATCCAAATAAAGATTTTATTACAATAAATTATTATTACTCTTAAATCATACCAGGATACCTTCTGAATGTAAATCGTAAGTGTCCACTTAACCAGTCGGTTTGTAATTGATTTAAATCAAAAATGATCAAATATAACGATGCCAAACGAATAAGTCCCTTCTTGTCACATTCTGTTTTCAGTTTTGTGTTTCTGTTTCCTCATTTGTGGTTAACACCCTGTTACGGACGGCTAATGACTAACAAAACATTAATAAAATACTGATAAAGCACTGATAAATATTTAGCTTCATTTGCCCTTATTTAGCTTCATTTGACTCTACTTAGCTTCATTTGACTCTGTTACGTCAATATTGTTTATAATGTTATTTATTATTATATTCTCCGATGTAAATATTATGACGTTCCGCGAGGTGCATTGCGATTTCGTAATTGGTGTTTCGGCTCTCTCACTGGCAAAAGAGTGAGAAAGCCGACACGCCATAATTAGTATGAAATAAGTAGAGCTGTCCTGCTCTTGCGGACAGCCACGCTACTCATCTAAACTCCCGCGAAAAACAAGACAACAGCTGCGAGCTTTGCGCACGAGCCCCTCTTGAACGAAATTGTATAAATACCGAGGTCCGACTCGGAATAAACCAGTCACTTGAAAATACTTGCGAGTTTTACTATCTCCCTCCCTGGGCCTCTGGACTTCACGGCGCCCCCGGCCTACTGGTCTACACGGACTACTACTTGGACGTAGGACTGGAAGCTGCCAAACATCACAGCCCAGGAAGCCGACCGGGACACAGCTGCCTTACAACCAGCTGAAGGAATAGACTTCAAGTAGAGCGAGTTACCAGTCGAGGTCGACTGGTCGTCTACACACCCAAAGGTTACACCCACGCAAATGCGTGACAACGAACTGATAAATGCCAACGCCTACGGAGTGTCTATAAAGCCACTAACCGCACTCCTCTCCTTGCATTCGTATTCCCCAATTCCATCTAGTCACACTTATATTTGTATACTCTACTATTGTACTGCTGTCCAGGGTTTTTTTTTTTTTAACTATTTTACGTATTTTATCTGTGAATCCAGTACACACCAAAGTTAAGCGCTGAAAGAGAAATAACAAGTTAAACAAATTCCCTCTTACGGAGACGCGCTTGCTTGGTGAAAACCCTCCGTGTCCCGTGTCATATGCGCGCCATAGTTCGCTAAATGGCAACTATGTTAATTTCAGCGCTGTTCTGTCACTACCGCCAGCGGATAAATGTCGTATGCTCAGGACCTGTCGCAGAAAGTTCTGACCCGGGCAGATGACCGAAGTTTTTCAATTTTTATCTTAAATATATTTAAATGTGCTTTAAAGTTAAGATGTGGCGTTTGCACGTGCCATTTTGTTTACTTGGTTTTTACAGCAGATACTGTTATGTGGAGCGGCTAGTTCCATAGATGGTCACTGCCACTGGCCGTCAGTTTCTGCCCGGGTGGTGTCAAGTAAACATATTTTTTTGTGTCCCGGGCAGAAGAAAAATTTGTGAAACTGTCTCAACCTTGCAGATTTATTGCATATGGTCGGTTTTACAACAAAGAACACGTAGTAAAAAATATACATATGTTGAGTCTCTCATGCAATTTATATATTTCGTCGCTCGACACTCAAACCGGGCGGACGTGTCTAGTCATCCTACCTACAGGATGGCGAACTGTTGCGATTGTGATATCGCGCAAATAAATCGTCGCTTAGACGATCACCGTTTGCTGCTGGAGAGGCTCTTAAAGGCTGTTGGATGCGGGATGGATGATGCTCTGACATCCGTTGGTGTGGACCCTCCACCCAACCCGACAAGTCTGCCAACTTCCCGCAGAAGGCGCTTACCTCGAGCGTGCAAATCAATTCCGGCTACCTACGCTGAAGCTGTCAACATTCCTGTGTCGATGTCGCTTAACTGTGACAGCAGAGACTCGAACCTGCCGTCAAAGAATCCGCTTCGAGTGAGGCCACCGAAGAGGACTCCTCGGAAGATACTATCGAAGGAGCCCCTGCTGTTTCGAGCAAGGCTCCCAAGGACTCCCGTTCTCAGCCGGGACGAATCATCGTTCGAGGAACTGGAGGACCTGAGTGCTTTCTCCGTGGATGTCCTCTCCTCCCCGAGCAATCTTTCCGGAGAAGTTCAACGTTCTAAGTTGAGTCGCGCCTCTCCACATGCGGAAAGGCAACAACATTCAGCACGTCTGATGATCCGTGGTTCTGCAGCTCCTTCAAAAACGTTACTGGAGTGAAGATGGCGTATCTTCACGCCAAGGGCTTTCACCAGATACATCGGCTGAGGACTTGCAGAGCTTCTTGGCAGCGACCGCTGCATTCAATCCTTCTTGGATGACCATCAGGAGGATTGTCAGCAGGCGGACGCTGTCAACTTCTTTCAAAGTCGGGGTCATCGCGACTTCGCTGGAGTCTCTCATGGAGCCTCAAGTGTGGCCTGAAAGGACCATCGTTCAACCCTGGATACGCATAAGACGAAAGAATCGCAGTGAACAGTGGTTGAAACCAACTTGAGTGAAGATATTGACATATTTAGTGTTATATTGCTTTAAATTCAGTGCTGGTGTTTATGGAGGCGAAATGTTACACGTTTTGTTTTGTGACAATAATGCCTTATGACAGGGTTTTTGTTGTTACAAGTCTAACTGTTTATCTTGAGTCTCCTGACGCTAGTTCTGAGTGTGAGATCAGTGATACTAAATGTGTCTATAAATTTACATCACCACATTTATGGTACCTATTGTATTTATATTTTATAGTATATTATTGTATTTATATTATTGTACTTCAGAAATGCATTGAATTGATAAAATTTGTAATGTTTCTGCAAGGAAAAAAATAAATAAAATTGAAATTGAAATTGAAATTGAAATATGTGATATGCTTTATTACAAGCGTTTTTAATTGACACATGAAAGTAGTAAGTATAATTTGAAGAACTGAGTTAAGGTCGTTACAGTACAAGGTGACATCAGCATGATATAAGCTCTTGCTGACTGGCCGTTAGGACTAGTTATATAGATCGCCACTTGCAGCACTGCGTGTCATCAAACACGGCTTCCGGTGCGCAGTCAGTTGTGTGCTGACGGCGGCGAGGTCGTATTATGGCCGGCCTCGCATGTTATTCCGCTAGGGCCGTAAGTTTGTAAAGTAGTCGAAAAATATATGTCAGTGTGCTTTAGAAAAAGTCTTTGTGTTGTTAATCTGCTCCTCATCCTACCACCACGCAATTCAATAACGAACTAAGAGAGGAGGATGACAAAGGAAATTCTATTTTTAATGTGTCATTGTTGGTGGTATTTTACCAGAATGATTACGATACCAATTATTTAGGCTTGCAGTATAACTGAAACGTTTTCCTGCAAAATCGATGTAATGATATGCCATATAGCAAATTTTCTTCGTGCCTAGACATAAGTTTCATAAAATATGCTGATTGTTTTTGGTGCAACGATGCAATCATGTTTCTTTTATCAATTATTCATGAATATACCTTTATCGTTCCTGTTGTAAGATTATTCAGCACCTGTAAGTTATTGCGATTCTATGCATTTATTATACATAGTTACAATATTAGTTTGTTACTCTTGTAGAAATTTCAATATCGATTAATTCGATGAACGTTTTGGGTTCAAAACCTTATTTGAACATTATAATTTTGTATTAATTGTCAATTATAATCATTGCCGGCGGTCATAGCTCAATGGTCAAACGGTTTGCTTTGCAAGTCAAAGGTCGTGGTCTCGATCCCCAACGGAAACTAAAAAAAAAGGATTTTAAATCGATTTCTGAGTTCTGAAATACCCCCGGTTTGTGTGAATTCGATCCATCACCCATAAAATGCAAGTCATAGCCTATTAATCAAAATTGGTGGTAGGCGAAAGTCGTCCCGTGAAGACCACCCATTCATAGTAAATTCCTGAAGTAATAAAGGATGATGAGTGAATCTCGGGCTGTAGTCTATGACGTTGGCGGATCAACACTCCACATGCAGCGTTTAGCCATATACACCATGGTAAGCGTCATAGAATTCTACAGATGAGACTTCAGAATTACTATCACCATCTGTTGGTATTCTCCTGTATGTGCTAACATAAAAAAAAACAAATTCTCTATCATAGCTCGAATTTGTCACAATATTCTTACACTATATGTTAATTAAAGGGACCAAGGTCAAAGACAACAGGTATCTAGGAATTTGCGGTGTATTAAAATCAATTTATTAATATTAATTTTATAAAATACAGAATGCTTACTCGTGTTGTACACTAAGATATTAAAAGGGATATATTATCAAATAAATCAGTACCAATTCAACTCTGGTCTTTGGACTTATCCTCAGTGCCGGAACCTTGGTATTCCGGCGTCACCATGAAGCTGACGCTGTTATTTCGGGACCGCGATCTCGGTTCCGGAACATTTTGTTTTCGCGAATTGATTTATTATTTTACTGTGATTGATAAAAAATGATGTGGCTGAAAAACAGTGCAATTTTAATAACAAGAATTTTAAATTAATACTATTTCGTAAAGTCATATTTAGTTAACAATTTTTTTTTATTGAACGCCTATTATTTAAATATCAAAAAAAAAACTGGCACCATCGTTTGTTTGACAGCTCAATAAATCATGTAGGTGGGTCAACAAAAATGAATCGATGTTATCAATGTCGTCATCATCATCAACCTGTATCCATCCACTGTTGAACGTAAGCCTCCCGCATGAAACTCCATCCTCTTGGATCTTCTGCCTTCTGCATCCTGGTCACTCCCGCTATTCTCCTTATTTCGTCATCTTGCAGGGGGTCGGCCAATGCGTCGTTCGCCAGTTCTCGAGTACCACTCCAATACTTTTCTTCCTCATCGATCGTTGTCTCTTCAACAGATATGTCCTCCCCATTGCCACTTAAGTGTGCCTTCATTCATTGAGTAGCCTCCACTACTCGAGTTTTTCTGCGTATATCCTCGTTCCAGATTCTATCTTTTAGCGACACTCTTAGAATGGATCTCTTGATAGCACGCTAGGTGACCTTATTTTACGGGTAAAAAAAACTTGCTGTTAGATTCCACGTCTCTGCGCCATAAGTTAATACATTGATTGATTAAACGCCTTAGTTTTAAAACATTGCGGAATTTTCACATTAAAATATATACTTTAGTTTTCAAAATGCTGCCCATCCCAGTTGTATACGCCTGTCGATTTCTTTTGAGATGTTATGCGTCCTAGTTGCGTAACTTGTCCCAGATAGTATAGCCATTTACAATCTCCATTTGTGTTCCTTCAATGAAAATCTGGTCAAACGTCTAAGAAAAATAACTATCATAGCTTTAGTTTTATTCATGTTCATTTCATTAGCAATGTTTGCAAGATTTGTTGCGATCAAAGAAAACTTATATCCTCATTGTTTTTTTAACAAAACATCTTTAGTTGCAATTAGGATTTATGTAATAAAATTAAGGCTGTTAACTGATAATATTTGTTGTGTTATATGTTTTGTTGCTGTTGTTGCTATGTTTCCGCAAATAAAATCAACTCATAAAATATCCTTTGTTTTATTACTGAAAGTTTCACTGAAGAGATATTTTATCACCTTAGTAAGATAACTACTAATTGTATACACATATACGAGTATAAACTTTCATTACACATATGTATTCTTCTTGTACTTGGAGGAGTTTCCACTTATTTGGTCTCAAGTTTCTTAACGATGCGGCTCCGATGCTCTCCATCAAGGGTCGTCCTCGGTCGAGCTCCTTTTCCAGACACCTCGATTTACACTTTACCTCCATTTACACTGTACCTCCAACATGGTCCAAATGTCTTTGTCTATAGTCTTCCATTTTCATTACACGTTGTTACATACATAAATGTATCATTGAAACATTCTGGGCAGAAACATAAAGAGAGCTTCTGTAGTATAAAAAGCATATTTTATGTAATTTTTAATTCGAATTTTTCGCAAACATCGAAGCACGAAATTATCGAGGTTCGTAGTATTTTGCCAACCCGATTGACGATACGCAGTAGGCAACACGTGGTAACCAATCCAAGTTTTAGTCAGCGTCTAAAGTTACTTAATTAATAATAATTCTAACAATGCGTTATTGTTGTCGGTCATTGATTTTGATTTTTACAGAAAAATAAAATTAGCAAAAAATCCTTCACCTTATTTCACACAAGCTCAATAAGTTGATTAAATTGTTGCAACATATCGCCATACACAGTATTAACTGCTCATTATATTTAATTGATAATAAGTTGTTTAATATATAAACTTTTACAACAATAACATTATATTTTTATATATATATATATAATTTATTTAAAAATAGCAACACTAACTTTTTATTTACATAAGTCTAAACACCTATTTTAAATATTTGACAGAACTTATCAAGCCTTCAGAAATAAGCACGCGTGGGAGACACTTAGATCGGCTAGAGCAAATAGAAGCACCCTGCAGCTGACGGGAGGTAGTCCTAGCACAGTCTTTGGCAATCGGGCTTTCAGCTACGCTGCACCAATGGCCTGAAACTCGCTACCGGAAAGCATAAGAGAGCTTAAGGCGGAGGCATCCTTCAGAAGCAGACTCAAGACCCACCTTTGTACTCAGAGAGGCAAAGAAGCGCTTTTGGAATGATCATTCGGTCATAAAAGAGCGCTATACAAATACTAATATAATAATAATAATAATAATAACTCTCTTCCTTTCCATTCATCCTTTTTCCTATTGTGCTTTACATGACACAATTAAAATAAATGTTCACATCAGTATGCTTAAACACATTAAAAGCTGACGAAGGATTCATCGAATGTAAAAATTTAATCTTCCAGCAAGTGATTTAACAGTGCTTAGTGTGATCCACGCTTAAACAAGTTACAAAATATTTATTTATTTAACATGGAAATTTATCTCAAAAAGAATCTTTAACATATAAATAACATAAAATAAAAAACCTGATAGTATATAAAAACCCTAAGAGCGACTTTGAGTGATATTATGATCTATCTTTGGTGCAGATGTGTCATTGAGAGAATGTATAAAGTGTTATCTGGGTTGCTGTAAGTGTCGGTTAGCTTGAAAGGGGTGTACAAGAATCTATTCGTCTTACGAGATAGTCTTATCGGTAGTAGGAAAGGGTAGGAGAATGGGAGAGACTGTGGTGTAGAGCTGTAATAAGCTGGACCATATGGATCAAGACTAAGAAAGCTGTTCTATCCTTCAAACTAATGGAACTGTTTTGTCCAATTCAAACAAGATTTTATTTTGAAACTGAAAACAAAAAGGGAACTATACGCAAATATTTCAGAAGGCTATGTTGTAATCGCAAATGGACGTATAAAAAAGTTCAAAGTAATGAAAAATATATTTTTTTACTGAAGTATTTTGGTAAAATTAGAATGATAATGATTTAATTAATTCTGGTTTATTAAATACAGGTTGCAGAAGAAAGCCCTGAAAATTTATTAAAGAAAAATATTTTTATTTTGTTTTATATTTTCTAGTATGTTTTGGAATAACACTTTTTTTTAATAGTCTTAATTTATTATATGAAATAAACAACATCGGAGTAACTCTCCGATGGGCTTTGTGATATCCTTAGATGCCAAACTAAATCCGACGTGGAGCATAGAATAAACTTAGGATGGCTGAAAGCTTGAAATGGAGGTCTCTCTCTGGGGTTTTGTGTGACAGCAAGATTCCAGTTAGGACCAAAGGTAAAATTTACAAAACTGCTCTTAGGCAAGCTATGCTCTATGGATCGGAGGGTTGGATGCTGAAATGTGACTTGGATAGGATTCATGTCGCATAGATGAAGATGCTGAGGTTGGCGGGCGGTGTGACTAGAGTGGACTGAGTTCGAAATGAGCATATTCAGGGTTCATTTCGGGTGGCCCCCATACCTGAAAAGATAAGGGAAAACCGCCTAAGATGTTATGGGAGTGTGACACGGAGAGATAAGAACCACATGGTGAAGAAAGCCCTCAACATACCCACGCTGAGAAGAAGACCTGGAAGAGCACATGCACCCTGGACTCCAACTGTAGACGAGGATCTGAAAACTCTGGGCTTGGCCGAGAATGCAAAGTTGGACAGACAGACATGGCAAATGTACACAAAGAGAGTCAACCCCAGATGATAGGAAATGGCAAGGCTAATGAAAAAACAACATCGGAGTATAAAATTCAGAAAACTGGGGTACAATAGCTTGATTTTATGGTAATAACGTGGTGAGAGGGTGGACAAGACAGCTTTCTATACTACAGACGGTCAAGAAGCAATGTTTGAAATGGTTGGGACTCGCTTACTAAAGAAATCGCTAGGTAAATGTAAACATAAACTACAATTGCCTGTTCTTTGAGCCTTCTGACTCACGATATATTTTAAGGCCATTGAGTATTATTTATATAATTGTAGAATTAATTTTAATTAAAAATTAAAAAATTAAAAAATTAAAAATTAAAAATTAAAAAATTACAAAATTAAAAAATTAAAAAATTAAAAAATTAAAAATATTTAGTTTTGATTCACAATTTATTTTAACGATTACATGTTTCGGCCTTCCTGAAGACCATCTTCAATAATCCACATCGTTAAAATAAATTGTGAATCAATACTAAATATTTTTAATTTATTAATTTTTTAATTAAAATTAATTCTAAAATTATAATTATGCAGTTTCACCAAGTATTGTCAGTTGACAACCTTAATGTTATTATATATATAATTTACTCGGCGGATTTGCGATGATGAGGCGAAGACTTTGACGGCTGATATAGCTTTTTGTGGTAGTTCGTGACAACTAACGTTCCAGTTAGTAAATCGGACAAGGTGATAATAATAATGAATGATTTCAATAACATTGGCATCTTACCAAAGAAGGGAATTCGAGACTCGCTGTAGTACAGTAATTTCGCAGCCTTATACTGAGTCTATTTGACATCTAACTGATGCACCTAGATCACGGCAAGGCATTCAGCCACTCTCTAACAAGCAGCTTTTTGCGTGTGCCCAGTAACGGGTCCCAATCTGAGTCTCCAAAAACAGGACGGGACAGGGAGGCTTTTCACCAAGCAAAAAAAAAAAACAATTGGCAATTTTTACAAATATTCAACACGTACTAAATATACAAATTCATAGCAAACTCTCTGTTAAGATGCTGACTTATAAAACTCTCATAAACTCATAAAGTATGTATATGAATAAAAATTAGTAGTAGATAAAAATCATGCAATGAAAATTACCTACTATAATTATTTAAAAAAAAAATTGATGCATAAATGCCGGTCTACGTGATTTATTTTTTTATTGATGATAAGCGTGATTTTAAAATTACGTTTATTTTTAAAAATTAAAAAAAAATATTTTTCTGTTTTTTTTCATCAAATGTATATTTAAAAACAATTACATTGTTGTTGTTATATTCGGAGAAAAATTAATTTAATATCAAAATATTTGTTTGTAAACAAATTTCACGATAAAGAGGCAATGAAGTAAATTTAATTAACTTCGCAACAAGTGAAAATCGCTCCAAAAAATACAAATTTCGAATTAATTAAATTATGAATAAACAAGATATTCGAAACAAAGATATCCGAATAAGAACTCAACCTTAAATTGTTCGGAATTGTTTTCATTTCTCGATGTGACAAGTTATTAACAAATAAAATTCTAAGATTTGTAGAAATTGTATCATCATCATCAGCCTGTGTCCGTCCACTGTTGAACGTAGGCCTCTCGCATTAGTCTCCATCCTCTTCGATCCTCCGCCTTCCGCATCCAGGTCACTCCCGCTATTCTTCTTATATCGTCAGTCCATCTTGTGGGGGGTCGGCCAATGCTTCGTTTGCCAGTTCTTGGGCGCCATTCCAATACTTTTCTTCCCCGTCGACCGTCGTCTCTTCGACAGATATGTCCTGCCCATTACCACTTGAGTGTGCCTATTCGTTGGGTAGCATCCACTACTTGAGTTCTTCTGCGTATTTCCTCGTTTCGGATTTTATCTTTTAGCGACACTCCGAGCATGGATCTCTCCATAGCACGCTGGGTGACTTTTATTTTATGAGTAAGACTTGCTGTCAGATTCCACGTCTCTGCGCCATAAGTTAATACAGGGAGGATGCATTGGTTAAACGCCTTAGTTGTAAGGCATTGCGGAATTTTCGCTTTAAAAATGTACTTTAGTTTTCCAAATGCTGCCCATCCCAGTTGTATGCGCCTGTCGATTTCTTTTGAGAAGTTATTTCGCCCTAGTTGTGTTACTTGTCCCAGATAGGTATAGTCGTTTACAACCTCTATTTCTGTTCCTCCAATGGAAATTGGATCGAAGGTCTGTGAAATATGACTATTAATCATGGCTTTTGTTTTATCCATGTTCATTTTCAGACCAATTTTGTTCGACACTTCATTGAAGTCGTTAGGGCATGTCTTGGAGCTTGTCAGGTGATTCGGCTATTAGCACTATGTCATCTGCAAATCGGAGGTGAGAAATGTACTCTCCGTTAATATTTATTCCACATTATGTCCAGGATAGCAGCTTAAAAATATCTTCTAGGGCGTTTGTGAAGAGTTTTGGAGATATAACACATATCCTTGTCTCTCCTAGAAATTGTATTTATTAGAGTATTTATGAATAATAAATTAGTTTTGACACCTTAACTAACAATTTTTATTATAAACTGAATGCGGAAACATAAGATGGTGCTAAGTTAAATTATTATGGATTACTGGTGCAGTACGCAAGAAGAGCTAATTTAAGGAGTAATAGTTTCTTTTTCTTCAAAAAGTATTTCGTAGACATTAAAAAATAATAATTTTGTAATGTAAAACTACAAACCAAACACCAAAATATAATTTTAAATATGAAAATATGTTGAATTTTATTCGTTTTCAAACTAAAAAAATAACTAAATTATTTAACGAAAAAATTAAGCAAATTGTACTTAAAAATTCAAAGTTTTTTCTCATTCCTTTACTTTGAAACTCTTAACAAAGTTAGTTGCCACTAAAAATGCTTGTAATAATATAAAAATGTGAAATAAAGTTTAATTTAGTTTGATCCGTATTAAGGTTAAAAGTTTTTTTTCTTTTAATTAACAGTTTTTAAAATAAAAAATAAATCAAAAATAAACTAATACTCAGACAAAGGGTTCTTTCTCATAACTGCTATAACCTCATAATTATTTTTGTCAGAGATGAAAAACTAAAGCTTCTCGTTGTAAGCCTAAAAGTTCTCGTCATCAAAATGACTATCAACTACAAAACAACATAATGCATTCAGAGAATTTCTTAGTGCGTAATTGACTTATAACACCACATTAACGTTATCAACTGACAATACGTGGTGAAACTGCATAATTATAATTTTTAAATAATTTAAATTAAAAAATTAACAAATTAAAAATATTTAGTTTTGATTCACATTTATTTTTAATTATTACATGTTACGGCCTCTCTGGAGACCATCTTCAATAATTGTTAAATTATAAACTGCCAGTGGCTTATATAGGTATGTATAAAATAAGTTCATTCGTTAGTTCCTACGTTTGTACACACATATTTACAGATTGCATATTTGTGCGAGTAAAACCATTGAAAAAAGACATTATAAAATCAAGAGTTATGTGTTATCTTAATGTATTAAGACATTTTATAAAATATATTAAAAAAAAAAAAAACACCACTTAAATTCATCCAGAGATTTGATCGCCTTTACATTTTCGCTGTACCTAAGCTGTACACGACTTAATATATCTGTAAAATAATTAAATTTAAATTAATTTTAAGAACCACTGAGCTCTAATTTTTTCATTGACCTGTTTCAGTGAGGTTACACCTTCTTCAGGATAAACTCAAAACTAATCATAAATAGAGAAAAGTTATTAATTTTTCTTAATTTGCGAAACACTTAAATTCAGAAACGGGCATTGATATTGTACATACAATAATAAATTTAAAAATATGTACTTGATTATTTAAAATCAATATGAATTAAAAATGCATCAATGAAAACTAAAATATTCTTACAAATCAATTATTCCTAACATGTAGCGCAAAACTTAATATGTTCCCGATAATTTCGCTACGTTCAATCAGTTCATCCATAGACTCTGACCCATAGTTTTACTTCTGTCTTCCATTGATTAACCGTTCTGTAAATAATATGAGTTTAAACTTTGTCCTGAAAAAGGTGGGATTAAGCCAAAACCGGCCGACCAATTGAAAATTAAAACTGAGTGATTTTTACAAAGTTTAATATTTCCTAATTTAAATATAACAAACAACAAAGTTAATCTTCAAATAAGTAATATTTCTGTATTGAAATTTTGTATCAACATAATAATTGCGCGCTTAATTTTGTGCGAGAACATAAATCGCAGAGTTTAATAATTAGTTACGTGCTGAGTAATTTACCACGTGAGCAAGCTTTGTAGGACGTAGGTGGATAAGGCAGCATCCGCTTCGTCACTGTCGTAAACTTTCAAGCGGCTTCCGGTTTCAGGCCGGCCGTATCCGGTGCCGCCCGAAAATTTTCTCACTTTGTCGAGATGCTAACACGAGCTTAAAGCTCAAGTATCCGTGTTACGTTTCGGTGAAAAGCGAGACTATGTTGCTGCTCTTTCCATCTCAAGACTGGCAAATTAATGCGAATCTTGTAAATATAAAGTGCGTATACAGGTACGTTTAATGTGGAGACGTGTGATGTCAAGTTACATTATATGGGTTACTGGTGCAGTATAGAATTGAACATTTTGTAGAGCATTTTATTTAAACATTATATTTTTACAAACATGAATAGTTTTTCCACTTGTAACGTCTCTTGACCAGCAGGAAACATAAATTTCTTTCATTAAGCGCTCTTTACCTATAAAGTCAAATAAAAGTAAGTGTGAATTACTCGTTGATATCATCGAAATTTTTTATTGTTTAAAAGGCCTATTAAAGCCATTACGTGTGGAAAACATACTTTATATGTCCACAACGACTATTTTAGGTAAAGTGTATTCTAAATGTCTTATTTGCCGTCTATATTTTTTTAGGTTTTTTTTTCTTTATGTATTTAGGAAATATCTTAATGTTTTATTGATTATTTCCCTTTTAATATGCCTTTCAAAGTTTAAGAATAAAATTGACTATAGACTAAGGTCGTTTCATGAACACCACCCATTCAATGTGAGTAATAATGAATATGACATGGGATGACGCGAGGATTATGGCAGATGACAGAGCCTTTAAAATACGATTTACAAATCACTTTAAAATACGCCTCGGATACAAGACGTACCACCTTTTCAAATATTCGAACTTCTACTCTGGAAGCTGGCACATATGTTTCCAAGTGGACCTTTATATGTAGGTATGTCCTAAAACCTCCAGATAACCTCCAGAGTTATAACTACTAGTAACAGTATACTGTGAAAACTGACGATGAGCAGAAATTTGTGGTGACCATATGTTACAGATATGAAACGGATATAATAAAACAAATACTATTAATATATTCATGGATGGACAATTCACATAAAGCCACCTTCAAATAGTAAATAAAATAGAATCTTTAAGATTACACTATCTGTGTTCTCATGTGTTTGTTTATATATAACTTGAAGTATAAGAAAATATGTTACGAGAAAAAAAGACAGTTAAATTATACGTGTAAGCAATTTACACATCACAACATAACGTTGTCAAAGAAGCTTAAAATATGCTTCGTTGCAAGAAGGCACGTGAAGTATTATTAGGGAGCAATTTGGTTAGAGATAACAACCGCCAGTCTGGTCTATAAATAATGAAATCGATTGAAGGAAATAGAGGCTTGCATTCATTGTGCTACTATCAGATTCAGTCTAAACGCTTTCACGTGAAAGCTATCGTATTATTCGAATCTTTAAGTATGAGAAGCAGTACTGAAGTCGAATGAGGCTAATTGCTGAGCTAAGCCGTACTGTCGTCATGAAACGTTAAACTTAAATTATCGCTGGTTAAATCGAGTTTGTGAAGTAAAAGCTAGTACTTTGACTTTACTTAACATGGATATATTTATCTCTTTACCTGCTTTAACTAAAGAGTCTTCCGATAGGTAATTTCAAACTTTTTCTTCAGTTGATAGCGCCTATATTTTTGAAACGCCATCTGTCAAATTGGCTGTCGTTTATTAAATATGTGTTGCTAAATTGCCATGAAAATATAAAGCATTCAACAGCACACTGCAAATGATTTAATTATTGTATCAAAATAGACGTTTTTTTCGGTTAACGTTTTGCGCGTTTCGTCCATTTTATTCATCTTCAGCGACAATTGATATGATAAGGTTTGCTGACGACATTGCTCTGATTGCTGAAACTAAAGATGAAATCACTGAAACGCTGATATCCATGGAAAACATATTCAATTCTCACTTTAATATGAAGATTATGAGAGAAAGCCACAATGAGCAGCATAACATTAATAAGGGCTAGCAGTAACCCATAAAGATGCAAAAGAGTTCGTTTACCTTGGAAGTACGAACACTAGGGATTGCAGAAAAAAAAGAGAACTCAATAGACACATACATCAAGCAAGGCTAGCGTTCAATAAAAAACAAAAATTCTTGAGTCAATAAATATTAATTTAAAGCTTCGCAAGAAACTTGCCAACACATTTGTTTGGAGCATCTTGATGTACGGTTGTGCGACATGCTGCTTATCTGAAAGTGATAAAACAAGACTAGAGGCCTTTGAGATGTGGTCATACATCACGTCACGAACAGTGAGGTTTTCAGCATAATCAAGGAGGATAGGCACCTAATAAGAACCATCTCAGAGAGGCGAGCCCGATGGATCGGTCACATTATACGCCACGATGGTCATCTTCGCGACATTGTCAAAGGGATGGTTGAGGGTAGACATATTTAGTGTAATATTGCTTCAGATTCAGTGCTGGTGTTGATAGATGCAAAATTTTGGACGTTTGATTTTGTGACAAAAATGCCGTGTTATTTGTGTGTCAATCATGATATACTTATGACAAGGTTTTTGTTGTTACAAGTCAAACTATTTATCTTGAGTCTCCTGACGCTAGTTCTAAGTGTGAGGTCATTGACACTAAATGTGTCAATAAATTTACATCGCCACACTTATGTTTGTATGTACTTTAATGACGAATTGAAATGTAATCTATTTTGTAATGTAATTTAAGGAAAAAAATAAAAAACTGTACACAACTGTATAAAAACATTGTAGAGGGCGCCCTAGACGGGAGTATTTGCAGCAAGTGTTTGAGACTATGAGTTGTAGCTCTTATGCTGAGCTGAAGAAGACTGCAGAGGATCGAGAGGAGTGGAGATCGAGATGCAAGATTTCGTTGCTGCAAACCAATTCACCGGATTGATACTATGAAGAAGAAGCGATGAGATTTCTGGATGAATGGTTACGTCAACAAAGAAAATTGTCGAGATTCAAAGGTGTCCAATGCGTCCCAAAAAGTCACTATTTGGTGTAGATTTTGGAAGCATAAAGAATTAGGATAAAATTATATACCAAATAAATTAATGATTCTAAATTCCATGGAGGTATCACACTCATTTTTTTAATGGGTGATGTTAATATTGAACCCTATGCTTCAAAATTAATAAATTCCATAGCAAATTAATTGTCACTTTAGAATTTAATTACGTGTAAATTCTGAGTATAATATTCCGCAATAATACCCATTGCAACTCGTATTATCGCGGCTTATCTGAATTATTCACAGGAAGCTTAACCCATCTGATTGTCACTCTAACTGTCATAATACTACTGGGATATATGCATCGTTATAAAGGCGACTGTTAATTTATATTTACTCTCCTACTTCCGTACTCAAATTAGAACACATCATCATCATTATCATTTCCATATAAATTTCTCTAACTAGATAATATGATCGTCACAAAATGTTGCCCTGGTTCTCACTTCTTCATCAGTAGATCTGTATCTGTGTATTGATAGAACCTTCCAGGACAAAAAAAATGCAGCGTTAGTTTATACTCTCCTGTGGCTTTCCAAGTACTTGCCAGGTCCACCTTCATCTTGATAGAATAAAATGTGAAAAACTGCCTTTCTACTAAGTCACTTTATCATTCCTCCAGTACCAGTAAAAGCTTTTGGTTCTCCACAAACTCTTTGACGTTCAACGAAGAATTATTGCTTCCATACTTTGCACGTAAGAAGTATGAAGTCATCCCGTTATACGGCTGCATTGGCTCTTGGTGAGGTACCAAGATTCAAAACCCTACACTTATTATATACTGCAGTCGTCGATAGCCATACTATAGAAGATCAAGAGGCAAACGAGGACCCGGTTGGGACATGCACTAAGAATGCCGCAGGATAGCATAAGCTATAGCTGCTTTTTTTTCAAAACCCCAGGCTCGCTCCATCCAAGAAGGCCGTCGGGAACTATGGATATAATGCGTTTGGTGGAGCTGCTGGAAACGAAGCTCACATAGGAGAGGTTTTGTGGTGGTAGTTCGTAAGTGTCATATTTTTTTATGTCAACACATACAGGAGAATACCAACAGATGGTGATAGTAATGCTGAAGTCTCATCTGTGGAATTCTATGACGCTATGCGCTGCACGTGGAGTATTGATCCGCCAACGTCATAGTCTACAGCCCGAGATTCACGCATCATACTTATTATTACAGGAATTTACTATGAATGGGTGGCCTTTACGGGATGATTATCGTCTGTCACCAATTTGAATTAATAGGCTATGACTGTCATTTTACGAGTGACGGATCAAATTCACAACAACCGGGGGTATTTTAAAGCTCAGAAATCGATTAATACAATATTTTTTTTTTATCTCCGTTGGCGATTGAACCCTCAATATTTGACTTTCAAAGCAAGCGCTTTGACCATTGAGCTATACCTGCTGGCAAATCTATTGATATTTAAACGCAATTTTTAATGCGTCTTACGAGTACGTATAGAACTTTTCAGCGTAGATTTAAGTTTGAAACACTCTGTAGATATAATATTCACCTGTCGTGTGTATTGTAACAGCCTGTACACTCAGACTAAGTGGTTTCCATTGTGAGCAGGTCTCTTCTTATCGCATTCCTCTCTATTTATTATTGAAGGCAAACCCTCATCATCTTTGATAGTGGCTCTTACTTATTAAGTTATATGACGGATATTGATCTTTCGTCTAACACTCTAACTCCTGAAATGGAAGAAATGTCAAACATAATCTTTGTAAAAGTTTATATGAAGTTCTTGTTATAAAACATGGACTTTCCATTTTTCACGCTTATTAATAAAAATAAGTTAAAATACACAACAATACCGTGAAAAACGTTAAATATTTTTTTTTTCAATGTTTTCAGCATTCACTTTGAGATTTAATATAATTAATATATATTTATTTATTTACCTTGTTTCACATAGATAACGTTGACTAAAGCCTCTATTTAGGAGATTTCCTAGTTTTGATCCCCGACGGAGATTAAAAATAAATAAATCTTTAATTGATTTATGAGATCGTAATTACCCCCGGTTAGTGTTAACTTGATCCCTCACCCGTAAAATACTAGTCATAGTATTTTAAAATTAAAATACTAGTCATAGCATTTTAAAATTAAAATACTAGTCATAGCATCTTATTAGGTGCCCAAGGAATATAGGCACCTAATAAGAACCATCTCAGAGAGGCGAGCCCGATGGATTGGTCACATCATGCGCCACGATGGTCTTCTTCACGATATTGTGGAGCGGATGGTTGAGGGTAGAAACTGTAGAGGGCGTCCTAGACAGGATTATTTGCAGCAAGTATTCGAGGACATGAGTTGTAGCGCTTATGCTGAGCTAAAAAGGGTTGCGGAGGACCGAGAGGAATGGAGATCGAGATGCAAGATTCTGTTGCTGCAAACCAATCCACCGGATTGATACTATGAAGAAAAAGCATATAAATCTAAGTTAGCGGTAGACGAAGTTCGTCCCATGAAGACCACCCATTCGTAGTAAATTCCTGTACAAATAAGTATGATGCGTGAATGTCGGGCTGTAGTATATGACGTTGGCGGGTCAATACTCCACATGCAGTACTTAGCCACATGAAGCATGGTAAGCGTCATAGAACTTCCCAGATGAGACATCAGAATCACTATCACTATCTGTCGGTTTCCTTTATGTGCTTACATTTAAAAAAAGTCGTCGTGTTAATGCCAGGGTGTAATATATACATATTAGCTAACGTCATAGAAACATTTTCTTTCTTTAACAGTATGGCAAAAAATTCTGTATTTACAATTAATTAAAACTATTTTTTCTTATAAAATTAATTTTCACAAAAATATATCTAAAATTATGAAAATTGTGAAACATGTAATGCTGCATTAGCTTCTGATCTAAAGTTTCGAGGCACACATTTTAACGTCAGTTCTTCATGTCATTCTTGATGAGTGTTTCCTAAGAATCCATAAACTCTTGGTATTTGTCTTCTTAGATAGAGCATCATGATCCAGTCTTCAACTATGTTGCCACTAACTTTTACGTAAGCTCTCTCAACGTTAATGTTTTCACATTTTGTAAATCTAATCTTCATCAGATTAATAGCCACTTGCTTAAACAGCTTTTCTTTGCTTACAAGTAATTTGTTTATTATCTTAGCATACAAGATAGTATCTCAAACATCCTTCATGAAATAGATACACTGTAACCTTTCATGGTTGTTTTACAAAGATTTATTATTCATATTACATGCTTAAAGTTTATGTCTCTTTTGCAGTCACTATCTACAAAGCTATATAAGCTACTGGCGGGCTATCTTAGTGGTCAAAGCGTTTGCTAGCCAAATTTAAAATCGTGGTTTCGATTCCCGATGGAGGTTAAAAAAAGGTTTTTCATCGATTTATTAGCTCTATTAATAACCCCGGTTAGAGTGAATTTAATCACTCACCGTAAGATACCAGTCAAAGTTTATAAATCAAAATTGGTGGCAGTCGAAAGTTGTCCCGGAAAGACCACTCATTCATAGTGAATTTTTGTAATAATAAGGATGATGCGAGAATTTCGGGCTGTAGTCTTTGACGTTGACGGATCAACACTCCACATGTTGCACTTAGCCATACATAGAATGGTAAGCGTCATAGAATCCATAAATAAAACTTCAGAATGATTATCACCATCTATCGGTATTCTCCTGTATGTGTGTGTGCATACAAAAAAATAGAACTTTACAAATTTGACAATTGATAATATGAAAACGATTAAGCATTAAAATACGAGTATCAGGACATAAGTTCTTAATAAGATCATTAATTAGACGAGCTTATTAAAAAAATAGTCGATGAAGACAAACAGTGTTGGAGTGGCGTCCAAAAACTGGCTAACGAAGCCTTGGCCGACCCCCTGCAAGATGAACTGACGACATCACAAAAATAACGGGAGTGGCTTGGGTACCGAAGGCGGAAAATCCAAGAGGATGGAGACTCATTCGGGTGGCCTACGTTCAACAGTGAAAAGGGTCAGGTTGATTTTTTTTTATGTTGTGTCAGATATTGAGCTCGTGACTTTTCACATGACAGCCAAGCTCTTTAAGCTTCAGACGTATTCCTCAGCATTGTAACATTTTATAAACATTTATAAGAAAACATTGTCAATTATGGTGGTTGAGAAGTTACTTTTTTAAGTGATTTGGAATAAATTTGAATTTTTTCACGAGCGAAATTTTAATGTCGCTGATGCCCGCAAAATATCGAATAATAAATTAAGTATTTTCTTCGAGTTTTCATTAAGTTTGTTTACTTTTTTGCTCAGAAATGAATTTGCCCTCCAAATGTTTGCGTTCAATTTAAAAATATGTCAAAAACTGGCCTGCCGCTGGAATATCAATTCGAGCTGAAGTTTAATAGTTTCTTTTTTAAAAAGTAAAAAAATTTAGACATTTCCCGGTCTGTCAAATTTTTTAATCTGTTTGCTTGTAAGAGAATATAACTTTATCATTTGCTAGCAAAAACAATTAAGTAAACGATTCGCGTAATAAATTTACAAATAAAACATTGACAATTTTCAGAATTAATGTTGGCGTAGAATCTCTCTTTTGCGTGGAATATAAAAAGATAACATTTTTAACACAAAAAGCATCCCCGCAACGTGCAACTTTTTTTATAAATGTATGTTTGAATGTTTGTTACTTATATATGCCTTTATTGCTTATCTATATTACTACGAAATTTAAGACAACTCGATCTAATTCTATTAAAAAAGAAGAAAAATAAGTACTTTGAGTCGAAAATCTTTTGTTTGTTGATTTTAGTTGCCTTAGATATGCAAATAATCCATTGAATCATACTTTCTCTAATCATAAGGTACGACGATCTTTTGTTTTAAATAATTTAAATAGATATATTTTTTAATGATAGTAAATAAATATGATTAAAAATCAAACTCTTTCATTCCTGCCCTGAGCAACGCTAGATATATACGAAAGTAAGTCATAGTAAACATAATAGAGTGTAAATTTGATGTTCTCGATGAAATTAAATGTTCAAAGCATTTAATTCGTTAATAAGAAGTCAAAACTTAATTCGAATTTTTTAAATGACCGAATCTTATACAATTTGATAGTTTTTTCAACTTTTAATTTGACATTCGTATACGCGTTTATGTGACGACAAGACGCCGGAAAAAAATATTTTCATTCTCTCAAAATTTTCATGTTTTGTAAAACCGCTACTCTAGGTTTGTGATTTTATTATATTATTCACATTACAGTTGTATTCAAATCACAATTAAGGTTAATCTCTTTAAAAAAAACATGAGGCAAATTTCCACAAATGTCTTATTACCCTTTTATTGTTGTATGACCTAATCAGCGATATGTTTTTATACAATGCTGCATTACAAGTTAAATCTAGAAACCAACGACATCAGCGTAAAATAACTTCTTAGGTTTTCAAGGCCAGATTTGATATTGTGGCTTTTGGGTTTAGCCGTGTGTGGCGAATTTCTTCTTTCCGATATTTTGACCGCCATTGCAGGGGTCTTCTTCAGGGTTGATGACTTTGTTAAGATTTGGTGTCAGGAAGTAATTTAGCCGTTAGCCTAACGTACCTCCCCGAGCGTCATGTCGGGTAATCGTGTGCGGTGGTTATGTTCTAAGGAGAGTACCTCCACGAACGTCATGTCGGACTGTAGATGTCCTTGCTTGTCTGTCTATGCTTTTGAGTATGTGCTAGAGGTGGAAGCCATGCTGTTTTGAGAATCAAGCCATCATCCCTGTTGATGTTGATGGGATGTCTTTTGATTTCAATGGCTTCCCTTACTAGGCGTGCATGTTTTCCTTGTGTTCGAGCCACGATTTCGGGTTCGAATGAAAACTTATGTCCCGTGTCAGCCAGATGCTCTGCCAGTGCAGACGCCATTGGGTGGCCTAGTCTGCATGATCTCTCATGATCGGTCCTTCTTTTCGCGATGGTTCGTGATGTTTGTCCGATGTAAACCATGGAGCAAGCCTTATTGAGAATCAAGCCATCATCCATGATGATGGTGATGGGATGAAATTCGCTACACATGGCTAAACCCAAAAGCCACAATATCATCATCGTAAAAGTTTGTAATGAGCATATACTCCAATTTGAATGCGGAAAATGCAGACTTCGGCTTCAATCTCATATGCATGAGTATTGGCTGTAATTTTATTGAACGACGAGTAAATATTTTTTATTTTTCTTTTGAATGCTTGTTAGACATCGCTTGCCGTAATTGGTGAACTTTTGGTTGAGATTTTATCATATTACGTTGATGCTTCTATTTTTCCTGCATTCCAAAAATGCATTTACGTTATTGAATGCCGATAAACTCGTATTAGACGACTCCTTGAATTTTCTTTCCTAAGAATCGATTGACTTTAAGATTACATGAGTGTTTTCTTTATGTGAACACATACAGAAGAAAACCGACAGATGGTGATAGTAATTCTGAATTTTTCATCTGTGGATCCTATACGTTTACCATTCAACATTTGGATAAGCACTGCATGTGAATTGTTGATCCGCCGTCGTCATAGACTACAGCCCGACTTTCACGTATCATCCTTATTATTACAGGAATTTACTATGAATGGGTGCTCTTCACAGAACGACTTTAATCTACCACCAAATTTGATTAAGATGCTATCACTGGCATTTCACGGGTAAGGAATCTAGTTTACACCAACCGTGGGTATTTTAGAGCTCAGAAATCGTTTTTTTTTTCTATTCATCTCGGTCGGGGATTGAACCAACGACCTTCAGCCAAGCAAATGCTTTAACTACAGAACTATACCCGTCGCCTTATCTATCAAAATAATATGAGTTCATTTCATTCACGATGATTTTTTCCATTCCATAACTTAAAAAAATATCCTAAAATAATCATTTCACAGTTAATATAGTAAATTTTTTTTTTATTTATTTTCAATAATTAAGGTACACAATGAAGTACATACGTAATTTACATTATTTTGCCAATATAATTCATTAATTTGTTTTTTATATATATAAAGACCAATATATATTTGCTGTACAGGCAAAACTGACGGGAGTACAACAGTATTAGGCATCTTTGTTATTTCATATATACTGGCGGGTATGGCTAAATGGTGAAAACTTTTGGTTATCAAGCTGAAGTTTATTGGTTCAATCGCCGACAAAGATTTAAAAATATACTTTTAATCAATTTATAAGCTCTATAAAAACCCCGGTTAATGTGAATTCCTTCACCCGTAAATTTTTGGTAAAAAAATAGTGGGGGACTTCAATCGTCCCGTGCAAGCCACATACACATAGTGAATTCCTGTAAATAAATGTATTATGCGGAACCTCGGGCAGTAATCTATGACATTCTCGGATCAACATTTCATGCAGAGCTTAACCATATGTAGCATGGTAAGCGTAATATGAGCCACAGATGAGATTTCTTCAAAAAGTATCACCATCTCTTGGTATTCTCCTGTATGATAAACTCAAGCTTCAGAAGATATAAGTATGTAGACTTTTCGTACATATACTTTCAATATTATTATTTCTACCAACAAGTCCATGTGACAATCCACGCTTCTGTAGTATTATTTACATCTGTAGTATTATATTCATAAAATGTACTTGGTGGAACTTTGTTACGACCATAATATCCGACTGTTCAATCATATCACCTCAAATGTTGATATATCCCACGTAAAGGAGGCCCAGTTCAGACACGAGCTCCACGAATTTCGAGTAATTTGTTGGAAAAAAAATAAAAATTGAAATTAAGAATATTAGCAATGGCTGGGGAGCGAATGTAGTATACGAAAAATGACGACGCTAAAATGTGATTAGCTTTTTAAATTATTATGAAGGACCTCTACCTAAAGTGTCTCTACATTTTTCATTTTTTAACGAGAAGTATATTAATTTAACAACCCTCGTTACGAGGATTTTAACGCGGGACTTCTCTCTTTAATCTAAAAGCGATATTTCACCATTAGCTGCGCGCTACTAACATTGCGACTTTTTGGCAGCGTCCATTTTGTAAGAGTCTGCTAAAATAATTACATCGCGCTTAACAAGTTAATTAATTAAAATTTAATTTTGATCACTGAACATTAAAATGATATTGGTAACGATTAAGCATTTTTTTCAACTTTCTTTTTACTACTTATTTAATCTTATAAAATACTCGTAATATACTGCTTAAATATCACCATGACGTTTAAGCGAGTATTGTGTGAAAGCGTTTGCTCAGCAAACTGAAAGTTGTGGTTTCGATCTCCGATAAAGATTTTTAAAAAAATTAATCGACTTCGAAGCTCTATAAATACCTCCAGTTATTTATATTATTTGTTATCCTTCACGTGTATTTAAAGAAAATTTATAATATTAATGAAAATAATGGTGGACGAAAGTCGTCCCGTGAGCACCACCCATTTATAATGTATTTCTGTAATAAAAAGATGCTGCGTGAATGTCGGGCTGTAATCTATGATATTGACAGAATACTTCACATGCAGCGCTTAGCCGTATGTAACATGGTAAGCGTTATAAAAATATGTGATGCGTGAATATCGGGCTGTTATCTATGTCATTTGCAGAATACTCCACATGCAGCGCTTAGCTATTTGTAACACAGTAAGCGTCATATAATCCATTTATGCATATATGCATTTTCATACAAATAAAGTGTTATTGTTCACAATGCTATTGATTTAATCAATGTTTCAAGGTCACATATTTACTAATGCAAGCAAAAAGCTTGGCATTATCACACTAATACGTTTTTTATATTTTTGTAATGATTGGTCACATCATGCGCCACGATGGTCTTCTTCACGATATTGTGGAGGGGATGGTTGAGAGTAGAAACTGTAGAGGGCGCCCTAGACGGGAGTATTTGCAGCAAGTATTCGAGGACATGAATTGTAGCGCTTATGCTGAGCTGAAAAGGGTTGCGGAGGACCGAGAGGAATGGAGATCGAGAAGCAAGATTCTGTTGCTCTTAACCAATCCACCGGATTGATACTACGAAGAAGAATGATGTACCCCCCGGACGGCATAGTGCAGTGGTAAAAGTGATTGCTTATCATTCAGACGTTGTCGGTTAAAATACCGATCGAGCTTGATTAAAAAAAAAACAATTCTAACCTCTATACATGCCTCCAGTAGTGTTGAGTCACCCCTTCAGGACAAAACGAAATTGACCAGGCTTCGGGAGCATCGGGCTGATTATTCGATCTCCCTGAAAACGCTGATTGAACACCCAAATATTTCCCTGATACTACTGACGCAGTCTATGCAAGCTCTTGGACTCTTGACCTGTAGGCTACAGAGAACCATCTATATTCCAATGTGGACTTCCGGGTATGCAAGTGTTCGTGGAGGCTTAAGGAATAGACAACCTGGGCTACAGAACTGTTAAACTTTTTAGACAATTATTTATTTATTTCCTTCAATAACATTACAAAATAATTTAACACCTGAATTCATTATTGAAGTATTTACATAAAAGTGTGGCCCTGTAAATTTATTGACACATTTAGTATCAATGACCTCACACCTAGAACAAGCGTTAGGAGACTCAATGCAAATAGTTGACTTGTAACAACAAAAACCCTGTTATAAGTAAATCATGGATGACCCACAAATAACATGGCATTATTGTCACAACATCAAACTTCCAAAATTTCGCCTTCGTCAACACTAGCACTGAATCTGAAGCAATATAACACTAAATATGTCAATATCTTCACTCAAGTTGGTTTCAACCACTGTTCATTGCGATTCTTTCGTCTTACACGTATCCAGGGTTGATCGATGGTCTTTTCAGGCCACACTTCAGGCTCCATGAGAGACTCTAGCGAAGTCGCGATGACCCTGACTCTGAAAGAAGTTGACAGCGTACGTCTGCTGATAATCCTCCTGATGGTCATCCAAGAGGGATTGAATGCAGCGGTCACTGCCAAGAAGCTCTACAAGTCATCAGCTGTTGTATCCGGGTGAAGACCCTTGGCGTGAAGATACGCCATCTTCACTCCGCTTTTATCTGAACTGTCCGTATACTCCGAAAATGGAGAGGATATGGTTAAAAAAATGTAGTATTTTATTTTTTGTGTAGTATTTCATTTAGTAAAACATATCAATTCAAAATAATTAATTTAGATTTTGTTTTCCGAAAATTCACATGTCTGCATCTTTTGCAATATAATATGAGTATACTATGTTTGTCACTATTTTTATTACTACATTTACTAGTCATAAGATTACTAGTAACTAGTACATTATACGTAGTGGTGTGTAAGACAGATTATTGATAATGCATAATTCATTAGCAATTTCGTTGTTACAATAAGGGGTTAAGGAAACACGAAAGGTCGAGCGTCAGTTGGTTATACCACCCCCTGCAATCCGGGGCCCGCGGCCGTATTGAGCCCGAGAGCACCGCTTATGTGTCCCATTCATGAAATTTTTTTATTTTTATATGGAGTAAATTTTTTGCTCGCAAAATAATTCAAAGAATCATTTTTCTAGTTGTAACCGTCTTTTGTGTGATATTAATGGATCAGATCTGGAAACAGAATTTTATTGCAGCCTACAGATATATTTTTTAACATTCAGTGCCGCCCTTTACTTGAATTTTTTTCCACGTATTTATTAAAAGACTACAGTAGGCTTGTTCTTGAATTTAATTTATTTTTATTCAATTACAAAACTGGAGGAACCGAAATGAAAAATAAACACCAATTGTAATCTGCATTCAGCTTAAATTTGGATTCGTATACCTCAATTTCATAAATTTGCTATTTCTTTTCTCGAATATAGCCAATGCAGGCGTATATTGGGTTTCGATACACGAATATTGGGGTACGAAGGCTTAATTTTGTGATGAATGACGATATGAGACAGCAGACCAGTGCTGGTTTTAGGGGGTGGTGAAGTGGGTCAGTGCCCCAGGGCGTCGAATAAGCTAGGGGCGCCGAGGGAAAGAAATCAAGCTTAAGTTGTAAAAAATTTAAACAATATGGGAATAACAGACAATAAATTGCCAAAGGACGTCACAGGGTCTAAAGACGGTACTGGAGCGGACTACAGTACATGGCATACTACAGCCGATCAAGGTGCAAAGGTGAAGCTGGTTGAGACCTATATTTAGAATGTGACGAGAGAGCATAAACTGTACCTGCTTTTAATTAAGCCCCTGGCTCTTGCATATTTTGGGAATTATACATGAATGTAATCGGTGGTACTGCTGATGGCAGAGCTGACAATGGATGAGACGAAGACTATGGCGGCTGACAGAGTGTTGTTTCGGCAGTTCATGATTTCCATTAGCTCCAGTTAGGGGGACGAACATGATAACGATTATTTTAATAATTATTTATTATATTTTTACGAATTTAATGTGGATAAGATAATATTCTAAATTAATGTGGATTTGGACGTAAGACATTTTACATGTAGTATTCACTCAGCATGTAGTACCGTAATTAGCTAGCTGAATTGCTGTGAAAATCATCATATACCGGGCTAACTAGTTACTTGAAATGATTGGAGTGGCTAGTAAGGGAAGCTATTGAAATCAAAAGACATCCCATCAACATCAACAGGGATGATGGTTGGATTATCAAAACAGCATGGCTTCCATCTCTAGCATATACTCAAAAACATGTACAGACAAGCAAGGACAACCACAGTCCGACATGACGTTCATGGAGGTATGCTCCATAGAACATACTCATTATGTTGCTTGTGGAGGTACGTTTCTTGAAACATACCCACTGTTCACAATTCTCCGACATGACGCTCATGGATGTACGTTAGGCTGACGGCTAAACTACCTCCAGACACCAACTCATCACTAAGTCATCAACCCTAAAGAATACCCCTAAAATGGCGGTCCAAATATTGGAAAGGCGTAATTAGCCACACACGGCTTAACCCGAAAGTTACAATATCAAATTTTAAATGGTATTTCTATCAGCAACTAATTGGTTGCTAAGATAAAACAAATTCATCTGCAAACAAATTTTGAATAAAATGTCTTAAAAACAAATCTACACTACTACACATTGTTCTGATATTTAAAAAAAAACATTACGTTATAGTGGTTCTTTATTAACATTAAAAATGTAATAGTGTTAATGTTTCACGGTTACTTAGCCCATTGCTAAGTTATGGCTTAACTTTTCTTGGCAGGGCGCCTAGAACTACGAACTCTGAAAGTCGGCCGGTTTTCTTTTCAGCTTGTACACAAAAGCTCATGAAAAAAGTTCTGCATTCATAAACAAAACTTCAATGGTGGCTTTCTTGTTGAAACGCTTTTGATGTAGGAATAATATTGATCATATTGTAAATATTTAAAAAATACACAATGAAATATGTGAAGTAGGAATATCCGCATGTTAGTTAATACACACCTTGACAAAGAATACTGAAAGAAAAATATCATTATTATTTTAATGTGAGTTAAGAACTTACATACACAATAACATAGTTTAATTTTTTTAACAAAAAACAATGTTTTCTTTATAAATATTTATTTATTTATTTACCTTGTTTTCACATGGATCACGTAACAAAAGTTCTCTATTAGGAGACTGCAGTTTCGACTAACTCGTAGCCTTTCTCAACCCTTCTCTAGTTAAGAGATAACTGAGCTGCGTTGTACTTATATGTGGTGTAACCCATTTTTGTAGGAGAGGGGGTGGGGGTGTGTCTATCAGGAAAGGAGAGGGAGATAGGTAGTGTTGCAAGGATGAAGGAAGAGATAAATACAAAAAAGTGGTTTACGTATAAATTTATTTTTATTTATTTTTATTTTATTTTTTATTTTATTTTATTTTTTTATTAATATTATTATTATGTTTAGTATATATATTTTTTATTTGTTTTCTTTATAAACAAAATGAATTTATAGTATTTTGCCGGTGGATGTAGCTCAATGGTCAAAACGTTTGCTATGCAAGCCAAAGGTCGTGGGTTTGATCCCTGACGGATATTAAAAAAAGGGTTTTTTAATCGATTTCTGAGCTCTTAAATAGGTTAAAATAGGTCTAATATGACTTACAATAAAAATTCACAACCAATCACAGAATAAACAAAGTGTTATTGCATTTATCGTATTATGCTATTTCCGATGGATATTACACTGATATCCTCTTCTCAAATTTCGATATCAATTTACTGGATGACTGGATGCAGAATCAGGTTCATAATACAAAGAAGATGTTTTCGTTTCACAATTCGCGTTTATAAGTCAAATACTTGCTTTTTCGTCACCCGTTATGGCTAACGCCCTTAGGCGTGCGCCACAACGGTCGCAAGCGAGCTCCAACTGGCGGCGCGCTCTGACGTCTGGTGCCGCCAATAGTCGCGGCAGACAAGCGAATTAAAGATGACAGTGACCAACATGAAATGGACCAACTTTCATAACAAATAAAATGGCGCGTGCAAACGCCGTGCAACATTGTACAATTAAAACTGACATTAGATGAGCAGGCGAGTGAACAAAAATAAGAGACAAAAGATCGTTTTTCGAGGCTTTACGACATCAACCTAAAAGAGCTACATCGAGCTGATCACAACACATATAAAAACCGATTACTTACATACTCGTAGATAAACAACACGGATGTTTATTACTTGGCCTACAAATAAAAAAAAACTATTCTGTAAGTAAAAAGCTTCCAAAGCACTATCGCAATGCCCTCGAGTCCTTAAGAATAATAGGCTCATTATTCTTTCCAGCATCCTGATGATGCCATGAACCTAAACAATATAATTCCCCTTGACAGAACTTGGTACTGAGTAAAAATGTGAACGTAACAATAGTTCAAGGTACAACGTAGAAATACTATTCTTTATATAAAGTCGTGATGATTTTATTAAGAGATATAAAACGATGGAAAAGGACTCGATAAGAGTGGCTGGATATCGAATTTTTGATTACTTTTTCAACAGTAATCGGCTAAAATACTTTTATTAGAGCATATTCGGGGTTCGTTTTGGGTGGCCCCCATACCTGAAGAGATATGAGTATGGGAATCTTGGCATTTCACCAAAAGCCAATGCAGCCGCACAGTGGGTTTCAAAAACAGATGTCTGCCAGATACTAAGAGTAAGATAGCTTGGTTTTGTGAGGAAGGACAAGTGATAGAGCAGACAGGACATGGAGGATGTACTTACTACTTATGCCGCAGAAGAGCATTAACTCAGCTGGCTTTTCTTCAACCCCCTGGATTGCACCGTCTTGAAAGGCCGTTTGGAACTATACACAGAATGTACTCGGAGAAGCTACGGTAGGCAGAGCTGAAATGGAATGAGGCGTCCATATGCTCTAATTAAGGAAGCGGACATGGAAATGATCATAAAACTGATTGAAAAATGCTGGCTATAGCATATTATCAACAAATATATAATATTAATCAATCTACTTGCAACGCTTAGACTTCACTTAAAATTGTTGGAGGGGTTTTTTTCAATTGCGGTTTCTACGGCGACATTTATGCTATGTACGAAAAATATAAAAATTCTTGCGGAAAAGTTACTTAAAAACTACATTTACAAAGCGACGTCTTAATGATTTATATGAGACTAACGAGAGACATTATTAAAATGAAAAATATAACTCGATAGATTTTTCTTTTATCATACCAAGGCAAACCTGCATACGTTTTACATATGAGTACTAAAGAAATTTTTCGCTGAAGGGAATTAGTTTGCAATTCAATACTTTCGTCAATATGCTTTGTATTCAATTATTTGAAAAGGTCAAAATGAATACATTATACGGTCATTTTCAGGATACGTTAGATTAGGTTATGTAACATATTAAAAGGTAAGCTTACGTTAGGCTTATTCATGTTACGTTAGGTTGAACGAATTACGTAAAATATGACCAATGTCATTTAAATTGTGACCATTAAATGTAAATTCTCAACATAAGTTATTTATTCTGTCTTTTTTAATTCTGACCGGTACATTCTGATCATTTAATATAAAGTTTGACCAATAAATCTAAAATTATGACTGATACTGTATTTAAATTGAAACTGGAAAAATAGCAGTCATTAATTTATTCACATTAAATTATTTTTACATTTTTGTAGAATATACTTCGTCCTCGAATAACCGTTTCCACGGATGTGTCGTTTATTTATTCTACTTGTAAAGACTATTGAAGAGATTTTGACCAAACATCTAGGGTATGCTATGGCTTGCGCGAGGTGGGTGCCAAGAATGTTGACCGAAGGCCACAAACGGAAAAAATTGGATAGGGTATTGTCAAACACCCACCTCACAGCCCTGAGTTTTAGCCCCAAGTGACTACCATCACTTCCCTGACATGAAAAAATACCTAGGTGGAACGCATTTCGGCGATAGATAAGAGCTGGAAGAAGTGGTTCTCAGGTATCTGCGTGGCTTGGCGGCAGATTTTTTTGACTCGGGCATTCAAAAGCTCGTATACCGCATGCAAAAATGCGTTGACCTCAGTGGCCACTATGTAGAAAAATAGATAAGAGTCTGAATTTTCCAAATGTACGCATTCATAGAATTAAACATGGTTTACATTGTTAAAAATCACTAGGAATTCTTTATCTTATTGATAACCCTCGTATAACCATCATGGTTTCACCTTGTCTTATGTTTGACGAAAACACATTTTATTTATTTTCACTAAGTTTTTTTGAATACTCGCCTACTTTAATCACAGTATTCAGTCACCCTTTGTCATCATTTTTGTAAAGACTTTAAAAAATCGTTTCGTGTCTTTTTAATAGATTTTTATTGATTAAAATTGTATGAAAGCACCCTATTAATGCATCAAAAGAATTAGACGAACGCTCACATTCAACGCAGACTCTTTTGATGTGCCTAAACTCTTTGATCTAACAGAACTGTTCATTTTTCACTGAAAACATTTGCTAAATTTTCGTAAAAAGTATGTTTCCAACGTTTTTTCATACTCAAATAAATTATGAGCTTTATTTTTCAACAACTATGGCAGCTTTCATGATACATCTTACTTGATATAATTTATGAGATACACTTCAAAATTTCACTATAAAAATGTCAATTTTAAGAATGTTTATCTACGTGTATTATTTATTACTTACAATATATTATAAATTTATAGATGTTGTATACAAAATTATTTTATTCAAATAAAGTTATGAGCATATGAAATCAATTTAATGGTCAAATCCATGATTTTTTTTTAATGCAAATATATTTTTCCAATATATTGTAAGGTACACAAATTTTGGTTAATTATGGTGACGTTAAATTTTTTTACTTACAATTTGTGATCAACAAGTAAATGCTAAATATAATCTATTAAAGGCTTTTATATTTGCCCCATGTTCAATAATCAAAAAAATATTCTTCAAGAAACAGCTGTAAGAATCGAAAATTTCTAGAAATTATCAAATCTGCAAATTTTAGTTATAATCATAATAACTAAAAGGGAAGAAAAAATAGCGAACATCGCACAAATAAAACGATTTTTTCATCGTTTTTTTCTGGTCACAAGCTCTCCCGTAAAACTCGTAAGAAAATCGCGATGATATCTGAACCATTTCATCTAAAATAGGTTGTTCCATCAAGAAGACATTATTCGCAGTTTGCCAAGATGTAAGTTAGTTTCAGTATGAAATCAGGAAAGCCTATAATATTCAGACTTCAGCCTCCGCCGGGCAATCTTTTCGTACGACGGGTTTCAGCGCAAAGTAGTTGGCCCAAGTCGGTACTTAACTTCAGAGTTATACAAAGTACGAGTTTATATAAAAATAATCAGGAGATCAATAATATACGAGTACATATAAAAATGATCAGATTCATTTCGCACTTAAAAGTATATAAAATACTTGTTTTAAATTATTTCGATTTTTTTGATAGACAATTCTTGGTGGAATTCCATAATATCATATTTAAATAAACGAATTTTTAGAATTTATGCCACAGCATATTTGTAGACGACATGTTTTGGCCACGTTGAATGGCCATTTCCATGTCAATAAGTAAAGTGAGAGCTCTATATAAAGCAAAGAGTGAGTGAAAATGTAGATATAAATTGTGTGATGGGTATGTGTTTTGGAAATCAATAATGTATAAGGGAATTCATTGATGAAAACAACAAAATAATATGTATTTTAATTACAAAGGCCATTAAAAAACAATAAACATTTACATCAAAATCCACTTAAGTAAGAATCATCATCATCAGCCTGTGTCCGTCCACTGTTGAAAGTAGGCCTCCCGCATGAGTCTCCATCCTCTTCGATGCTACGCCTTCCGCATCCAGGTCACTCCCGCTATTCTTCTTATATCGTCAGTCCATCTTGTAGCGGGTCGTCCAATGCTTCGTTTGCCAGTTCTTGGGCGCCATTCCAATACTTTTCTTCCCCATAGACCGTCGTTTCTTCGACAGATATGTCCTGCCCATTGCCATCTGCATGTGCCCAATGCATCCTCCCTGTATTAATTTATGGCGCGGAGACGTGGAATCTGACAGCAAGTCTTACCCATAAAATAAAGGTCACCCAGCGTGCTATGGAGAGATCCATGCTCGGAGTGTCGCTAAAAGATAGAATCCGAAACGAGAAAATACGCAGAAGAACTCAAGTAGTGGATGCTACCCAACGAATAGGCACACTCAAGTGGCAATGGGCAGGACTTAAGTAAGAATTGTAGATAATAAAAAGAAAATCTAGAATTACTAACTATAACTATCTAGTATTCTTGAAAAAAAATCACAATTTAATTATCAACATAATTTAAATTTAAGTAATTGGAGGCTTCATATTGCTTTCGTAATGAGAGCCAAAAATCCAAGATTAAATCATGACACAAACAGGGTGACCTTTCCGTTTATTATGAATATTCAAACCGGGTTCTCAATGAAACAAATTACTCACACCGGTAACGTTTGTAGCGGAAAATTAACACAAAGTGAGTTAGATTGTTTTCGCCTACGTACGGAATATTACAATCGACATTCGGAAAATCAAACGAACCATACAGACAGGCAGCCTGAGATAATTCCAGTGGCGCACAGAATTTTTCAAAAAATTGTGACTTATTTAAAAATCATAAATCTGCTTTGTAAAAATCAATTATTAACCTTTCCTTCCCTGTGATGTGTATCTTCTACACATTGCTTCAAATAACTATCAATATAATAAATACAACGTTGAGATTTTAGGTATTCTACAATAATATATTTCCGCATCGATTTAAAAAATAATATCAATAATAATAATAATTTAGCGGGTAAATCGGAGGTATTTTATGAACATCGAAAACAAATTCGCGCTTTAAGTGCCTCGATCTTGGGTCTCGACGATGTGCGGGAAGTGCGATACTATATTCGCATCTCACTCTTTCATACTTCAGTGTGTAGGAAGAGGAAAGAGAGTGGGAGTGGGTCACTCCGACCATTATCATGACGAGCGGTGGTAGCTCTCAAACTTGAAACCAGAGTGGACCTATGCTCATTCCATCAGCGTTGCCAGATGGTTTTTTAATGTTTTCAGCCAATTAAATCTCAATATTTTATATTTACGACTGCGATGGGCAGCATTTGGAAAACATAAGCATATTTTTAACGCAATGTCTTAAAACCAATGCATTCTCCCTGTATTAACTTATGGCGCAGAGACGTGAAATCTAACATCAAGACATACTCATAAAATAAAGGTCACCGAACGTGCTATGGAGAGATCTATGCTCGTGGTATCTCTTAAAGATAGAATCTGAAATGAGGATACTCAAAGAAAAACTCAAGAAGTGGAGGCTACCCAACGAATAGGCACACCCTAGTGGATATATCTGTCAAAGATACTGCTATCAATGGGAGGAAATGGCGTCAAAGAACTGGAAAACAATTTATTAACCGACTCTGCAATATGGGCTGACGTCATGAAAAGAATAGCGGGAGTATCCTGGACGTGGAAGGCATCGAGAGAGATGGATATTCATGCTGGATGCATACTTTCAACAGTGGATAGACAAAGGCTAATGGTGATGAATTACATATTTTAAATTGTACATAGTAGTTACGCCATTGCAAGGACTCGTGTTCAAATTACCTTGTCCGAATTTAAAGCGTGAAGGCAGCCCTCATGCCGACAACCCTAAGAAAATTTAATCAAACTCAAATGACGGAGATTGATATTGATATTCGAATTCCTCCCTTCGATTAATGAGGAGAGATTCTTCGAAAGTATCCCTGTATTGATGGTATAGGCCCATCAGCTCATTCTACACATCCTGTAGGATACTATTAATACATCAAGAAATAGGTAGTCTTCGTACCCTTAATATATAGGCTGTTCTAACAATACGTTGACCTAACAATAGAGAAAAAAGTCGCTTCTTTGTCAAGCCTCGTGAAAGATTTTTTTATATCTTTCCATGTACGACGGGTATGGCATTGTGGTAAAAGCGTTTGCTTACCAAAATGAAGCTCGTGTATGCGATCCCCGACGGAGACAAAAAATTAAGCAGTAGTAACTTGTCTTAGTATGCACTTCATTAAGGGCAAAACTACAATATTTCGTGAAGTGATTAAACAGTGCTTAGTGTGATTCATGTACGAAGAACATGTTCTTTCAACTCAAAAAATGTACGACGTTGTATCTATTTTTTAACCCTTTCGTTACGGCTCGGTGGAATACAAATTATACTGTCAATACGGAGTGAATTTTTCAAACCATTTTTGTTGCTTACAACTAGTATTTGAAGCATAAATATGTACTTATCTGACCTATTTTAATATATATCACATTGGTTCTTCTATCCTTTAGCTATCAGATGATGCATAAAAAACTACTATATTTAACAAACGTTCATTATTCAACTCGATACATTTGGTGGCATTGACACATGTGGTTTACAGAAAAATCGCTCCTGTGATGAAACCTTACGATATTTATTTACAAGCTTTACATATTCTTGTAAAAAATACATGTAGTTTGATAAAGGGAATGACTGCACTACCAATTTTGATTCCAATTAGAAAAACGATATATCACGTCAACCGATGTCAACGGTTGGGTAATCTTTGATGCAAAAGGGTTAAGTATCTAAGTTGGTTAGCTGACTATCTGAGTGTCAAACGGTTAAGCGAACAACAACTTAATAATCGCTTAATGTAATTTCTCAAATTTTCTTTGACACTGCCTCCTAAACAAAAGCCATACTCAACGTGATCCTTGTAAAAACAAGATAAATAAATCAATGTTTATTAACAATTATTTTTCTCTATTGTTGGGACACCATTTACTTTAACATATTGCCTTCTCATCCTTTCATGCCTACGTCCAGGCAAGAACTTGGTTTATTAGTTTTAAAAGGGAACTGTTAACTTCCTATGTGAACCAATTTGAAGTTGTTACTCAAAATAAGTACATATGTGAAACATACAGTTACTTATTATTTATATATATAACACATTTATGTAATTTGATAAGTAATCAAGAAAAAATCACAAATTTAATCTATATTTATAAGTGAATCAATAATTTGAGAGGAGAAGAGCATAAAGTATTATATGCAAAAGAAGCTGCATTTTCTTCAAGCCCTCGTTCTGGAAGGCCATCGAGAACGTTCATAGAATGTACTCGGCTGAGCTGCGAAAAGCGGACTTAGGATGAGGTTAAGACTATGGTGGCTGACACAGCTTCGTGGTGATAGTTCGTAAATGACATATCTTTCAGTTAGGGAAACAAACATGGTAATAACAGCTTTATAGAATCTTGAAATGTGATCTCTTAATGAACGTATGAAATTACTTATCTTTATTTACATATAAACGAAAATCAATACCTTAAAAAAGTTAATGGTTTTGTACTTAAAGATATTTTCGAATCTGCGCAAATAATAAACAAAAACATATTTTTTTGGCCATCCATTTTCCAGTCCAATGGGAATACTGAGACATATTTCAAAGTCATTCCAAAAAAAAACATTACGCAATAAAGCAATGAAATACAAGCGCTTTATAGTCGTTTTATTTTGGGATGGCAAATTACCAGTTATTTGTACAAAAAATATCGTGTATTTTCAGTTATTTAAAGTAAGATTTTTTATACTATTTTAATGTTAAACAATAAATATTTTTTAAATAATATTTAACATCGGTTTTACAGTTTTATCAATTTACTCATAACTACGATTATCCCACTTCATTAGTCTTAAATTATCAACATTTTCTATAAAATTTAAAAGTCTATAAAATTTGCTTACAAAAAGGTTTTACTTGGTATAATGCCCAAAAGTGGAAATTATCAAAAAAATATATAAATCAATGACTTCTTGATGAGAGAAATGTCATAAAAGATAATGTTTCTAGTGAATTTGTGTATACGTATCAATATATAAGTGGCAGAATCGCTTAAATAAAACATTTAAGTGAGTTATTAATTGCTTAATAAAACCGATTTCCAATATTAAAATCCATTCGCACCTAAAGCAATGCGAAAACAAGCCAATTTTTCATTAAACACGTTTCGCGTTGCCTTAAAAGGCGTTTATAATCGTTTAATATTTCAAAGACAATTATTAAGAATTCGTTTTAACAGCGCCTTGGAGTTTTTAAGCTTTCGTAATTAAAGCTTTTATGTTCTCTTTATAAAAGACAGACGTTCTATGAACAATAAGACTAGTCATGTAAAAGCTGAGATATGCCAAAGAAACAAGCAGAGCTTTGGGCTTAAAGTGCGTATCCCCCCGACAGCCATCTGAACCCTCATAAAGTATTTCAATTACCTCTGGCAAAGAGATTAAGAGGCTCAAATTAAATGATAACAGATCGCTTAATTATTTAAATTACTGACAGATTAATCTTCAGAGCCGAATCCAATTTACACAGTTCTACAAACGCAATCTATTCGCTTATTTAACGTCTAAAGGTCACAATAGTGTGTTATTTCATCCGGGAAGGGTGGCGATAAGTCAATTATTCTCTTCGTTTGATCTATTATTTTAAGAGTCTTTATATATGCATTGTCATCCAACAAGGACAAAACAGCTTCTCAAAAGAAAGTTCCAGATGTAAGTAACTGTGATGGGCAGCATTTGAACAGCTTGATTAGATTTTTAAGCGAAAATTCCGTAATGCCTAGAAACTAAGGCCCTTAATCAATGCATCTTACCTGTATTAAGCTATGGCGTTGAGATTTAGAATCAAATATCAGATCTTACCCATAAAAAAATTAAGCAAATGTGGCACGGAGAGACTAATGCTCAGAGTGTCTCTTAAAGATGAAATCAAAAACTAGGATATTCAAAGAAGAACCATTATTAACCATTAACCGTATTCTCAACTATATGAATAGGCACACTTGAGTGGCAATGTGGCATATCTCTCGAAGAGACGACGGTGGATGTGGAAGAAAGGTTGTTGGAGTGACGCCCAAGAACTGGCAAACGATGAGTCAGCTAACCTGCCTCAAGTACTGACGACATCAAAATAATAGCGGGAGTAGCCTGGATGCGTACGGCGGAGGATTGAGAAAGATGGAGACTCTTGAGGGAGGCCTACGTTCAATAGAGGACGAACAAAAGCTTAAAATGATAGTGGCGTCTATACAGCGCCTGTTACGTTTTTTTCTTTACGGTTATGAATCTTGGCATCTCAACAAAAAAATGAAGCCGTATGATGGGTTTCGTCGGGAACAATACGTAGAATATACTCTAGGTGTGGGAGGCAGAGCTTACAAGGGATGAGGCGAGAATCTAGGTGGCAGACAGAGCTTTGAAAAATAATACTGGAACTAATTTAAAAATAAACGTATACCTTACTTTTATATTACTATAAACAAATGTACTTTTTTATATACTCATATTCCTGTTCATGTATTACAAAATATAATAGGTGGATAAAGAGATTTTCTGAAAAAAAAACATTGTATTTTCTCTTTATATTGAAAAGCTTTATTTGACAGGAAATATGACAGATCGATTAGTTGTACTCGTATAATGATTGAAGCAATAATTTTGATAATAATGATCTTTGGTACTCACTTAAGCAAATAAAAGCCTTTTTTTATTATCTTTTAGCTGCCATAGTATCGTTATTTGGATGTATAAAACAAACTGACAAAGACAACTCATTGCGTTATAGTCCTTTATTGTAATGCAGGATCGAGAAGAGTGACAATAGAATCCACCGGATTGATACTACGAAGAATATACTTATGCAATAAAAAATTAGAAATAATAAATAAAAGTATATAAACGTTGGGGTATTGTTTTAGGAAAACTAAATAAAAATTATTTTAATGTCATTTTAGGTGAAGCTTTCGTCAAGCATTTGTCGTGTTTATTTCGTTATTTCGATCGTTTTTCACGTTATCAACATTGATTAAATAATTTCATAGCTAAGCCACTAGTAAGGTGTACGTTCACAAAAATAATTTAACGTAAAGGTTTATATGTTTCTACTGATAGTAGAAATGAGACATTGGTCTCTTGAATACTTTTTTAAGCAGGTGCCTAATATACTTTTTTTGGAATTAATCCGTCATCCCTGTTTATATTAGTAGCATAATTATTTCAATAACAATTTTTCCTACAAGTTTAACTCACAAGTGATGAATTTCAATAAGCATTGAGCAAAAATTAAATAGGTTAATGAACTCGATCGTTTTTAAATGAAACCTGAGAACGACCCCGTTTAAATTAAATGAAAATATCCTTCAAATATCCGAATGATCTAATTTCCTTTTTAAATTTACTCATCGTTTGTAACAAGCAAGTTTTACAAATTTAATTCGCACATTTTCATTTTCGAGTTAAGGATCTTACGACAGTAAGAAGTAATAATCAGACAAAAAATATGCCTGTTTATAACAGTTTTTTTATTAACGTTTCGTGAAATGAAGGCATTTTCAATATCAGCGTTGTTATTTGCGTAATAAATTGAATGAATCCAGAAATAATTGAAAAAAAATTATATTCCGAGAATGGAAAGATATGTAAATAAGAATTATTTCTTCTTTTTTCATTCAAAATAAGAAAAGGAAAATTTCTATTTTTATTCTAATTTTAAAATGAGAACATTACAATGATAATATTTTCAATAAAATAAGTATATTTTACATAAAAATATTTTTTTACTTCATGTTCTATTTCGCTATCTAATTGCCGCTGCAATACTATTTCAGACTACATGATCCTAACCTACTCGTAGTTACAAGTCAATGTTTTCCGGCAGGTATAACATAGTGGTTAAAGCGTTTGATAACTGATTACGATTTCACTGTTCAACCATATCACCTCGAATATTGATATATTCCACTTGAGAGAAGCCCAGTTTCAAAATGAGCTCCACGAATTTATTTATCAAAGTTATTTCGTAGAGTCTTCAGTTTAGCGAGCTTCGGGACTTTCTAACAATTGTTTTTAAGAATTTTGTCGACTTTCTTCTTTTCTATTACTTTAGTACTTAATCATAAGTACATACCTATATTTTGTGCATTGTTACTTCTACTTTCTTGAACCTTAGAACTTATTTTTTGTGTTTGTTGTTTGTATCGATTTATATTGATTATTTCATTATTTATGAATGCAATAAACTAACGTTTGTAATACTAGTAAATTAAAAATAATAAAATGAAAAAAAAAAACTAAACCGAAGAACGTGGGTTCGATCCCTCACGGATATTATAAAAATCGTTTTTGAAACTCAATAAATAACCCAAGTTGGTGTGAATTCGATTCCTCATCCGAAAAATGAGACTCATAGCGTATTAATCAAAATTGGTAGTAAGCGAAATTCGTGCCGAGAACATCACGCATTCGTAGTGAATAAATGTAATAAATGGATGATGCGTGCATGTTGGATTGTAATCTATTACGTTGGCAGATTAGCACTACACATGCAGCGCTCAAGTATGTATAGCATAGTAAGCACCATAGAATTCAAAGATGAGATGAGATCACTATCGAAACCTGTCGTTATTCTCCTGTATGTGTTAATGTAAAAAAAAAACAATCCCTGGTTAAAAAAAGCTGAAGAAAAAAGATAGATTACTAACCGAAAAAACTATTAAATGCGGATGAAATTGACGCAAAATAACACCTGTCAATCATTTAAAGGTATTATCTGTATGTAATTTCATTTGTATGTATAATTTTTACTTGAAAATGTAAGTGAAAGCGTTTTTCTTTGTTTTTATGACAAGTTTACGTGGGAGACAAATTATTTACGTGGGAATTTGAAAAATAAAAGAAATTAGACAAGAAGATGTTTTTGGTTTTTTATTGTTCACGGAATACGTAAAACGAAGCGTTAAATATTTATGTCGGTTTTACGCATTTCCGAAAATAAACCTCCTTACTAAATATATTAGACTCAACCTTTATATGGGCATAAGGATTTTGACAATGAAATATTTTATGTGTTTCTGTTTTGATGCTTAAGAATAGCTCATTCGAGTTTATTCCGGAAATTGTTATTCTTAAAAAGCTTCTTTGCTGTTCAAACATATCTTCATTGTTATCTGATTACATATAGAAATATAAAAAAATAAAAAAAATAAAAAGTCTTCAAAATAATGCGAAAACTGAAACGATCTCATCATGATATGAGTTGACATCCTCCTCTCTAAGTTCGTTATTGAATTGCGTGGTGGCAGGATGAGGAGCAGATTAACAACACAAAGACTTTTTCTGAAGCACATTGACATATCATCATCAGCCTGTGTTCGTCCACTGTTGAACGTAGACCTCCCGCATGAGTCTCCATCCTCTTCGATCCTCCGCCTTCCGCATCCAGGTCACTCCCGCTATTCTTCTTATATCGTAAGTCCATCTTGTAGGAGGTCGGCTAATGCTTTGTTTGCCAGTTCTTGGGCGCCATTCCAATACTTTTCTTCCACATCGACCGTCGTCTCTTCGACAGATATGTCCTGCCCATTGCCAGTTGAGTATGCCTATTCATTGGAAAGCCTCCACTACTTGAGTTCTTCTGCGTATTTCCTCGTTTCGGATTCTATCTTTTAGCGACACTCCGAGCATGGATCTCTCTATAGCACGCTGGGTGACTTTTATTTTATGGGTAAGACTTGCTGTAAGATTCCTAGTCTCTGCGCCATAAGTTAATACAGGGAGGATACATTGGTTAAACGCCTTAGTTTTAAGACATTGTGGGATTTTCACTTTTAAAATATACTTTAGTTTTCCATATACATATATATTTCGATAACTTTACAAGCCTCCGACCCAGGCGGAATAACATGCCCGGCCGGCCATAATACGATCTCGCCGCCGTCGGCACAACTGACGGTGACACCCAGCGCCGCATGTGTCGTTCTATATAACTAGTCCTCGTAACGGCATATCAAAATGACAACACATGCGTTTTCGATGACCGAACGCAAATAAGAGACGAAAGATTGTATTTCGAGGTTTTCGTAACCAGTCAGCAAGGGCTATATCATGCTGATCTCAAAAGCTATACTGTATATATAAAACGATAGCTTTTATTATTTCAATGTACCTCTCAAACAAAGATTGATTGGTTGCCATTCCACCGTTGCTGTAACCTTTACCTGCTATAAAACGTACTGTTCGGAGGGATCTTTCACTTGATTGGAAAGGCCCTTTTAACGCCAATCAGACACGCATCCCTCTTAATTATCCCAAACAAACCAAATGAAAGCCTTTTCTCTCAATCAAACCTCACTCGCCTCGTTCCCGAACCTCAAACTCCAATTATTCTCATTATTTTTATTTTCAATTCAATCAATCACCCTTGCTCGCTTAAAGTACTCGTACATTCAATGTAAGTACCCGGAATCATAAAATAAAATATTTTAAAATTTTAATTTTTTGTACGATTTTATTTGCTTATCATGGAAAAGTCAACACGGCACACATTTAGATCTATACCATAAATTGTTAAAAATGTTCCGAATATAATTATTTGATATATTTAAGTACGTTTGCCGGCGGGTATAGCTCAATGGTCAAAGCGTTTGCTTTGTAAGCCAAAGGTTGAGGGTTCGATCCCCGACGGAGATTAAACTTTTTTTTTTATCGATTTCTGAGCTCTAAAATACCGCGTTTGATGTGAATTTGATCTATCATCCGTATAATGCCAGTCATAACCTAGTCATTAAAATTGGTGGTAGATGAAAGTCGTCCCGTAAAGACCCACCCATTAATAGTTAATTCCTGTAATAATAAGCATGAATCTAGGGCTGCAGTCTATGATCAACACTCCACATGCAGCGCTTAGCCATATGCAGCATGGTAAGCATCATAGAATTCCACAGATTAGACTTCAGAATTACTATCACCATGTGACGGTACTCTTCTAATACGACTTTTTTTATATACTCTATTATATTTCAAATACCTATATATATATATATATATATAGGTATTTGAAATAAACAAAAAAGAATGCTAAGCTACAAATCGCATTACTTTCTCTCTTTCCTGGATAAGCCGCACATTGAAACTGATGAAGTTTGCATAGATCGCGAAACTGCAGTCTTCCTTTAAGTGAAACTGTGCTCAATGCGATCCATATTAAAACGTATGAAATGTATGAAATTCTTATTTATTTATTAGCAATTTGTTCGTATTTTTTATTAAGGCGCTTCTCAAGACCAAATGTCCAAAAGTGCACATTAAAACAAGGCATTAAATTATTATTTATTTAATATGAAAACGGATCTCAAAGTGAATGCTAGAAATATAAAAAAGAAATTGCATATTGGTACAAAAAAAAAATCCTCAGATCCAATCATTCGGATCCGTACGTATTGTATATTTATGTGCCCGTATTAAGTATTTATAGGGCGAAGGAATATACTATAAAATCCGTGTCCAACATCCCGTTTTGGGCGAGTTATTTTTTTCCGGATTACCTGGGTACCTTTTTGCGATTCTTTGCCGACAACAAAGGTACTCCTCCCCTTCAGCCTGCGAGCTTACCAATTTTCTTTGTTGAGAGTGTGGTCAAGTTCTTAAAGTGCTCGATTCATGCAAAAGATCACGGGTTCAGTCCTTGCAAAGCAACCAGTATATATTTAATCGTGTCGGAAACAACAGAGTCAGGCCGTTCCAGGTAATGTGAAGCTTTCTCTTGGCAAGTCTGTTAAAAAAATATAGAAAAAATATACATTTGCGAATTGTACCCTGCAAGTTACAAGGATACATAAATCAAATAAAAAAAATAAAAACGTCCATGGTGAAATGTTTTTAATATGCTAATTTTTGATCAAGCTCATAATTTATCAAATAATTAATAAAATCGAAAACCTTAAAAATGCACAACATTGGCGAATCAACATTCTACTGCCAGAACTAAGCCGTCTACATAAAATATAAGTATATTTCATACAATGCATAGTCTTGCAAAGCCTTCTGTCAAACTTTCTACGCGTGCGGCCTATGGGCTGGCTATACTCAGACGGTCAACAGTGCACTCCGGGTCCAGTTTAACAACGCCTTCCGAATTTTGTTGGGTCTGCAACGATACTGCAGTGCCTCAGGCATGTTGAGGAGGCACGAGTGGATGGCTTCTATACCATAATAAGGAAGCGTTGTGCTTCTCTGTGGGCGCGCTCTCGCGGCAGTCCCAACGCAATGTTCGCAGTATGGGCGGATAAGTGGGACTTACTGTTGGAGGGGCACTAGATACGCCTTCATGTGGCCATCCAGAGGGGATCCGGTGCTCCACTCACTAAGTAGTAAAATAATAATAATGTGGTATATGTGTACATGCTGATTTATATTTTCTTTATATTCTGTTTAATTATTTTTTTCTGTATTTGCTTAGAATTACTGTGTGTAAAATTTTGATTATGACACTAGTGGCTGAATAAATCAATTTTATTAATATTCTTAGAGTACCGATTTCTTCATTTCCGTCTGTCTGTATTCTACTGCATGTGTTTACGTGAAAAAACTCATTCACGGCCTTGATAGGTAGGGATTTAAGGGATTTTACCTGCTACGCTATTCGGGATACGAACGTAATCCGGCATCGATAATTCCCAAAGGGTTTATTCTCATTAAAAGAAAATTAATGTGTGGTGTGTTGAGTTTTTTTTTCACCCACTTTGCAATTATGTTGCGTAATTCCATGTCCATATATATTATATTAACGACATATATTTATATATTTGTTTCTAAAAAAATTTCCATCCATATCCGTTGCAGTCGTATATCAAGGAAATATTGTCATAACAAATTTCCGCCACTCAGTTTTCATCAACCTCTTTGTGTCTTACTTTTGTTGAACGTAGGCCTCCCGTATGAGTATACATTATTTTTGATCCTCTGCCCTCCGCATCTAGACTACTGCCGGAATCATTCTGATATCGTCAGTCCATCTTACAAAGGATCAGCCAGCGCTCCGTTTGCCAGTTCTTGGACACCACTCCGTTATAAGTTTTTCAAATACTATCCAACCCATCTTAACCCACCTGTCACTTTCCTTGGAGAAGTTACTTCGTTCTTGTTGTCTAGTTTTCCGGTGGGTATATCTCAATGGTCAAAGCGTTTGCTTTGCGAGCCAAAGGTTGATCCCCATCAGAAATTTACAAAAAAATGTTTTTTAATCAATTTTTGAACTATAATTTTATTTGATCCCTCACGCGTATAATTTCAGTCATAGCCTTTTAATTAAAATTGTTGTTAGACGAAAGTCGTCCCGTGAAGAGCACGCATTCATAGTAAATTTCTGTAATAATAAGGATGTTGCGTGAATCTCAGGCTGTAGTCTATGACGTTGGCAGATCAACAAACAGCATGCAGTGCTTAGTCATATGCACCATGGTAAGTCTCGTAGAATTCCACAGATGAGATTTCAGAATTACTATCACCATCTGTCTGTTTTCTCCTGTGTGTATATAAAAAAAATTGTTGTGTGTCAGTTCTGTCATATTCCAAATTCAATTAATGTCCATAAATATGCACCGAAAGTCCACTGGGGAACATATGTAGTTCTTTAACTATGAAGCAAACAAATATAAGTTGTGGTTTGCGATGGCCATCTGCTTCATATTTACAGTAAATAAATGTTTTAGTAATGCAAAATTGTACTACTAATTGCTCTTACGTTTTCCAGGCTTCGGTATGAATCAAACAAATGATTTTCAGTCATAGTTTTTTTTACATGAACACTGATTTTTTTAATTGAAAAAAGTCTTCCAAACGAAACCAAGTAAATTGAAAGGCGTAATTTAGAAACATTTTTTTTTCAACATCACAGACACATTTTTGAGTTTCAAATAATATTTAAATTTTCCGTTGCCATTCAAAATTCTATATAAAGTCTCTTCAGACTTAAATTAGTAAAAAAAACTAAAGCTGATCCGTGATAGCCTAAACTTATCTAACCTAACCTAACTGAATCTTAATATAACCTAGCTGAACTTAACTTAACCTAGACTAAAGCAAAAAAGTAAAGGCATGCCGTAAAAATTAAAACTATTGCAAAAAAAAACCATCTGTCTGTTTTCCTCACAATAGCGAACGTCTTAGAATCTACACATATTCTTAAGAAAGTTTTTGGTGAAACTGTATAATTATAATTTTAAATTAATTTTAATTAAAATTAATCATTTAAAATAAATGTGAATCAAAATTTAATTTATTTATTTATTTTTTATTTTAATTAACAAAATTTAAATTTGATATTTTAATACTAAATTTTTATGTTTTTTTTTTTAAGCACGAACTTTCTTCTGGGTTGCCCTATTATTTATTGTTGCGTTTGCCGAATTTCCGAAAGAACAACGAATATTTTCCTTCGATTTTTTTTTATAAATAAACTTGTTTTATTTGTTGTATTACTGAAAGCGTAATTATCAATCATTTTAATAATAAAAAATGCCTTTAATGAGTATTGTGTAAATTTGAAAAAATAATTAATTAAAATATCACAGGTGTCGCCGAGTCCTAATATTTTTTTCTTCTTCGTACTTTCTTCAAGAATATTAAATAATATAAGCAAAAAAATATTTTCAAGAACGGATGTTCAAAAGAGTCACACGGATGAAAGTGTATTTAATTCCGAGAGATTTACATCGGTTTAATTATACAAGGGAAAGCTCTTAAGAGTGAAAGCTCCCGGTGAAGACTTTTCTCGGTAATTTTATTTCATGTCTCTGAAAACATCTCGCCTGAAAGCTCCGATTCTCCTTACAGCTACACCCCGATAAATAATTATATTTTAACTTTTATGATCCGTTTCCGCTGACTTCAAAGAGGCTATTAAAAAGATATGGAGCCATCACGCGGATTACCCAGTTGTTTATTTTGTAATTGATGGGTTCATACTGAAAAAGGCTATTTTCTTTTTATTGGACGCCATTTGTGACATTTAAGAAAATATTAAAATAAATCTCTTGATACTAAATACTAATTTTTTTTCATCATCATGAGTGTGCCTATTCGTTGGGTAGCATCCACTACTTGGGTTCTTCTGCATATTTCCTCGTTTCGGATTCTATCTTTTAGCGACACTCCGAGCATGGATCTTTCCATAGCACGCTGGGCGACCTTTATTTTATGGAAAAGACTTGCTGTCAGATTCCACGTCTCTGTGTACTATACTATATAAATACCATCTTATAACACGCTTAATATTACTTAATTATTTATCTTTCTTAAATTCAAATGTCATCTCATTTTTTCAAATTTTAAGTTATCACTGTTTGATTAATTTCATTGCATAAATTAATATCTCTTATATTTAATATTTATACATTTACTCACATTATTATTCCAATAAAATATTACATGTGATAATAAAATATCCATGAACAATAAAATATAATAGTAAGCATTCCGGAACAGATAACTTCCAAAATGATGACGTCAGCTGAGTGGTGACGTCGGAGCATAACAGATTCCAACGCTAAAGAAACGTTCAAAGACCATAGTCAAATTGATAATGATTTATTGAATAACTGTTCATTGTTTTATACACTAGTTCAACTTTAACAAGTAAATGAATAAGCACATATAGTTTTACACAGTTGACATTAACTGAATTGGTGCTCTCACTAATACTACAAATATGAAAATATTGAACTTATTTGTCAGCTATTTTTTTTGGACTTTTGGCAATATTATATTACATAAATTTACAATATAATGTTATCTTTGGCATATCTTCTGTTTCTGTGATTAGAATGTTTAAGTAATATTGCTATAGTTATCAGTATATTTGTCAACAACTGCTATTATATGATACAAAAATGTTTATCCTACATTTTATAATAAATTCAACACCTCTTGACCTGATATGAATTAACGATATCTTTAATCGGCCATCTTCAACAAATTTAAAATAAAGACAGTTTTTTTATTTAATTGTCAATATTTTATAAACTTTTGGATGTAAAGATCAATTTTTCGAAACGTTTTAAGCAATTAGAAGAGAAAACATAAAGGAAACACAGAGAAAGCTATAGAAAGGCATGTGTCAAAGATAACAGAGATCTAAGAAAACAATGGCATCCACGAAAGAGGAAAAGGATGTAATAAAAGGATCGAGGTGTGCTGGTAGCCCGCTCAGAAGCGGCATTGCAGCTTAACCTTTAATAAATAAGTACAACCTTAATTGAGTGCTCGATGGCCTGTCTACAAGTACCAACTAGAATGAAAAACAATGGGAGGCTACCAGCAACGTAAAAGTTAAAGCATTAAAGCATCTCAGGGTTGTGAATTACACCGCAAAAGAGAAGAATTGAATGATTAAAAGCAGCTGCTTTTTTTTTTTCTTACGGGACTTTAACAAAGGAGAAAAGCATTTCTTGATGCAAAAAAAGAAGTATAGTTCAGAGGTAAAGAATTTAATTAGTAATTTTACCCTCTTCTGCTACGTAAATTTATTTGACCACTTACGAAATGTACGTGGAGCTCAGTTGTCTCTTGACAGTGACGGATCGGGGATAGCAACAAGTTAGTCGAAACTGCACTCAACGTGATCCATGTAAAAACAAGGTAAATAAATAATTATTTACTATACTCGATCCTCTGCAGTCCTCATCAGCTCAGCATAAGAGCTACAACTCATGTCCTCGAAAACTTGCTATAAATACTTCCGTCTAGAACACCCTCTACAGTTTCTTCACTCAACCATCCCTTCCAAAATGTCTTGAAGAAGACCATCGTGGCTATAAAAGATCTCAAAGTGAATGCTGAAAACATATTATTAAGTACTTTGTTCAAAACAATTCGTACATTTTTCAGAACAATCTATATTTAGTTCACTTCTTCAATGTGGACGACCATTTTGTCACGTATTTCCGGTGAACCAGTTCTATCTAGTCTACGCTGCAGCTTTTAAAGTGAAATTTTCAGCCGATGTCACTTTGAGATTATCGAGCCTTTATCTTAAAGCAAATTTACATACGTGATCACAAACGTCCAATGGGGTCTATTACTTTACTTAATCAGGTATATACTGTGACCAATCAGATTGTGTGAAAAACAAAAAATAAAATTGTTTTATTTGATTTTTAAGACGAAAAATAAATTAATTAAATATTAACAACTCTTAGGCGTAATATTTAAGTTATAATTTAGTGAAAATACAATTGAATAAAATTAAAGTTATCTTACAATTTCAGTTTATTTTTTTCTTAATGAAAATATTTTGCATTCTTTAGATGTTTCTAGGCTTTTGTTTTAAAGTTGTATAAAATGACTACCAAAAAATTCAGTAATCACATGCAGAAGAGCACACCCGGTTGAGGCCAGTGCACTCTATGACGCTCAACCAGGGAGGCTGGATGTTGCATGCGGAAAACGTGTGTTGTGTTAATGTTTGTGTGTGGGTTGCAAAGATTACAAGTGTATATTTATATGTTTCCTAAAGTGATCCAGGTTGCTTGAAGGAAAAAGCACAGACGCTAGAAAAGCATTCCAAAGCTTACTGGTAGCATTTAAGAAGGAACTTTGAAAACTGCCAGTTATTGGTCAACACACAATAACCGTTTATGAATATTAGGTAAGTGTAAGAGTTGGTCAATTTCTTGTAAGTACAGGAGAAATAAGTTCTTTATGTCCTGTGTTCCATTGATTTCAGGTTAGATGAAAGAGTGTTATCCTTTACAATATGTTTAATACACGCACGCTGACCACTGTGCAATAACTCAATATTTGTGTATAAGATTAAATAAACTATAACAAATTATATTCTTATATTATATTTTATGGTACGAGTATTTTCTATGAATATGTATGGGAGTTATTATTTTGAATATACCTATGTATTGACATCAGCAAGATATAGCCCTTGCTGACTGGTACCGAAAACCTCGATATATATTCTTTCGACTCTTATTTATGTTAGCTTGTCGTACATGTATGTGCCGCCGTATTAGCATTTTAGACAAGTCCGGTCACGGATGTGACGGAAGTTATATAAATTGCCGTTATATAGGGGCGCTGTGTGACCGACCACGGCGCCAAACGGTAGGGAGTTGTGTGCCGACCGTCGGCGAGAGCATATTGTATTGTGGCCCGGCCTGAATACTGTGACTAGGTCGGGCCATTATTTTGTAAAGTTTATCGTAAATATATGTCAATTTGCTTTAGAAAAAGTATGTGTGTTATTAATCTGCTCCTTATCCAACACACGACTGAACAACATTTTAGAGAGAGGATGATGTAAGTATCTTTATTGATTTTAAAAAGTAAAATTATAAAAGAGTGATTTTATTTTAATAATTAAAATTATGGGTAATATTTTAACGTTATATCAATATTACTTATCCTGAACAATTCGACATCTCAATTATTTAATGTAAAAGATATTTTCAACCAATTTCAGTTCGTTATTTGATATTCATGTAGGTTTGTTTTATGCTTACATAATTTTATTACACGCTTCGAATTGTTACCTATTTTAATTGAACCCAATTAAAGCAGCCTTTTTTGGATATTAATAGATAACAAAGCTTGTAAGTTTTAGTTATTCTCCAATATAATATACTACGGAAAATATTACTTTAATTAACTTGAGTGGTTCAGAGCTTCATTCTTGAGATGCCATAATATGCCATAGAACTAAAAGAGAGACCAAATACAATCGTTGTTTTCTTTATTTGATACGTTAACCTTTTCAATGGGGATTAATTTTTTATTTTATTTAAAAAATATATTCGAAATAATAAAGAGTTATACAGACGTATTATCGTCAGTGAAATTGTTGTTGCTTAATTCTTAACAAAATATTATGGATCAATTGATACACGTACTGACATCCCCGTCTTTAAAAAAGACGGAAATTCGCGGGCTCGTCAAATGGCCGCGTGGAGAAAGGATGCAGGAGCAGATTAAATACACAAATAACTCGTTTTTGAAGCTTTATTTGCATTTATTTTTATTAAAAACTTGATTTCTTCCGTCCGAACTTTATATGGCGTTTTCGCAGGCCGGTCGAACGGGGACTAACTGACAAATCCCGGAACACTGTGACATGCAGCGCCGCCGAATTATCACGGCAAGAAAACAAATTAAGATTACAGTAGAACCAACATGAAATGGAACAACTGTCATAACAAATAAAATGGCGTATGCAAACATTACTAGATGTACATGTAAGACGAGCGCACAAAAATAAGAGACAAAATATCGTTCTTCGAGGCTTTTCGGCATCAGCCTAAAAGAGATATATCAAGCTTATATCTGTACAAATTACAGCAAATACACATTTTATAAGATGTTAAATGTTATAAAATATTTGAAATTTTTGCTCATCAATTAATCGGATGAAAGAAAACAGCAGTCGCGGAGATTTGAACCTTGAATCTTAGCAATGGTGTTCATTTCACTACCCAACGTCTCTTGCTGTTGAATTACGTCAAAGATTTTGCTGGGTAGTTGTTTAAATTAATTTTTGTATTTTTGAATGCTTTATCCTTGTTAGTAATTCACAGGGTATAACAGGATACTATTTTTTTTATAGATTTATAGTTAATAAAAATATCATACTAAAACTAAAGGACATTGCTTCAAGATAAAACTGCCATAATATTAGCCTTGCATATTGATTACATTATAATTGCCATACTTTTCGTGTAAATAACTATCTACTCATTTAAAAATTTCATTTAGAACAAAAATTAGGCTGTCGATGTTATCAGATTTAGACCTATTTGGCGTCGTTACATGAATGATAATTTTCACTTAAATAATGTAATAAATTTTTATACATACGTACTGCCCACCCCAATTATATAAGCCTATCTATTTGTAAGTTGTTAAAGTTTACAAATTTATATTTATCTATAAATAAATAAAAATTACCCAGTGATGAAAAGGTTTACAGCCAAGAAGTTAACTACATTTTTTTACTATCCATTCAAGTGTTTATAGACACAGAAATGGTGTGGGTTTAGGGCCTATAAAAAGTGTACTTTATCAGTAAAATGTAGTGCTCTAAGGGTTCTCTCTAATTGAATAAGACATGCCTTGATTGAAAATTAAATAAGTGAAGTGATAAAAAAAACCTGAAAGTACGGAGAAATGGAAAATAAATTTATTTAAAAATAGCTGGAAAAATATTTTAGAACATCATTGGTATTCATTGGTAAATGCAATGCTTTATATGTATATATATTAAATGGGTTTCGTTTATTTTTTAAAAATAAATAAGTAAATATTACTAAGTAGTTCTTAATTGTTTATCCATTGTTAAAGTTTCTGAGAATTCTAAAACAGAGCTGCTTAAAAATAACGCCAATTTTAGGCAATTCTCCTTACAATATTGTAAAGCCGATTGCCTGAAAGATAGTTTAGCCCGAAATAGATAGTATCTCGAGAAAATATATTTATAAAACTTAATATTCATATAAAATAAATTTCATTTTATGGATTATTTTTTTAATGATAGCTCTATCGACACTCAATCGTGAAACCATATGCTCGCTAAGTAAATTAATATAATTATTCTATACTTCGCTGTAAAGTTCAGCCTGAAACGAGCTCGGTGTAGAGTTAATTCTTCAGGAAGGTGTTTGCTGAAAGCTGTGGCAAGCGAGCGTCAGCTCCGCCATCCATGAAATGACTCTTGGAGTTCACTTTGCTTATTTGATTTGGGTGCGTAAATTAATAAGTAAAGGCGCGCCAGGGTTTCTAAGGCTTTTCATGACCTCACGAGCTTCTTGAACAGTGCAGTAACAAATAGCTTAATCTTGTGAAAGTCATTCATTCAAGAGACATCACTTTTTATTTGCATCAAAAAACTATAAAGAGATCTTTAAAGAGACAATCTTTTTCTTCGTAGTATCAATCCGGTGGATTGGTTTGCAGCAACAAAATCTTGTATCTCGATCTCCACTACTCTTGATCCTCTGCAATCCTTTTCAGCTCAGCATAAGAGCAACAACTCATCTGCTCAAACACTTGCTGCAAATAATCCTATCTAGGGTGCCCACTGCAGTTTCTACCCTCAACTATCTCTTCCACAATGTCGTGAAGAAGACCATCGTGGCGTATGATGTGACTGATCCATCGGGCTCGCCTCTCTGAGATAGTTCTTACTAGCTGCCTATCTTCCTTGCAACAAGTGTTCGAGGACATGAGTTGTAACTCTTATGCTGAGCTAAAGAGGGTTGCAGAGGATCAAGAAGAGTGGAGATCGAGATGCCATATTTTGTTGGATACTGCGAAGAAGATATTGGAGATATGGAACGGATTTGTGAAAAAAAATTGATTTAATTTACAATTTTTTTAATTATTTGGCTTACGTTGATGGATACGATGCTCGGTTCGTTAAAACGAGGATTTTCATACGTTTAATGATGAAACATATAATACGCTCTCAGCACGTGTTGTTATACACGCCACGTGGAGAGACTCTTGAATTACATTTAACCGACGCATATTCCAAGAAATTATTTTATTTGAAGCATTTCCGAATCCAGGACGGGGCGATTAATGCTGTTGCCCCGGGCGCCAAAATATTAAATACGTATAGTATTAATGAAAAAGTAATGATTAATAATCTAACAAAGGAACAAATCAAAAAGTATATTTCTTGAATGTTTATGTATCTGTCATCTTAGACGAAATACCATTATGGCTAAACGCTGCATGTGGAGTGTTGATCCGCCAGCGTCATAGACTACAGCTCGAGATTCACGCATCATCCTTTATTATTACAGGAATTTACTATGATTGGGTGGTCTTCACGGGATGACTTTCGTCTACCACCAATTTTAATTAATAGGCTATGACTGGCATTTTACGGGTGATGGATTAAATTCACACAAACCGGGGGTATTTTAGAGCTCATAAATCGATTTAAAATCCATTTTTATTTTAATCTCCGTCGGGGATCGAACCCACGACCTTCGGCTTGCAAAGCAAACGCTTTCACCATTGAACTATGACCACCGGATTTGGCTGCTTGAAGAGGTCAATTGTGGTGGGTATACGAGTATGCACCAATTCGAGAGCGGACATTACATACCTTAAAATATAAAAGAATCTATAAGGCCTTTATTTCTCTGTTCAGTGACTAATTGAAGGCTTAGGAAGTAAACGAAATGAATTAGCGGTAATATAAAAAACTGACAGTAGCAGTATCCTCTACAATAATGTAATGATTTATAAAATGAAAATTTAAGTAATTTACTCAAAACTGCTAGTAATTAATGTTAAATTAATTAATAATTACTTCATGAAATAAAAATCATCCTTTCATTAAAAACTTGCTTTCTACAAATAATTACTATAAATTTATTGTATTTCCACTGCCAATTTATATTTTTCTACCGGCATTTTATTATTTTTAGTGAACTTTTTTTGTGTATTTAATACCGACCATTTCTTAAATATATATTGGCTATTAATTGAATTAAATAATGAAAAATAATTAGTTGCCTTAAGAATACACGGTCAGTTATAAAATACATATATGTACGAGCTATTTTCTAGGTGCTTCTAGAAGTTATATGTACTTTGAATATTTTTTATTAAATTATTCACATGCACACAATATTATCAGCTAATCATAATGTTCAAATAATATTTGAAAATACTATTATTAATTTGGGAAAAAAGTGTTACCATTTTTTTTTGCGCGTGGAAAAGTGAGCCCCTTGCACTGGGCGCCAAGAAACCTTATTGCGGCCCTCCCCCGTACATATCTCGTGTAGAGATAATCTGCTTGTGATGCGTCATAGAGATCTAGGCCATGAATAAAATTTGCAACCTGTTAATTTTAATGAGACGAATACGTTTGCAAATTGCGGTTAAGTAATTGAAATAAGCATGCGTCATTCATTTCAATTCAAATTAAATAAATATTTAATTAAATAAATATTACATATTCGTTCTCATGGCGACTATATCAGGCAAACGTATCCTTAATAGTAATTAAATATACGTATATGTACCATACATCAAATTCTTGTAAACGCGTCAATTCAAGCAGAAAAATAACGGCAGAAGCGGGATGCGAACCGCGAACCTTGGAAACCAACATTTTGGCCAGGTATTTATACCGCTGAAGTAATAATATTAAGCTTGTGAATAAATGCCGACTGATTGAATAATAAAAAATAAAAATATACATACTTTGATAACATACTATAGCGACATATATCATACGATGATAACAATGACATAAATACAAGTTCCAAGACGAGTCAGCTCAGGCGGAGAAATGGCCACGGTGGCCGAGCGGTATAAACACCTGGGCAAAATGTTGGTTTCCAAGGTCCGCGGTTCGCATCCCGCTTCTACCGTTATTTTTCTGCTTGAATTGACGCGTTTAAAAGAATTTGATGTATAGTATATGTATATTTAATTACTAGTAATATTTTCATAAAGTCAATTATCTATAAAAGTAGATTAGAATATTGAAATAATAAAATAATATTTTAATAAAAATATTTAAAAATCCGTATCCTTAATATGTTTACAGTCTTTTTATTCAATACTTTCAGCATTTACTTTGAGATCCATTATAAATAATAAATATTTATTTATTTACCTTGTTTCTACATGGATCACGATGAGTACTCTATGTAGGAGACTGCAGTTTCGACTAATTCATAGCCTTCTGCAATATTTCATTGACAAGAAACAACTTAGCTCTATTTACATTTCGTAAGTGATCGCACAACACATTTTAGTAGGAAATGAATTTGACAAATTTATTAAAATTTTCAATTCAATTTATTTTAAGAACATTACAAGTGTTTATTTCGTTTTAAAAAAAAAAATCAACTTGACAATAAAACTTTTTATAAAAAATATTAAAAAGTCCCAAAACTCGCTAAGCAGAAGACTCTGCGAAATTACTTTGATAAATAAAATCGTAGACCTCATATCGAAACTGGGCTTCTCCTACGTGGAATATATCATTTATGTTGGAGAAGGGGATTTAGGGGTGTGTCTTTTAGGTAATAATAAGAGAGGGAGACAGTGTTGCTAGGATGAAGATGAGAATGACTTAGGTAATATTTTTATAAACTTATATTCGTATTTAATATTTATTTTATTATTTTAGCTTAGATTAGCTCACAATCATAAGAACATGCTGTGCTGGGGCAAAGTAAATATTTTCAAAAAAAGTACGACTGGCGCTCTTGTTTTTTTACACGTGCCAAAAATTTCCATTTTCCGTTAATATTTTTTACTTCAATGATGTATTGTAAAAACCAAGCACGTAATAATATTTTTGCTGAAAAAAATAAACGACTATAAAAATATGTAACCTTTTATGTATAAAAAGTATAACACTGGCATTGCCGAGTGTATTATTAAAATACTTTATGAAATGTACATACTTGTTGCAAAAAAATCTCGACGCACTCTTGTTACAAGGCTGTTCCTAAGCGAGTGGCGACCGAAGAAAAAATTACAGAAAAGCTTGGATTACGTTACGCAACGTAAAGTTATGGTGTTGATGTTCAAGTTGTCGACTTACACATGATAATACATGGTTTCGATACCCGATTAAAGTGTTTTTCTTTTATAGTTCTTCAGGTTTTTTTTATTATTAATTTCAACTGGATGCGGAAGGCGGAGGATCGAAGAGGATGGAGACTCATGCGGGAGGCCTACGTTCAACAGTGGACGGACACAGGCTGATGATGAATTTCAATTAATTTAAAATAATAATTATTTTATGGATAAATTTTAATTTTAAATAAAAACGCCTCACAATTTTATTATTACACACGTTTGTTCCAAGAAACCTCCAAAGTCCACCAGGGAACATACGAGTATATATGGTTCCCGACAACTTCCAGGGCAGGAGCCTATAAACGTAGATAGACAATAACGATAGTATACGAGGTGTACTTTGAATAATTTATCTATCAGAATATTAAAGCAGATCAATGGATTACTAAAACGTTTTCAAAGCCTATTTGGTATTAAGGAGTGGCTTCTCTGAACCATAGACACGTGGTAAGCAACAAGCGGTGACCCGTCATGTTTTAGTCTACCATTAATCTTGCTTAACTTTTGTATTTGTACGAGAATCGCACATACACTGCATTATTAAATAGTTATTATATATCATCATCATTACCATATCCGCTCCCTTAACTGTAGCATATGTCATTCACGAACACAGCTATATCAGCTGCCATCTTCTTTGCCTCATCCGACATCAGCTTGATTTCTTGTAGCTCCGCCGAGTACATTCTAACTATATTTCCCGACGGGCCTGTATAAAAAGTGGTAATTTGTGATTTAAGACAGCATCCTTGTCCCAACAGGCCCACCTGTGCCTTTTGACCGTCAATGGTATGGAAGACTTCCTTGTCCGCTCTCTTACGTCGGCATTTCTCACAAAATCAAGCTGACGTACCGCTAATATTCTATGTAGGCATCTGCTCTCGAAACACATCATACGGCTGTATCGGTTCTTGACGAGATACCGAGAGTCATATCCGTAAAGAAGAATAGGAAAAATACAGGCAACGTATATGCGACATTTTGTTTTGATCGAGTAAAGCAGATATTACGCATATAATTAAAAATAATATACAGTAATATATAAAAAATATTTTGCCGACTGATTGCATTTTCTTGTATGTGCTTACATAAAAAAGCTCCAGTTGCGTCCAACGCATTGCTTAGTTTTACTGAATGAAAAATGAGCGCTTTTTTTCTTCGTCTCATTTTCAGTTTCTTTTTTCCAAGTGAAGCAGTAAAACACGTTTGACGCTCGAGTGAAAAAAAAGCCTTCCCGAAACATATTACCAAGAAAATCTACTTTACGTTGCGTGGGTATTTTTTTTTGGGGGCATGTTTCAGGCTTCAAGTTGTTCCGGTCGTGAAACTGAAATTTCATTAATTTAAGCATATAATTTGACTGTTATACGAGTGAAGACTGAAAATAGATTTTTTTTAATTGATTGTCAATTGAACTTATGTGAACTTTTAAGCTTATCACGTAATTTGTTTGTTATTTTCTCGCAAAAAGACCTATTAAAGTGGTTTTAAAAACAGGTGTTTGCATAGAATACTGCTGGGCTTATTATGATATGAATTTTTTTTAAATATTAACGTTAGAAAGTAGAGGTGATAGTATACTACTGTGGGCAAAAAATACCAGCTATTTACTTAGAAATTAAAAATCTTTATTTATTCTTCTACATTCATTTCATCTTCCTAAAAGTAGTCTCCTCCAGAAGTAAAATACTTGTGCCAACGTTTTTTTTTTCAATTTTAAAAACATGTTGCAAAGTATTCTTTCTGTTTGGCCATCAATTTCTTCTTCATTTCGGTTTCTATCTCTTCTATCAATAAAAAACGGTGTCCACGGAGCGGTCTCTTGTGTTGAGAGAGTAGCCAGAAGTCACATGGTGTTTAGTCAGGTTACGGTGGTTGTGAAATGATGTGTCGAGTTTTTGGCGAAATAATCACGAATTTCGAGTGCAGTGTGAGATGGTGCTTATCAATGATGCAAAACCAAGAATCCAAAAATAGTATGAGCTTGTTTAAGATATTCTTCATCTTTAAATTCCGCAGCAGAGCCATAACTACAACTTCCTTTTCTTCGAGTTCATAGGTTCTCGCTGTTATGTCAATTGGTATGTAATATATATACATGTAATTTACTCAGCGAAATTTATAGTTGAGAGATAAGGTGAGATTCAACGCTTCTCACAAATAAAAGTTCCAGCAACAAATCATATACTTTTGTATATTTTAACTAAGTATACGCAGTAAGAGAGCGTAAGTAAACATATTTACTTTTTTATTATACAAATACAACTAGATTAAATAAAACTAAAGATTTCATACACTTTACCAGGTAATTGTTAAGGAAGGAAATATTTTTCCAAGAAAACTTGTATGAGTGGTTATTTTGAACACAAAGCACTCGATGAAATTTGCAGTCGTTTTCAGGCATTCTGTATATGACAGTTATGTCTTAACCCACGCAAAATAATTAACTGAACGTGTATTTAATACAATTAATACTCGTAAATAATGTTTTAAGTTAATTATTTGAATCAATCAATAAAGATAAGACTTCAGTATTTAACGTGAGATTTGCTCAACATACTGAATCGTGAAATTAACGCGTCCTTTATTACTGATACGAATTATTTTAACAGATTCATTCCTTCTTCTTCGCGGTTCAATTCAAAACCCTGGGATTCTTGAATGTTTTAACTTCTATGTTCCAGATAGGTACACCCGTGCTCGTAGCCATCCATTGTTTTTGATACCAGTCGATGCTTGTGGAGCTTCAAGCACTCAATTTGGCACAACGGCAATGTCGCTCCTAAATGGCCTACCAGCACACCTCGATCCTTTTCTTACATCCTTTTCCTCTTTTGTCTCCTGTATTGTTCTACTTGATCTCTGTGATCTTTGACACGTGTCATCTTCTTATTCTTTTGTGTTATTTTTATTTTTTTTTATTTTCTCTATTTATTGTATATTTATGTATACTCTATGTTTCTGAATATTTGTAAAAAAAATGGAATTTCGGTTCTGTATATAAATAAAATAAGATGGCGCTTGGCGTCAATACATTTATGAAATATAAATTATACAATAATAAATATCTATATTGACATCAGCATGATATAGCCCTTGCTGACTGGTATCGAGAACCTCGATGTACAATCTTTTGTCTCTTATTTCTGTTCGCTTGTCGAACATGTATATGTCGCCATATTGGCATTTTGGACATGTCTGATGACGAGAGTGACACTAGTTACATAGATCGTAACTTGCGGCGCTGGTTGTCACCGATCACGCCGCGCAGGCAGTCGTGTGCCGACGGCGGCGAAATCGTATTGTTTTTGGTCCAGCCTGAATACTGTGAGTAGGTCCGGGCCAGAAGCTTGTAAAGTTATCGAAATATATATTTCAATGTGCTTCAGAAAAAGTCTCTGTGTTAATAATCTGCTCCTCATCTTGTCACCACGTAACTGAATAACTCCCTTTTTTTAGAGAGGAGGATGTTAATATTTACAAACACTTGAAACTATGAAAATCTCCGTTACCAATATAAAAAAGCGTTCGTTATTAGACGGTTGAATGTAAGTGTTAATTGTAAATGGTCTCATTTTGACATACTGTGTGAATGTACAATGAGAATTATTGATGATATTGGGCTACTGTAATTTTGCTCAAATTGTTTGATATTTCTAAAAGAAAATATCAATTTGAACTACGAGTATTGAAGCTTTTAACGTTGATTTTGCTATTCCTGTAAAATATCCTTTTACATGAGCTTTCTCCAAGGTATCGTAAAATATACACTTGTAACTCAATAATTCATGCAATTTAGTCAATCTTACTTGTTATTACTAGGGCGGCAGGTTACTGCGGAGGTACTTACGGCGGATGACTTTGAATGTTTGTTTTTATTTCTCACGTCTCTCGTTCAAGTAGGCGGCCGTAAGATCAACCGTCCACTAACCCCGCCCTAGTCGTGTTACGAACCCTAATCGATATGAAATCTAAAGTGCTTTCATGACATCTCAGTTAGGCTGTCTCTACCGTATCAAGAATATTGCACAAAACTTAATTTCTTCAAAAATAATTCAATCATTAATTACATTGACATCTCTGTTTATTAATGGAATGACTTCGCGTCGCTGGGATACTCATCGGGATGCGTGGGAAGGGATGCAGAGCATGTCACAAACAACAAGAACTTTTTTAGAAGCACATTGTAATGTACTCGTATTTAAGACAATAGATTGACAGTTTCGGTATTCGACTCGGACGAACCATCTTCTGTCAAAACAAGCCGGTGGGTGTAGCTCAATGGGCAAAGCGTTTGCTTTGCAATCCAAAGGTCGCGAGTTCTATCCCTGACGGAGATTAAAAAAAAAAAAAAACATTTCTGAGCTCTAAGATAATGTTTGTGAGAATTTCATCCCTCACCCGTAAAATACATGTCATAGCCTATCAATTATTATTGGTGGAAAGTCATCCCGTGAGGACCATCCATTCATAGTAAATTCCTGTAATAATAAAGGATGATGCGTGAATCTCGGGCTGTGGTCGTTAGCTGCACTCCACGTGCAGCGATAAGCCATATGCAGCATGGTAAGCGACATAGAACTCAACAAATGTGACATCAGAATTACTATCACCATCTGTCGGTATTCTCTTAAACATTATTGATTAACAATATATAATGTATTGCTTGCATTTAACAGATATTAATTGCGTAATTGCACTATACATTATCTAATGATAAGGCATTCTGCTCTGTACTCCATATTTGATAGACATCAACAGTCTCGGAAGATTGGGTGCCTTCTATATTCGGAAGTCCTCAAATTTGTACGCAGAAATGCTTTCAATACTTGGCAAGAAGAAAAAGTATTTTATTTCACAATATTGGAATAAATAAAAACACTCTTGGAATCTATTTGGAACATAAATTCCAAGGAACAAACAACAAATTCTAAGCTAAAAAAGATATTTACTCGTAGTACGCAGTAGATTTGTTGTTTGTTATATTTCAAGAATAAAACAAGTAAAATATTGTATGAAACCACTGAATTTTAATTAATAATCACTCTTTTTTGGCGATGTGGCACCATTGTCAGAAGTTTCTTACAACTAAACCTAAATACAGAACAGTTAATTAAGGTTAAAGATAAGTGAAAGGGAGAGGTGAAGTGTTAGAAACATCTATTGATGGAACAGCTTAAGAGAGCGAATTTATTGGAAACATAAATCGCTTACATAGTTTCCGACGGAATTTTAGGACAGCGAGAGCGAAGGGGATTAAATAAATTGCAGCTATAGTTGATGTTCTCATGCGGCATCTTTATACATGTTCTAACCAGAGGCACATTCATGTGTTCACTGAATTTAGTATGAAAGGTCACCTCGTCACTCTTTACAAAGTCCAACTACTGTACTTCCAATATTCTATGCAGGCATATGCTGTCAAAATGACTCCCTCACCCGTTAAATGACAGTCATTGCCTATTAATTAAAATAGGTGGTAGACGAAAGTCGTCCCGTGAAGACCACCCATTCATAGTAAATTTCAGTAATAATGAGGATGATGCATGAATCTCGGGCTGTAGTCTATTATGTCGGCGGATCAACATTCCACATGCAGCGCTTAGGCACATACACTATGGTTAGCGTCATTACACCGATGAGACTACATAATAACTATCACCATCTGTCGGTATTCTCCTGTATGTGCTCACATAAAAAAATGTAAGCAATTATATTTCGATCGATATTGTGCTAACAAAATCGTCGCTTATTGTAGTATTGCGAACATTAAACTTATATTTGTACACTCATTTACATTTATTTCTTACACTTACAATCAATGAAGCTAAAATAATACTTTTCTAATTAAAACATATATCACACAATTTTTCTATGGTTAGCATAGTGTATGATTGATTTAATATCGAATTTCATATGTAAGCTATTGAATTAATTTTAAAATTAATTATAAAATTATAATTATGCAGTTTCACCAAGTATTGTCAGTTGATAACCTTAATGTTAAACTATTGACTGTACAGAGTTGGTCGTTAGTGGAACAATTTCATGCAATATATATACAAGTCACCATACGACATGTAATCAACGGACCATTCATTGGTACCTCTATGACGTCTGACCGGTTACAAACAAGCTCGTTAATAATGCCTAATCTAATCGTTGTTTTAACCCTTTCATGACATTGTTAAGTAATTTATGGAAACCTGAATTCGTAACCCTTTCGCATCAGTTGTCGGCATTTCTCCGACCATTGAAATATGATGACGTGATATATCGTTTTGCTATTTTCAGTATTCATTGTGACATCTACGGTAGGAAATTGTAAGTGCAGTCATTCCCTTTAACAATCTACATGTATTATTTACAGGAATCTGTAAAGCATGTAAATAAATATCGTTAGGTTTCGTCACAGGAGTGATTTTTCTGTAAGCCACATGTGTGAATGCCACCACATGTATGGAGTTACATAATGAACGTTTGTTAAATATGATAGTTTTTTATGCATCATCTGATAGCTTAAGTATAGAAGAACCGATGTGATATGTGAAAATAGGTCAGATAAGTACATTTATGAATCAAATACTAGTTTTAACCAAAAAAATGGTTTTAAAAATTCACGCCGTATTGACAGTATAATTTGCATTTCACTGAGCCGTAACGAAAGGGTTAAATCTAGAGACTAAGAGCTTTGATTGTTGTCCTACAAGATGGATCGATGACATGAAGTAGCCTAGGTCGAAGGCTGTTTTGTTCTCTGGAATATATCGTCACTACAAATTGACACCACTGTTACATCCGAATCGATGATATCAAGTGGTTAAGGGTAGCAGATATCTGTCGAAGATATGACGCTCGATGGGGATGAAAAATGTTGATGGCGTCCAAGAGCTGGCAAACAGATACCCTGTCATACGGAATGAGGATATCAGAAGAAAATAATCTGTATGAGGAGGATGGAGGATCGAGAAGTATAAAGACTCGTGCGAAAGCTCTATGATCAACAGTGAACGTATACAGACTGATGATGATATTTCTAGGTTTTTTTTATACCTAGATCTCTATCAAATATAATATTATATGGGTAGTTTCTAATGCTCTAGAGTTCCTGTGGGCTTGAAGAGAAGACTACTGTGGTATCTACGATATGTTAAGAGGAGCAACCGCATTAAATGGTTCTATAGATACGAGTGTAATTTACGTACTGACTATATAAATAGACTGACGTTAACTAATAATTTAAAAAAGCTTGTAAATAAATGATGATTGATTGAATAGTAAAAAAATATAATATACATACTCTGAATATATACTACAGAGAGATCTTTCGTTATACGATGGTAACAATGGTATAAATATATCAACTTTCACGTATGTGCTCAAGCAGAGAATGGTCGTGTGGACTGTGCGGTGTGTCGAATAGAGCAAAAGTTCTAAGGCTCTTGGTTCGAATCTCGCGTCTGTCGATATTTTTCTGAATGAATTATTGCGTATAAAATTTGATGTTTAGTTGTATGTGTGTATTTAATCACTAAAAATATTGAAATAGAATCAATGACCTATAAAATAAGATAAGAGTATAGAAATATATTCCAATAAAAATTCAAAAATTTGTTTAACTGCTGAAATCTTTTGTAAGCATATTTAAAAATATAATTGTGGAATATGAGGAACAAGAAAATAACCCCTGTGGAGTAAAAATTGCTAATTAAAATGTGATCAGGATATCATCATCATCATCATCAGCCTGTGTCCGTCCACTGTTGAACGTAGGCCTCCCGCATGAGTCTCCATCCTCTTCGATCCTCCGCCTTCCGCATCCAGGTCACTCCCGCTATTCTTCTTATATCGTCAGTCCATCTTGTAGGGGGTCGGCCAATGCTTCGTTTGCCAGTTCTTGGGCGCCATTCCAATACTTTTCTTCCCCATCGACCGTCGTCTCTTCGACAGATATGACCTGCCCATTGCCACTTGAGTGTGCCTATTCGTTGGGTAGCATCCACTACTTGAGTTCTTCTGCGTATTTCCTCGTTTCGGATTCTATCTTTTAGCGACACTTCGAGCATGGATCTCTCCATAGCACGCTGGGTGACTTTTATTTTATGGGTAAGACTTGCTGTCAGATTCCACGTCTCTGCGCCATAAGTTAATACAGGGAGGATGCATTGGTTAAACGCCTTAGTTTTAAGGCATTGCGGAATTTTCGCTTTAAAAATGTACTTTAGTTTTCCAAATGCTGCCCATCCCAGTTGTATGCGCCTGTCGATTTCTTTTGAGAAGTTATTTCGCCCTAGTTGTATTACTTGTCCCAGATAGGTATAGTCGTTTACAACCTCTATTTCTGTTCCTCCAATGGAAATAGGATCAAAGGTCTGTGAAATATGACTATTAATCATGGCTTTTGTTATATTAATCAGGATATATGCTTTATTAATAATTAGAAATCTGAGAATGTGCGGCACCAGTATGGGGTCGATTAGCCCATTGTAATCAAGTGGATACTGCCATGAATTATGCATGCATTGTCATCACAGGCTGCCTCAAACCAACACCCATTTCAAAACTTTACCCCTTGGCTGGTATCGCACCCCCAAACATAAGACGCAAAGTCATATGCGCCGAAGAAATGCGTAAGGCAATTAACCAACCGTCCCACTGCTTGTATATTCAGATACCCCCAATACCTAGACTGAAGTCGAGAAGCAGCTTTCTGAGATCCACGCAACCTCTCACATCCGGCCCTGAAAATGAGAGACTCCAGCTCTGGCAACAAGTCGCATCAGAGAATTTCATTACTCCAAAGGAAGGCCTTTCAACTGGCAAGAACCTTGACTGGCAGACCTGGAAATCCCTAAACAGATTAAGAACTGGAGTTGGTAGAACAAAGGACAACCTCGAGCGGCGGGGAATGCTTTGGCAGGGAGAACCACTATTGTGTGACTGTGGAGACCTGCAGACTGCCTCACACTTAAGATCCTGCTCCATGTGTCCAACAAGCTGCACATCTCAAGACCTAACACGGGCCTTTTTGAATTTACATTTGTCTCTCTCAATAAATCATTTTTTATGAAAAAAATAGGTTCAATTTATAACTTCATCACTTCTTACTATTTAATGTAACTGATATATGTTTATCGTTTCCACATTAAATTTGACCCCCAGACTTCACGCCAACAGTACACTCTAATTTCAGAACACCACGTATAACTTTATATAACTAAAACAATTTCTGAAAGAAACTCGAACCTATATATATAAACTACAACATAAAATATGTAGTTCATTCAGTAAAAATACCTTCATTACCTTTCCTACGGAAATGTCCCGTTTTTTGCAGGATCACGTTTCTGTATACGTGCTACTGTGATAACATTCAAATGATCATTTGGTTTGCAGGATACCGCAAATATCCAAACCATTCAAAATGTGCTGTACGGTTTCGCTACTAAAAACTGGACGACTGGATCCAGTTAAAAACGGTATCCAGTTTAGTTACATCTCATATTTGTATCCTGTTTTTTTAGATTATTCTTCACTTATTCTAAAAAATTGTCAAACGTGGCCATGGACATTCTGAAGTTGTTAAAAAAATTGGATTCACCCTTTCTCAAATCACGCATGAGATTACGAAATGTGTCTAATCTTGATCGTAGTTTTAAGATAGGGTGAACCCAAAATCTTATTTTTTTGCATTGCTTTCAGCGGCAAAAGTACCAGTTTAATATCAAAAGAGTATTCACGTCCATTGCGTTTGAATTTTCTTCTCTGACTGCCAATGCTGTCGCGTAAAAAACAGGATACAAACATCCGTGAGTGAACACAGGTATGATTTTTGCGGTATACAGTAAGAAACCGATCCTACAAAACTGGACGTCCATAGGAAAGAGCTATTACTCAATCACTTTTTATCACTATTCCCCTAAAAAATTCACAAAACACATAAAAAACGCCATCTTAAAGTGGATGCCCCTTTAAATAAATAAAAACCAAAAAACCTTTTATTCTTCCCGTATATTTTTTTTGTGATTAAAAAGAAACGTAATAAGATTTTCTTCGAAGTAATATTGTTATATGTATCGAATTACTTATTTGGTATCGAGTGTTATGGGTTAACGAAATCATAAGGCATTATAGAATGATAACAAGTAGGCCCTAAGTTTACTACCGCGATAATAGGATAACCGATATATCTGTTTTGCCATCGATATCAACCCGAATCAATATAATCTTACGAAACGGTGTAACGTAATAGTGCTTATTGAGGAAAATTGATAACGTAAACAACGTGAATATAAGACGAAAATATTTATTACTTAGTTATGTATTTTTGACTTCACTTATACATATCGATAAAAACTTGATATAGCTCTTTTAGGTTGATGCTGTAAAGCCTTGAAAAACGATCTTTGTCTCTTATTTTTGTTCGCTCGCCTGACATGCACATCTAATAATGTTAGTTTTAATTATATATAAAATTACACGGCGTTTGCATACGCCATTTTATTTGTTATGACAGTTGCTCCATTTCATGTTGGTTCAACTGTCATATTTAATTTGGTTTTTTTTCGTGATTCTCTTGGCTGTGCTGCATGTTACAGTGTTCCGGCAGTCGTCAGTCAAGCCCCGTTCAACCGTATGTATTATATGAAGAAGTCTTGTTATGAATTTGAATTTTAGTCTTGTTTTTTCATTATATACTTGAAAATGATAACTTGTATTTTTTTTTCAAGAATTGTGTAATTTTGCTGGCCGCGATGCTCATTAACTCAGACAGAGAATACAATTTGGCTGAAGAAATTTAACACCCTGAAAATTACCAAGAGCTACGCTTTGTGGTGACATTTTTAGTCTAAGACATTCATCACCCGATACATCACATTAGACCAAAAATGAAAGTTTCAGTCGCACTTTCTCCTTACAAAGTGACAGTATGATAGATGGACTACATTGGCCTTCATGAAAAAACATTATTCAGTAGTGCGAAGACGCGAAGAATTATGTTATTCGGGCTCATTGATTTAGTTTCTCATATAATTCAATTGTTTATTGTTTGGCGAACAAATCACAAAAAGTAATCATTAGTCCTTGCCCGTTCGGTTTTAAAAATAATATTTACATTAGTGTCTAAATCAATCAATCTTATACCGTCCAGCATCACATTATTTGTGACTCTTTGAAGATTAGTATGTATTTTTTTCTTTATCATTACAATGACTGGAGTATATGGTCACCACAAATTAATCACAAGAAAACTTACTTACCGGGTCCAGTATAACAACGCCTTTCAAATATTGTTAGGCCTGCCTCGATACTGCAGTGCCTCAGGCATGTTGACGGAGGCGTGAGTGGATGGCTTCCATGCCATAATAAGGAAGCGTTGCGCTTCTCTGTGGGCGCGCGTTCGTGACAGTCCCAACGCAATGGTCGCTGTGTGAGCGGATAGGTGGGACTCACGGATAGATGAATGAATCTCATTATTAGTAGCAATCTTAAGTCATTTGGTCATAAGGGGCTGCTCAACCTAACCATGACATACGGTAAACAATCCGCGATAATCCATCCAAGTTGTACTCCAAGGCTTATGTGGATTTTTTGCATACCATACTGTTTAATAAAGTACATTAATAACTGTATAATTTGATGATTATATTTTTAAGTTTGTTAGTATAAAATATAACCTAATGTGTATTGAATACATTTTTATTTTTGTTAAATATTTTACCGGACATAATAATGTATGTAAACAAAAAACATAAATATAAACATATGAATAAAAGATAATTCATTTTAGTGTTTGCTTTGGTGCATTTAAAATAGTTAATATATTATGAATTTTCCTTGGAACTGTTAAACACAAATAAATGAATAATAATATTAAATTGATTTATTTAGCCACCAGAGCCATAATTAAAAATTTTGAAACCAGATACATACAAGAAAATAAAAATACAAATCAATAACATTTAACAATTATAATTTTAAAACATCTACTGACTCTCAGTGTGTGGAGCACCGGATCACCGCTGGATGCCTACATGAAAGCGCATCCAGTGCACCTCCAACCGGGATTTAACTAAAACTATCAATTCTCTATTGTTATTCTTTCAGTGAATACGAAACCACAGTCTCATTCTTATGCTTAATAGTTACTCAACGTTAGACATATTTAAACAATAAAATCAATACAAAAATCCAAAAATTAAAATAATAATAAATTGAAATATTGCTTGTAAAACAAAAAGTTTTATGATAAATAAAGTATCTTCATTAACGAAAATTTTAAAAAATTTATGCAAATATTTTTAATTTAAAAGAGTCATTCAGAGTTGAAAATTAAAGAAGTAATTATTATTCAACTGCTTAAAGTTCAGACACTGGTTCGATAAAGAGTGATAAGTTTTCTTCACTTTTTCGTCGGAATTTAATATTAGTTGTACAAAAAAAAAACTCATTTAGTTAAGACAAAAGGCTCAAATCCTACTGCAAGCAATCAAAGATGTACCCAACTATAAAAAGTTTTCAAAGTATTTCCCATTTAAATCGGCACAGCTGCAAAAAATAATCGTTTCATTACCTCGTAAAGGCTCTACTTTGGCACGTGCAAATTTCGTTAGATTCAAGCGTTATTCGGTTTGTAAATTTATGTATAAATTACGTGAACAAAATAAATTGTTTTCAAGAATTCCCGTTTCGCAGTGATTTGTTTTCAATTAATCTTTATAATAGAGAACCTCCGTTTCAGTGGGTGAAACTCCTGAGTAAATTACTTCCACATTGCGAGGAAATTCCTGAAAATTCTTCAAGGAGCCATTGAATACGACGAATTATTATTCATTAATTGATTTTAATCACCGTTAATTAATCAGGTGAAACGTCGCTTAATTTAATGAGAATCAAAATAAGTATTGTAAATAAAATATTATTATTATTAATTAAATTACATTTATGTTTTGATCTACACAAAACCGAACTTCTTATATAATGCAAGTCGTTTTTTCAGTCTACAGTTTTTACTGTATAAAGTATTTGTCTTGCTTTCGAAAATAAAAGCCACTTTTAAATTAGAGTTTTTAAATAGTTGTAGAATATAATTAATTTAATTCAAAGAAAAACGGTGATGTTCAATTAACAATTCCACTTTAACACCTCTAAGTCTAATTTTAACCATCTTTAATAATGTCTCCAGGGCGGCCGAAACGTATAATCGCTAAAACTAAATGTGAATCAAAACTATTTATTGTTGATTTGTTATTTTTTTAATTTAAATTAATTTAAATTGTAATTATGCAGTTTCACCAAGTTTTGTCAGTTGATAAGCTTAATGTTAATGGTAGCTGACTGAGGGGTGGCTATTTATGGTGATCATATATTCCAAATATGAAGCATGATATGAGAATATGAAGATATGAATAAGATTTCACGTTATAAATATTTACTTTTTTACCTTGTTTTTACATGCATCACGTAAGATTATTAGGAGACTGCAGTTTGATTAACTCGTAGCCTTAGTATTGTCAGTTGATATGTTAATTGTTAGCTCTAAGTCTCTCTTTTATCACCTCTACCACATACGCTGTTCTTCTGATCCTGATTTTTGTATTCCGCTCAAACATTCACAACTTGAAGAACATTTTCTTATCATACCAATAAAATAAGTTCGAGTCGTTGAACGAAAATTCTCTTAAGATTAAAAATTTATACACACATATAATCATACAGAAAATTGCATCTTGACATTTCTTTCATCAATATATCGGAGAAAAAGAACTCAGTGTTGTTCATGAATAATTGCGCCGCACACTGGGTCAAGAAATTAACACGTATTGCATTATTTATTGAGTGCGCTTGTTGTAAACTATAGTTGGTGAGAATTTGATCCTTCACCCGTAAAATTTGAGTCGTAGCCTATTAATTAAATTGATGGTAAACGAAAGTCATCCCGTGAAGACCACGCATTCATAGTAAGTTCCTGTACTAATAAAGGATGATGCGTGAATCTCGGGCTGTAACACTCCACATGCAGCGTTTAGTTATCATATGCACCATGATAAGCGTAAGAAAATTCCACAGATGAGAATTCAGAATTACTATCACCACATGTCGGTTTCTCCAATGGACACTTCCCTTATACAATCTTAATCATTTCTGAAATAATGTTCATAAAATTTGGGATTTTTTGTTATAAATATATATAGTTTCACAACCACACCATAAATTCAAACAATTAAGTAATCACTTACGAGTATAAATAAGTACTTTTTAAAGATTTTAGTTTTTAAAAAGAACCCGCATTATTACGTTTCATAGTCAAGCGCCATAAACTTCAGAAACTAAATACTTATCTAATTAATTAAACAATAGAACTACATGTTTAGTTCCCCATTGTGTTCTGGACCTTTATTTTATAAATTCATTACATTCATTGTCAGCCATTTACTTCCGGATGAAAGAATATGTCCCGAACTTCCTACGCTTTTCCAAGGTCTTTGTAGTTCCCTGTCAAGTATTTCTGAATGGAATTTAGACATTTCCATCTATTGTTTTTCTTTCATGTGTCGTAAGCATTTTTGCTAGGTAGAAACTATATATATATTTTTAAAATGTGATCGAAGTAAAGTAAAGTGCACCTTTTACACAAAACTATGAACTTCACATATGTGTTCCATACATGAAACATGAATAAAACCACAAAATTCAGCCACTTGGTTCTGTCAGCTGCCCTTGTCCATTCCTCATTCTAGAAAATATCTGTACCTGAAGGTTCTTAGGAAGTTCTTAGGTACTTAGGAAAATATATGAATCCCGATAATTTCCCTAACAGAAATTCCAGTACTTGAAGAAGGTGGAGCTATAGTAATGCTGCATATTTTTGGGTGATTTTTTAATTGGATTATTTAAGAATATAGCATGATTAGCACGACCATTTTGTTCCAAGAGAAGGCTCAACCCAAAACCGTGATACCATTTCACTAAGGGGCGGCCCAACCTGAAACTATTATACTGTTTAACTTTAAAAAACAATTCAACGTTTTACATACCTGTTTTTAATCTTAAAAATATGATTATCATTATAATAATTGATTTATAGATTAAAGCACAAATAATAAATAATTCTAAATGTTTTTTTTTTAATTATGTCCCATAAAAAACGTTTGGTTTAATTTTTTTTTGTTTTCAAATCAAGAGTATTTCAGTTGATTATGAGTAAAAGTATTGACTCTCTAGATAGTTTATTAAAATAAGCAAGGATTTCTCTGGTCATATGTTCAGAAACAGTTCTGAAATTTTTGAAAATACCAAATTTTCAGCGATGGTCTCTTGAGAATACGCAGTAAAAGTTTCTGTTTTCTCTCACTTTCTCTTCAGTATCCAAAAACGTAAAAATAACAATAAATTTCAGACAACTTTGCCGTCTTTGTAAATCAACTTATTTACAGTGGAATTAGTATTTCAGGAATATAATTAGGCTAACGTTTTCAGTTTGTTAATTACCAAAATTTTTAATCAAGTTTTACTTTTTTATAACTATTACTCTTATATATTGTTGTAACTTTAGACCGTCCTTAAAATGACAAAAAACATCTCCGGATAAAATCTCGTCATCATCAGGTTAAGCCGCCTCTAAGAACCACACGGTACAGGCTTCAGGGGCAACGGGCCAATCATGCGATCGTCTTAAAATTATAAATATCTGATTAATAAATCCTAAACACTATATGCCTCAGATAATAAGCTGCTTTTTCTTTAAGTTTCCGGGAGCCTTAAGAGAAAAAAAATAATATCTATACAAAGTGTACTAGCACTTCTTTCTTCCATATCCGTATATATTCCATATTTTCCCGGCAGGTACTCAATGGTAAAAGCGTTTGCTTGGCAAGCCAAAGGTCGTGGGTTCGATCTCCGACGGAGATTACATTTTTTTTATCGATTTCTGAGCTCTAAAATTTGATCCCTCACCCGTAAAATGCCAGTCACAGCCTATTAATCAAAATTGGTGGTAGACGAAAGACGTTCCGTGAAGACCACCCATTCATAGTGAATTCCTATAATAATAAGGATGATGCGTGAATCTCGAGCTGTAGTTTATGACGTTAGCGGATCAACACTCCACATGCACCGCTTATTCATATGTAACATGGTTAGCGTCATAGAATGCACAGATGAGACTTCAGCATCACTATTAACATCTGTTGATATTCTCCTGTATGTGTTAACATAAAAAAAAATGTAACATATGGTCACTGCAATTGCTTCCACTTAGTTGTGTAAGCTTCCACTCTCCACTTCTCATTGTAGGACATATCTACATTTGAAATTCCACTTGGGAACAAATATGGATCCCGACAACATCTACAGCAGAAGTCCGAGTACTTGAAGAAAGGGTACCTGTAGTATCTACGGTACATTGTAAGGTTATTTATTAATCGCTTTTTTTAAAGAAATCGGGTGATTGGCCCGACATTCACGAAGCCTGGACTATTTTGTACTAAGGGGAAGTTCAACTCAAGCACTTACATAATATATATATATATATATAACAAAGTTTATCTAAAAAAAATGCTTACATTTCTTTAACAATACTCATAAATATATTTTATATTTATGTGTTTGTTTTTGCTGCATAGGTTATTAAATTTATATTTTCTGTTTGTAAAGATGATCTTAAGTACGAGGATCTAAATAACATGTTTATTCAAAACTTCTTATCGAATAACTTATCCTCAGTTTTAAAAATATTCTAGTTTTTTACAAGAAACATATTATCCATAAGCCTAAGTGCCTTTCATTCTAAATTATTTTTGCATTATTTAAGCACTACGTAAGTTGTCTATTAATATACTCTTTTATTCATTTTTAATATTATTTCATAGTTAAAAAAAATTAAGACTATAAACATATTTTTCATAAAATATAAATGTGTATTTAGATGATTACGAAGCCTACTTAGATGATTTCAAAGCTTGGCATTAATAATTCTGCGGCGGCACGAAGTTCGCCAGGTCAGCTAGTTAATATAAGAATAAAATAAAAAAACAACAATGCCATTGTTTTATATCAGCGTATGAACAGTATTGGATCCATACTAAGAATATATTTTATAATATTTATTAAGAAATAGATTCTTAGTAAACAATAGGCGATTCTTAGTAGACAAATATTAATAAATAGGCGTATCGGGAATGGAACTTTAACTTTATCCTTGTCTGAGGAAGGCTTGCTTTATCCTTTGATCCCTAGGGAGGAACCTTCAGGGCGTTTACTTGGCTCATGTATTTACCGAGGGCATATATAATAGTTAGGTCGTCCAACTGTCATAAGAAAATCACGAGTTCGGGCGAAAATATTTTTTTTAATTTATTCTGTTCTAACGGGTATTTTGAGGCTCCACTCTTAATATATCTGCCGTATTTGATAAGTTGCTTGGTTTGTGATTTGTTAGGAGTAAAGCAAAGCAGAATAATTTGGGTTGAGCTACCTCTTAGGATAAATTGGTCCAGACCTTGGGAGCGTTGGATAATCATCCGATTTCTAAGAGATGCATAGTATACACTCAGCATCTTTAAGTAGAGATATGACTTGAAATAAGCCTACAATATTGGTATATAGTGTCATTTCGTGGCGACCATATGCTTTTGATTTGAAATGGATATGAAGTAAGAAAAAGAATATAGAAAAAAGAGCTTGAAACGCAAGTAATGAATTCAAAGTATTAAAATATATCTTAGATTGATACACTTCAATATTAATGGAGCTCTTATTATAATTATTGAACTCATATGGTTCAAGGAGAATCTTTTAAAAAATCTATTTTATTTATATTCTCCAAAATAATTGACAAATGTCTGCGATACTAACCATTTACTGGTAATATGCCTTTTAGATTGATTTCAAAATCAAAATCTGTGCTGGGAAATACTTTCCTAACAAGCATTCATTCACAACCAGTCTCAATAAAAATAATTATGAACTGTATTTTAATGTCATATTCAAACCAATACTTTAAATTCAAAATTTAATTATCCTAAAAAGGATAACTACTTAAATAAAAATTTGGTGGTATTCTATTAAATGTGATAAAAAAATGTCTTGGAACGTTTACTTAGCTCATGTATATTTTTTTCAGTTTATTCTCCTAGTGTGTCGCGAATTTTTCTCACTTGAAACATTATTGTTCTAGTCTGACATTGACAAATCTGTGCCCAGCTGTAGGGTGGTGACAAAAAATCTAAGCCCCAAGTGACCGCAAAAACTCATATTCCTGAAAACTGAAAGTTAAAAAAAACAACAGTGGATGTTTTATACTATATTTAATATATGTCGTTTTTTCATGTTCACAAGTGTTTATCTCGTTTGTTAATGGTGAATATTTCATTTTTGTAAGTATGATGGATGCTGCAAGTAAACTAGGTTTTTGTGCGTGTAAGGATTGACAACGACAATTGCACATTTTAAGCATGGTTCTCGTTAGATCGTCGAAGTTAAGCAATATTGAACGCGGATTCATCATGGATGAGTTACCGTTTGTCGTTGGGCTGCTCTTTAGGGCCAGTATTTCATGTCTTTGTACTAATTATCTGATCTGCTTTTAAAATCCGATTAAAACAAATCACCCAAAAATATGACTCGGATACTACAAATGAAATAAAATTTCCCAAACATTTGTTTGTAGCATCTTGATTTACGGCTGTGAGGCATGGCGCTTATCTAAAAATGTTGGAAATAAGACAAGAGGCCTTTAAGATGTGGTCATACAGAATAATTTTCGGAATTTCCTGGAGAGACCACGTCACGAACAATGAGGTTCTCAGCATAAGCAAGGAAGATAGACACCTAGTAAGAACCATCTCGAGGCCAATGGATCGGTCACATCATGCGCCACGATGGTCTTCTTCACGATATTGTGGAAGGGATGGTTGAGTATTTGGAGTATTTGCAGCAAATGTTCGAGGACATGAGTTGTAGCTCTTTTACTGAGCTGAAGAGTGCTGCAGAGAATCGAGAAGAGTAGAGATTGAGATGCAAAATTTTATTGCTGCAAACCAATCAACCGGATTGATATTACGAAGAAGACTATAAATGGCATTACATCGAGTCCAATATTCTTCCCTGAACGTCGTTGACAACGATCTTTGTACCTGGGCTTACGGGTACTGAGATCATTTAGGATAACGGCAACTAATAGAACTAAGTGGCGACAATTTTTTAATGTACAAATTTTATTGTTTCTGTTAATCAACTTATTTAATTGTATTACTTATAAAACGCTTTACGAACAACAAAGTTATCGGTAATAATTATTAATTTTATTCAGAATAAAAAATTTAAAATAACGCAGTAAAAATAAAAAAAATATTGTTTCTAAACATAAAAATCAGGGATGAAGCTTTAACTAGATATAACGTGTCCGCCAAATAACTTTTTTTTTTTTAAATGGGGCGCAAAACATCGAGTGTAGCTTCGGCTGTGTGGCACGTAGCGCCGTCCTGTTGAAACCAAATGTTGCCAATATCCTCTTCTTCAATTTTTGTGAACAAAACTGACCCGATAACGACCGCGATTGACTGTAACGGCCACTCCTTGCTCATTTTCGAAGAAAAATGGCCTGATTTCCAAAGTAATGTCGCAATATTTCCCAGCATTGTTCAAGCATATACACAACCATATTCGTTTAGCGGAATGATAAAACTAATTATCTGTCAAATCAGACATGAGCTAAATGTTACCATTCACGAAATAAGCACTAGTTAGAAAAAAAAACGTTAGATGGCGGACCCTTTATATTCATCGAGGGAAAAATCGAAATAGCTACGATAGCATTCAAAAGCTTACCTATATCATTAAGAAAGCGATGTAATTTTTTTCTTAATTATAGTTATTTTGAAGCAATGTAGACTTTTGATGGGTACATGATGGTTTGATTCATATAAAGCAGTGCCCAAAGTAATATCGGTATAAAAGTCTACGTGAACACGTCTTACGTCTCTCTTGCAGGGATTGGAGATTAGGTATAAATGCGACATTATTTATTCGTTCGACAACGTCCAAAAGTCGTTGTCGTATTTACGTAACTTACATTTAAGAAATATTTCCATATAATACACATTTACAAATAAATGTTTTTCTTATATGTACACAAAGCGTGTATGTATTCAATAAATATTGTGATCAAAATCGCTTTTGTTCTACGAATTCTTAGATCTTTCCAAGAAATAATATACCGAAGGGATTCTGGATATAAATTCCGTTTTAAATTCAGTGAATCGTTGATTTCTCCTGTTTGACATTCCTGTAAAAATAAACATTGCTGAAAAAAAATTTCCCTGTTTTTTTAGATTTTGTTTTCAGAAATTTAAATGTAGAAATTTAACATTCCTAAACTTTCTCGGGTACAGGTATTTATTGAAAAGAATCCTTTGCATATAATACTTAATATGATGTATTTTTAGTGTTTGTTTTTATCGAATTTTTTGCATTCTTCGTCAATGTTTTTGACATAGCTTATAAGAAAAAAGAATAATGTTTTCGAAAGACTGAAAATATTCGTTTTATTTGCAACTCAATCGTATTTACCTTTACAAATACAATATAAAAACTATATAAAACTATAAAAAATAAAACGTAACATTTAAAAACTATTTTCGTAAATATCTATTTACTTACATTTAGCAGCATTGAGACATTGCAATAGTGTAAAAGTAATTTCCGTCAGTCACCAGATACATCATCATCATCATCATCATACCAAGTCTGCTTCCCTGGGTGGATCATATGGCATTCACAAACCTCCGCCACAAAGCTCTATCAGCTGCCATTTTCTTCGCCTCATCCCAAGTCAGATCCACATCTCGCAACTCCTCTGAATACACACTATGTATAGTTAGTAGATCTTGAAGAAAAGTCAGCTTGATTTTATGCTCTCTTGCGGCATTCTCAAAATATGTCCCAGCCAGGTCCTCCTTCTTGATCTACTGCAGTATAGGAGGCTGTCATGTCCGCTCTCTTACCTCGTCATTCCTCACAAAGTTAAACCATCGTACACCCAGTACTCTACGCAGGCATCTGCTCTTGAATCTTATTATACGGCTGCATTGGCTCTTGGTGAGATGCCAAGATTCACAGTCATGAAGAAGAATAGGGATGATACAGGAGCTTCTATATATTTGGCACTTTGTTTTGATCGAGCAGAGTTAAGAGTCCCAGATATTTCTCACCAGATACATAGGTATTCTCAACAGATACTTGCCGGCGGTCAAAGCGTTTGCATTGTAAACCAAAGGTCGTGGGTTCGACCCCGACGGAGATTAAAAAAAAAAATATTTTTAATCGATTTCTGAGCTCTAAAATACCCCGGTTGGTGTGAATTTGATCCTTCACCCGTAAAATGCCAGTCATAGCCTATTTATTAAAATTGGTGGTAGATGAATGTCGTCCCATGAAGACCACCCATTCATCGTAAATTCCTGTTATAATAAAGGATGATGCGTGAATCTCGAGCTGTAGTCTATGACGTTGTGAAACAGCATATTCCATACTTAATTCCACATACTTAATACATTATTTAAAGTCTGTTAATTATTCATTTCAATGGGTGAGGAAATGTGCGTTAATAATAAAACCATTAAGTAAATATTAAATATTTTCGAAATGATACATTTTCATGGATGAAATATTTTCAGCGCTTAATAATTAAAATAAATATCAAAGTAAATTCTGAGAATAAAATAATGAACTCCATTGTTTTTTAATACCTGGCTACACGGTGTTGCAAAAATAATTAATTGGATTATGTTATTAGCCTTTGCAGATGTTCAAATCATTAATTTTGCTAATCTTTTTAAAAAAATTGCGACGTTTTTTTTACAATTTTGCTTCATTTTCATATATTTTATTAATCAATAACCTTCACAATAAAAACACATAAAATACGTTAGTCTGACGGCTAAACTACTTCAAGACACCAACTCATCACTAAGTCATCAACCCTAAAGAAGACCCCTGCAATGGCGGTTGGAATTATGGAAATAAATAATTCGCCACACACGGCTTAGCCCAAAAGCCACAATATCATAGAAAATACGATTTTCAAAAAGTTAACAAGCTCCATAAAAGAAAATTCTCATAAAAAAAATTGTACAAGTATTTTATAATCAATCTTGTTGTATAGGTTTTCGTATACAGAAGTCAAGAAGATTCAATAGAAGAGTAACTTAGATGCGGAGGTTCGAGAAGGATGAAGATTCATGCGTTAATGTTCAACAGTGAACGAACTTAGGTTTATGTTCATCTGTGTTTACAGTGGAGTTCCTTAAAACTAATTTTTGATTATTTTTTTCAGATCACCACCTGGGAGCTGGATTTCAACAGGAGCCTTTTTGTGGTGGGCGGGGGTGTAGGTAGCTCCTCTCCAGCGCCTTCTCATGCACCCCCAGCAGCGTCACCTTCACCCTCACAGCTGATGCCCCCTTGGGCGCAAGCCGCGTGGGTCTCACTCTTCACGGGAATGCTCTTTGTTGCTGTTGGAGGAAACTCCATCGTGATGTGGATAGTCATTGGTCAGTACAAATAAGACTTCTACGTTTACCTCATGTTCACGTTTTTTTTTAAATATTTTTCACGTACAAGAGAATACCGATAGATCTTTGTTGGGATGTATAATCACAGTTGTAACACAGTGTTGGTATGAGAGTGTGTGGTATGATCGGGAAGAGAAGATGTGAAGATATAGAATGTGAATCTTCTTCACCTGATTCCAAACTAGAAGGAAAATAAAAAATATTGTATGTTGTCGCAGAAATTGAATTTTTAAGTGAAATCTAATTTACATTTGTTAAATCCGCACGAGATAATAATTATGATATAAAATGGTTGTGTTATTAATTTAATAAATGAATTTGCAGGCTTAATTTCAGTTATTATAAAACTTTGAGATTGAAGTAAATTTAGAATGTTCTGGAATCGATTGACGGCGGGTCGCGAAGTTACGTCGGTAATTTGGCAGTGGTAAATTTGGTCGGAGAAATACTGGTGACGGTCGGAACACAAAGAAGACTGTTCCAGTACGATTTCCTCTTTATAAAGGCGTCTATTGTGATTGTTTGAAATGAATAAAGGATATAATAACAAAAAACTTACACTCGATGAAAAAAACAATTCCGCCACAAGTTAATGAAGTCGTTTTTATAGTGTACGTGAGCACCATCTACGGCATTACTGGACCTTTTTACCAGTGGTAGGACAAACTAAACAGGAGTCGTTCATCCTCGCCAAAAGTCCGCCATGACAGGCATCTTCTGACAAGGGTTACCAACAGTCAGTGTTACACACCACCGAAGAGATATCAGAGGAATGCTTAAGTCTCGTTTCTAGATATATAGCTAAAATAAATATGATATTTAATTTATTATTCATTGATTTTTTACTAACATTAAGGTTATCTACTGACAATACTTGGTGAAACTGCATGATTATAATTTTTAATTAATTTTAATTTAAAAAAAAAATGGTTTTGATTCACATTTATTTTAAATGATTACATGTTTCGGCCTCCCTGGAGACCATCTTCAATAAAAAAAATACGTTAACACATCATTAAAAATACTAACAGATAGTGAAAGTGATGCGGAAATCTCATCATTGGAATTTATAACACTTACCATGTTACATTTAGCTAAGCGCTGCATGTGGAGTGTTAATCCGATAGTATTTTTGATTACAGCCATGAATTCACGCATCATGCATTCATTACAGGAATTCGCTATGAATAGGTATTCACGTACATAGACTCTGAATGTCGTTTTACTCACACCAAACGAGGGTGTTTGTAGAGCTTAGAAATCAGCTAAAAATCTTTTTTTTAATCTTGTCGGGGATCGAACCCATTGACCTCACTTTGTGCATTTTAAGGATAAAATTTTTTTCATGAATTAATACTTTTTTTGTATATAGTATGCTTTACGAGAATACACCCGTATACTTAGTATATGCGTCCTAATATAAACTGAAAATTCTCGTTTAAAAAGTAAAGTATATTTCACATTATTCTTATTTTCCTATATTTATTTTTATATTATTAGGGTTATGTTATTTTGAATTATTTTAGAATTATGACAATGTCTTTACATTCTTCGCTATGTTAAACTTTCGTATTTCTGATATTATACGCAAGCACTTGTCTACAAATTTCATTATGCGGCGGCATTTGCTTTTGGTGAAGTATCACGATTGGCAGCCACATAGAAAAATAGACAAAATAAAGGCGTTACTTTCCTACCAAACTGTCACTTTGAAAATACTACATACTCTACCATTTGAACGCGAATTGTAGTTTCCCGATTTCGCGAATAAATTCCTTCGAACTGCCCATTTATCTTGCCAGACAATGGAGTCATTTTATGTTTTTATCCATATCAATCATTCCTATCTTGTGAAAAAGAACAAAGGCAGTCCATCGGTATATTTATGTACTGAAAAACTATTTACTCTAAAGAAGAAATCTATCTCTTTTATGTGTTTTCTTAAAAGATATAGAGCTAATAAAACAATAACGTTTTTTTACGTGCTTTTTTTAGTTTAACAATATCAAGACTTGCAGTATTTCATAACAATAATTTGAAAATCTTAATCACAGATAATCGACAGGCGTGGGCAGCATTTGGAAAACTAAAGTACATTTTTAAAGCGAAAATTCCGCAATATATTAAAACTAAAGCGTTTAACCAATGCATCCTTACTGTATTTACTTATGGCGCAGAGACGAGCAATCCGACAGCAAGTCTTACCCATACAATAAAGGTCATCCAGCGTGCCATGGAGAGATCCATGCTCGGAGTGTCGCTAAAAGATGGAATCCGAAACGAGGAAATACGAAGAAGAACTCAAGTAGTGGATGCTGCTCAACGAATAGGCATACTCAAGTGGCAATGGGCAGGACATATCTGTCGAAGAGACGGCGGTCGATATGGAAGAAAAGTATTGGAATGGCGCCCAAGAACTGGCAAACGAAGCATTGGCCGATCCCCTGCAAGATGGACTGACGACATAAGAAGAATAGCGGGAGTGACCTGGATGCGGAAAGCGGGGGATCGATGAGGATGGAGACTCATGCGGGAGGCTTACGTTCAACAGTCGGACGGATACAGGCTGATGATGATGATGAATCACATATAATTGGTACTAACATCCCCGTTACTATAAGAAACGACTTCACATCGCCGGGATCGTTATCATGACGCGTGGTGAAGGGTTAAGAAGCATATGAGCAACACAAATATCTTTTAAGGAGGACATTGAGATATAGTTAACATAAAGATTGATTATCTTTCGGTCATCTCTTCGAGACGGAGCTTCTGCTTCAAGCCCCGGACAGATCGTAACTGACGACTCCGGCAGCTGCGACAGCGCTGTGGCGTAACATATACAGGGGCCATTTATATAATTAATGGCGCACCTATAACAGATAGCTATGTACATTATTACCAGTGTACGAGTATGTACCTTGACGCACCAGTGACAGGACTTGTCAAATAAACAATATGCCGACACATGCGTGTCCGACTAGCGAACAAAATAAAGAGATGAAAGATTGTATATCGAGACTTTTCGGCACCAGCCTGCAAGGGATAGCCCTTGAGCTGCTACTTCTTCTTCTTCTTTTTCATTTCTTTTTCTTCTTCTTCTTCGTGACAGCTACGTCAAATTATTTTTGGCCAGTATCTTGCAACATCGATAGCCCGTGTGTTGCCCAGCATTAGGTCTAGAGGTGTGCAGCTTGTTGAGCACATGGGGCAGGACGCACAACAGTTACACTCCCTGCCGAATCAACTCCGGTTCTTAATCTGTTCAGGGATTATCAGGTCCGCCAGTAAAGGTTCTTGCCAGTTGGGAGGTCTTCCTTTGGAGTAATGAAATTCTCTGATGCGACTTGTTGCCCGAGCTGGAGTCTCTCATTTTCAGGGCCGGATGTGATTGGTTGTGTGGATCTCAGAAAACTGCTTCGCGATTTCAGTCTGGGTGTTGGGGGTATCTGATTATACAAGCAGTAGGACGGTTGGTTGATTGCCTTACGCATTTCTTCTGCGAATATAAATTTGCGTCTTACGTCTTATATATATCGAGCTGATATCAGTACATATTACCATTTTTTTTGCTTGAATATTTTTATGTTTCGTTGCTTCATCATATTATTTAATTGCACAATATTATATGTATTATATCCATTTCTGTGAGTTATATAACAGAATTTCAGAACACGTCGAAGATATACCGTTGATAACCTCTCCCGAATATCTTATTTCGCAATAATGAATGCGTTCGTGGTTCAGTTCAAGAAATAATTGACATTCTTCACCAGTACCAAATTTCGTATGCATTTATTCTCTATCCGTCTCTTGCTTTTATTGCTCACATTTCAGAAGCATATGCATATATAAGAATAACAAAGGCCATATGAAACAATTCATAATTTTATTTTACCATAATATGTTCATCTTAGTTGTACTGCATTCAAATTGGATATGAATGTACCAAGTACTTTTGTTAGCACATATTGGAGAATACCGAAACATTGTGAAAGTGATGTAAAAATCTCATTTGTGGATTCTGTGACGCGAAAATTGATCAGCACAACGTCGTAGACTACAGCCCTACATTAACGCTATTACAATAAGATTAAATATTTAATAGTTATGTATATAATGTATACCTTTTGTCGTGATAAAAGAATACAACGGAATATTTACTAGTTTCGTGAAAATTGGAAGATATAAAAAAGTTACGACATTTTACTTGGAAAAGGAAAGTTATAGAAGGTTCGGTAAGCTGACTGCGGGATGTGTTGATCAGAAATTATAGGCGATGTTAAGACTGTTATGAATACCCTTCCGCAATACAGAAAATATCAATATTATTTTTCTGAAGGATTTGTCATACTTTTTTTTATGTAAGCACATACAGGAGAATACCTTCAGATGGTAATAGTAATTCTTAAGTCTCATCTGTGGAATTCTATGACGCTTACCATGGTTTATCCGCCAACCTCATTTACTACAGCCCAAGATTCACGCATAATCATTTATTTATTGCAAAAATTTACAATAAATGGGTGATGTTCGTGACGACTTTTATCTACAAACAATTTTTATTAATAGGCTATGACAGGCATTTTACGGGTGAGGCACGAAAGTCACACTAACCGGGCGTACAACATAGAAATTGATTAAAAAAAAAATTTCAATCTCCGTCGGGAATTGAATCCACGACCTTCGGTTTGGTAAGCAAGCGCTTTCACCAAAAAGCCATACCGTCTTGAACTGTAATATGCTCCAGTTAGTGAGAGAGTTTGGAATAAAAACCCATAATTACAAGTTTGAAACTTTATTCGATGTTACCGTTATGTTGAATAACATTATTTGCTAAGACCACTCCTAAATTTGATACTAAATGTTACCAAATGTCTGGATCATAAGAAACGGCCAAAAGAGTGGCCATATATAATACTACATTTCGGGGAATTAATATGGAAAAGTTGTTTTTTTTTAATTCAAACATATACAGGAGAATACCGACAGATGGTGTTTGTGACATTCTATGACGCTTACAAAGCTGCATATGATGCATCATCCTTATTATTAAATGGGTGGTCTTCACTGGACGACTTTCATCTACCACCAAATCACACCTGATTCCTCCTTTCTATAATCTGGATCTCTTCAAGAAACAGATAAATATACTATAAATATTTATTTATTTATTTACCTTGTTTTCACATGGATCACGTAACAAAAGTTCTCTATTAGGAGACTGCAGTTTCGACTAACTCGTAGTCTTTCTCAATCCTTCTCTAGTTAAGAGATAACTGAGCTGCGTTGTACTTATAAGTGGTGTAACATTTTTTGTAGGGGAGGGGTGGGGGTGTGTCTATCAGGAAAGGAGAGGGAGATAGGTAGTGTTGCAAGGATGAAGGAAGAGATAAATACATAAAAGTGGTTTAGGTATAATTTTTTTTTTTTTTTTTTTAATTATTATTATATAATTATATATAATTTTATATTTATTTAACGGAAACAATTTTAAAATTGGTGAATTACTTAAGGTATTTAGTTGGTTATTAATTATATCTTCTTTCTTATTAATGGCTTTATAAATTTCTAAGTATTCTAAATTATTTAATTTAACGGTTTTATTTTCTACATGTAATATATTTAATACTTTTTCTAAGTTGTACGAATGATTATTTTCTATAAGGTGGTTTGCGAATTCAGAAAAATTAGTGCTTTTTAGGCACCTTAAATGCTCTTTAATTCTAATATTAAAATTTCTTGACGTTCTACCAATGTAAAATTCACAATCTTGGCAATTTAATTTATATATTCCAGAATTATTGCGTTTATCATTAGTATCTTTATTATTTATAAGGTGGTATCCTAGTTTATTATCTGTATAAAACGCTGGCTTTATCTCATTTGGGAGTAATTTAATTATTTTAGACAAAATGATATTTTGGAAAAGATATGTAGATGACATTCTTGTTATATGGAAGGGAACAACAAGACAATTAAAAACTTTTTTAAGTAGTATTAATAATATTCACAAAAATATTAAATTCACGTTAGAAATAGAAGACAATAAGTCTATCAACTTCTTAGATCTAACACTTACTAGGATAAATAATAAAATAACATTTAATATATATAGAAAACCGACGTTCACAGATGTAATCATTCACAATTCTTCTAATCATGCCAAATCTCATAAACACTCAGCTTTCCATGCAATGATACATAGATTAATTTCAATACCATTATCACAAACAAACTTTGATATAGAATTAAATACAATTAAAAATATCGCACAAAACAACGGCTATCATAGCCAATTAATAGACAGTATCTTGAATAATAAAAACGTCAAAACATAACATATAAATACTTGTATCCTAAAGAAAATATTAAAGACGATAGAATGTGGAGACGAATTCTACACGTTAATAACTTTACCCCTAAAATAATTAAATTATTCCCAAATGAGATAAAGCCAGCGTTTTATACAGATAATAAACTAGGATACCACCTTATAAATAATAAAGATACTAATGATGAACGCAATAATTCTGGAATATATAAATTAAATTGCCAAGATTGTGAATCTTTTTTATATTGGTAGAACGTCAAGAAATTTTAATATTAGAATTAAAGAGCATTTAAGGTGCCTAAAAGCACTAATTTTTCTGAATTCGCAAACCACCTTATAGAAAATAATCATTCGTACAACTTAGAAAAAGTATTAAACATATTACACGTAGAAAATAAAACCGTTAAATTAAATAATTTAGAATACTTAGAAATTTATAAAGCCATTAATAAGAAAGAAGATATAATTAATAACCAACTAAATACCTTAAGTAATTCACCAATTTTAAAATTGTTTCCGTTAAATAAATAAATAAATATAAAAATTATATATACGACATATAAGAATAATATTAATAATAATTAAAAAAAAAAAAAAAAAAAATTATACCTAAACCACTTTTATGTATTTATCTCTTCCTTCATCCTTGCAACACTACCTATCTCCCTCTCCTTTCCTGATAGACACACCCCACCCCTCCCCTACAAAAATGTGTTACACAACTTATAAGTACAACGCAGCTCAGTTATCTTTTAACTAGAGAAGGATTGAGAAAGACTACGAGTTAGTCAAAACTGCAGTCTCCTAATAGAGAACTTTTGTTACGTGATCCATGTGAAAACAAGGTAAATAAATAAATAAATATTTATAATTTATTATGGATCTCAAAGTGAATGCTCAAAACATTGAAAAAGATAAATATACACTTGCTTATCCCCAACCTACACACAAACACGAACAGAACACACGTTTCCTGCATGCAGCGTACAGCCTTTCTCTTCTCAGCTGTTCTCTTCTCCATGTGATTACACTTTCAAAAAATGCCCGACATGAACTTGTCACTTTCATCAATTTTCAAGCGACTTCAAAACACAAACCTTTAAATATCTCAGAACCGAATGAAACATGACTTGCGTAACTTTTACAATCATAGGCACATATATCTTACTTTTTTACCTAAACCAGTTGATTACTTTCAGCACTTAGCCCTTACTTTAGTGAAATATTCATCCTGGTTTATATGTCAGGGTTATTGAATAAAATTTACAAAGATGAAGATAATACGTTCTATTCTGGACTTTATGTTGACACTGCCACGTGCGGCAGAGGTTATCAACTGATGAAAAGTTTATTTTACATATTCACATCCTAAATATAGCATATGGTCTTCTCAGATTCCTGTCATGGAATCAGCTGTTATGATACTCACATCATCCAAAGTCAGACTTGAGTTTTGACTCCGTTAAATACATTGTTTGCTAAGTTCCGACGGTGACAAAAATCTTGCACATCTTCCACCAAAGCAAGTTAAAAAAATCTATTATTTACTGAAATTATAATTAGACGCATTGCTAGAAAGATTAAACTTTGATTATCGACCTTTCAGCATATTACTGGGTTTGATGCTTTTGATGACAGATAAAACACATTTAATTTATATTTTAATAAAAATCAATTACTCTGTAGTCAGACATGATAAGCAATAAAAGAATAAAAATCTGTTTAAAGCCACTTTTAAAGTTTTAAAATAATAATAAACCAAATAGTTACTAACATTTTTTTATTGTTTCACATTTAATTTAGCTTCACACTCCAGTTGCTTTTAAGCTGTTAATTACACATTGATGCAATTGAAGACATGTTTCGTTAGTCAAGTATACTTTGTGCCTTTTTTTTTAAATTTAATGACATTATACCTTTAGTATCAACAATAATTTTTTTTAATACCTGATAATCTGCAGTCAATTTTTAATAGCAAGGAACTGACGAAGCTCTCAAGACTCTCTGAAATCTAAATTCGAAACGATTAACAGTGACCATAGTGATTCATAATACAAGGTATTTTGATTATATTTTTCGCATTCATTATGCGATCTATTTCAATGCTTAATAGATAAATATTACGTATCTTTTTTACTTAAGGATTACACTACACAATTTGTTTATTTACTTCCTGGAAGACTAAAGTTCCGCCTTCAATGAAGGCTTAATTATTTATTTTTAATATATTAACACATCAGTATGATTATATGCAAATGGAAAACTGAAGAAAACATTATTGAAGGCAAAACTGTTGCTTTCCGACAAGAATTTAATCAGTGCTCAGTGTGATCCATGTTAAAACAATTATTATTTATACATGTAATAAAAAAAAATTAAAACATAATTAAAATATGAAAAATTCTTCAGAAAATAATATTGATATGTTCTGTCTTGTGAAAAGGTATTCATAACATTCTTAATATCATCTATAATTTCTGGTCAACACATCCCGCAGTCAGCTTACCGAACCTTCTATAACTTTCCTTTTCCAAGTAAAATGTCGTAACTATTTTTCGTTACTCGTAAATATTCCGTTTTATTTTTTTATCACGACAAAGGGTATACATTACTTACATATATATTGAATATAATCTTATTCTAATAATTTCTCCTGAATTTTAGAACCATTTCATACATATAATGTTTCATATGATATTAGCAAGACACCTGAGTATTTGAATAAATGTTTTTTATTCACTTAAATGTGGTTTAAATATAAATTACTTAATATGACTGTAAGTGCTACTATATATTGTATAAGCTATTGGCCGAGCTGTTATAACCCAATTCTATAGATGATATTATGCCAATTATAGATTATATAATAAAATATTGTTGCTACGCAAAATAGTGGTACTAAGCTTATGTCATTACAGGAGACCGTTAACGCATAGTTTAATTTTCTAATTTTTATTTTAATTATTAATAAAGGTTATTCACATACAAGTTTCTTCTTATCGCATCCTGTCTCCTCATTTTTGGTTACCTAATTTACACTTAATTATAAAATAATACGTCATCTATGTGAACGCGTGACTTCTAACCGATAAGAGCCAACTTCCACGGATTGCCTATAAAACCGATGACCACACCCCACTCCTAGTATTCGTATTCCCAATTCCATCTGGTCACACATATATTTGTATACTCTACTGTTTTACTGTTGTCTAGAAGATAAATAAATTAATTAAACTTAATCTACGTATTTTATCTGTGAACATGTGCAGAAGCGCAACTGAGGGGAAAAGCAACCCACGACGCAATCCACCCTATGTTTGGGTATCAAAAGATAACCACACGGCTCAAATCAAGTAGAAGTTTACTACAGTCAACAATGGAACTGGTGATACCTGAGGCCACCCTGCGGCTGAATATGTGGAGAAGCGCAACTGAGGGGAATATACTTGAATTGCCCTGAAAGAGGACCTAGCCCCTGGACATGACCAAGGGTGGAATATATGGAGGTCCCTTATCATACTTTGGACTGGAGTATACAAGACAAGGACACAAATGAAAGCCTGGCAGTTTTACAGTGGACCGACTAAATGTGACTTCGGCGTGGAGCAGACCCTGTCACACCTTCTGGAGTGTGCGCTGTGCCCGAATAGCTGCACCCAGGAAGACCTGATGATGGCCGGGAGTAACGTCATCGCCGTCGCCCACTACTGGGCAGATAGGGTCTGATCCTGTTGTTTGCGACACGATTATATATCTGTGGATCCAGTACACACCAAAGTAAAACACTAAAAGAAGAAGGAGAAGTAAAACAAATTCCCTCTTACGGAGACTTTACCTGACGGGAATCTCCTTTACTTGACGTCTACGCCTAGTATCAAAGACTCAGTAAGAATCATATTGACTACGTGTGAGGATTTAATCTATCATTGCACTCCTAGCAATAACAGAGCGTTGGCCGACTTCCTGCAAGACTTACGACATTAGAAAAATATTGGAATTGCTTTTTCTTTATTTCGGCTGTATAACCTAAAAAATATGTTTACTACAGCAAAACATATTTTCTTTATTTTTGTATTGTTACGGTTGTAAAGATCTATTATCAGTATCAGTTTTTTTTACTTAATATCTTTATGTTAAGCTTCTAAATAATAAATTATACAAGTTAAATTAAAGTTTTCTACGCTGCTTTTAATAACTTCATAAATTTCAGTTTAGTGATTCACCTGCTGTTTTGCGGAGTTGTTTCAAGCTGCAATGTGCAAGATGCAGTTTACCTTATTTCTAATAGCCTTAATTATGTAATATTATACCTAAATAGCCTTGTAACTTACGAGAACGAAATTATTTATGCCTAGACTGATTGAATAATAAAAAATAAAAATATACATACTTTGAATATATACTATAGCGACATCTATCATACGATGATAACAATGACATAAATACTAGTTTCAACGTGAGTCGGTCTAGGCATAGCAATAGCCAAGTCGGCTGAGCGGTATGAATACCTGGGCATAGTTGGTTTCCAAGGTCCGCGGTTCGCATCCCGCTTCTGCCGTTATTTTTGTGCTTGAATTGACGCGTTGAAAAAATAATTTTATGTATAGTATATTTATATTTAATTAATAATAATATTGTAATATAGTCAATGATCTATAAAAGTAGATTAGAATATTGAAATAATAAAATAATATTCTAATAAAAATTTAAGAAATCCATTTAGTCCAAATTTTATTTGAAAAAAGCATAAAAATTAAAGCTTCATGAAAAGTATCTGTCATATTGTATCAACAGTCGGCACTTCAGCTTTGAATAAATCGAACGCTTTAATTGTAATCTCCGCTTTAGAAATTCAAAACAAGGATCAAGCTTTTAAAGCGTTTACAAATTCGACGTCTTAAATTCGAATCATTTTTTCATGTTTGCCAAAATTTACTTAACTCTTTGAAGGTGGTTATGATTGAAAATGTTAACAACATACATCTATCCGTTATACATTATTTTATAATTATAAAATTATTTTAATTAAAAAATTAATAAGTTACAAATATTTAGTTTTGATTCAGATTTATTTTAAGCGATTACATGTTTCATCATTACATGGCATCACGGCCTCCCTGAACACTATCTTCAATAATGATTAAATTAAAAACTAGCAGTGGCTTATAAAGGTACGTATAAGTAGACATTTTTGCAGATTATATATGTGTGTGGGTAAAACCATTAAAAAAATTCATCACTTTACTCGGAATAATTTGATAAATACTTCTTACTTTTGTTTTTATTTTAGTTGTATGTCTTGTGATCGAATTTGTGAGAAGGAATTAATTGTGCGTGTTAGGAGGTGATCAGATGGGACACGAACATTCCGAATATAACAAGATAGAAAATAAAACCCTACATAGAGTCACGGAGAATTTGACTACAGGTTAGCAAGTAAAATTTATATTTACACAATATGAATTAAGAATGCTTAGCGGAATTGCTTACAGTAAGATGAAACGGTTGAGTTTAGTTAATAATCGATTTTTATAAATATTCCAAAGCTATACGTAGGAAATTGAAGTTTTGTCAGAACTTTTTGTCAGAATTCATATAAAATTTTGGTCTAAATAAAAAAAAAATATTTTTATTGAAGACAGATATAATAAGATTATAAGCAATTAAATATACATATACCATACACAAAAATCCTTAAACGAGTCAATTCATTCAGAAAAAATATCGGCGGGAGCGGGATGCGAACCGCGGACCTTTGGAACCAAATTTTTGCCCAGGTAATTATACAGCTCGGTCATTTCTTCCCGACTCGTTTAAGGATTTTTATGTATAGTATATGTATATTTAATTGCTTATAATATTGTAATATAGTCAATGATCTATAAAAGTAGATTAGAATATTGAAATAATAAAATAATTTTCTAATAAATAATTTAAAATATCCATATAATAAGATTTCTTTGCTAAGGTTAGGTTATATTGAGATGGGTTAATTAAGATACGTAGAACATGCTAAATAATGCATTATTATAATTATTTTACTTTACGTTTTGATCAAACAAGTATTTGTTCGGACATAATTCCGTCAAAATACGAACCAAATAATAAATAATATTATTTTCTGGTATTTTTTCCTGAATCATTTAGAAGTGTGACATCTGGTAATATTTATTTCTTCAATTTCTCATACCCACTGTATTTTTTTGACTATTCTTTTGACTCTACTATTTTCAATATTTTTTTTTGCTTTGAGATTAGCGAATCTTTTTGTATCAGCCCAATTTTTACATACACTGAAGGTGCATTAAGCTTTCTCAATTCTACTCGAAATATATTCTTTTTGCATGAAACATCTTCCAATGTCTATTACAATAATTATGTTCCGGATCTTGTATAATTGAGGACGCTAAAAATTGGATTCATTTGTAACGCATTTCGAATGCATTTAATTTGCACAAAAAGTACATATTTGATTGTTTTTATATGCAATTAACTTTAATTTATATCCACTGAGGATAAGTCCAAAGACCTGAGTTGAATTGGTTCTGATTTATTTGATAATATATTCCCTTTATAAATATGAAATTTTTAATTTTTTTATTAGAATATTATTTTATCATTTCAATATTCTAATCTACTTTTATAGATCATTGAATATATTACAATATTATTATTAACTAAATATACATATACTATACATAAAATTCTTTTTTCAACGCGTCAATTCAAGCACAAAAATATCGGCAGAAGCGGGATGCGAACCGCGGACCTTGGAAACCAACTATGCCCAGGTATTCATACCGCTCAGCCGACTTGGCCATTGCTATGCCTGGACCGAATCACGTTGAAACTAGTATTTATATCATTGTTCAATCAAAAAAAATCTTCAATGTGATTGAATATTTATTTTTCACGAAAGAAACCTTTTTGCAATGAAATATTATAAAAGACGTTAAAATTGAATGCAAAACAAATTTTGTACAAAAAAAAATATTTTACTGTTTGACAATAGGGATTCGTTAGAGATTACGGCCGTTAATTCTTCATTATATGATTTTCAAAAGAATATAACGGAAATGTTTGATATTTCGTTAGAATTTTTCCAAATTTGAATTAATTAATACCTTTTTATTATGAGTATTGTGTTCAATTCTTGAGATTAAAAAATTAGTCACCTTGATCAATCAATATTTAATTTTTTTAATATTAAGATTCATAAAATGAGTCTTCTTTTTTATATATATATATATAACAAATATTTGGCAAAATCGATAGTTTCACACACACACTCTACTAATCGGTATTACATCTTTGCCGACGGGTAAGGCCCGACGGAGATAATTAAATAAATTTATTAAATAAATCGTCTGAAAACGTATTCTAGTAACAATGTCTTTCATTGTCATTGTAGCTTTCATCAAATCATAAGAGGTACGAGTATAATGTATTGTTTTATAATTAACGTGTTCAAAGATTTTGACCTATAAATTTACGTCATTTTTCAAAACCTCTTTTTCACGAAGATTACCTCCATTCAGATATCAAATAATAAGTTATGAAAAAACTGAGAGAAATTCTTTTTTACGTGACACTGCGGTGCCGAGGCAGATTGGACTGACGCCGGAAGCGAAAATATATTTCATACAAGAGCAGGGAATAGCGCTTTTGATATTACGATGTTTACCTTATTGTTAAAGTACCTGAAAATTTCAGGTTTATTCTCAAAAGGGGCGTTGATACTTTTACCGTGAAGGATTTTATTTTTACACCGAGACGATTGTATGAAAAACATTCGTAATAGTTTTCCCGATATTCTGAAATAAATTTGTTTTGTGTGTTTTTTGGTAAAAGCTACTCCTCAGAAGTAACTTTACTAAGAAAATATTTTTTACAGTTAATATATTATTTTTTAAGCGTTAGTAAGAGAGTACTCAAAAATGGTTATGGCTTGATATAGGATTCTAATTTTATAAGCTCTTGTAAATAGACTAACTAGAGTAAGTTCTTGTATAAATTAGATTAAAACATGAGTTAATTAATTAAATTATCAACAAAGAAACCCACGACACACCACCCTATGTTTGGGTATCAAGAGATAACCACATGGCTCAAATCAAGAAGAAGTTTCCTACAGTCGACAACGGAACTGGTGATACCTGAGGACAGCCTGCAGCTGAACATGTGGAGAAACGTGACTGAGGTGAATACTTGGATTGCCCTGAAAGAGAACCAAGTCCCTGGACATGACCAGGGGTAGAATATATGGAGGTTTTTTGACAGACTTCGTGGACACAAATGATAGCCTGGCAGTTTTACAGCGGACCAACTGAATGTGACTGCAGCGTGGAGGAGATCTTGTGACACCTCTTGGAGTATGCGCTGTGTCCGGGTAGCTGCACCCAGGCAGAATCATCGTCATTCATTAATGTATTGTAGAGTTGTCATAAGCACATGTCTGAAAAAATATTTAATTTTTTAATTTTCTTTTTTTCAGCACACCGACGCATGCGCTCCGTCACCAACTACTTCCTGGTAAACCTCAGTGTAGCGGACCTTCTAATGGCAGTGCTCAATTGTCTCTTTAACTTCATTTACATGCTTCACAGGTAACATTATCAATATATTTATATAAAAGCTTTTACTCGTATATTTGTGTTTGTCTTACCAGCTTTATGCAGGCTTTAAGGGTGGGGTTATTAGGTAATAATGCCGCACCGTTATTAGCAACAAGTCGTTTTACAGTATTTTCACCTCATTTTCTTTCATGCTTACTTATTATTTTGTAATACGCTTATTTATATTTTTACCTTAGACGTAATTAGGTGTAATAAATATGTAATTTCACCTTTCTTTTCATATTCTCTTCCGAAAGCAAGCTCCATCAACATGCTTGGATTATCAATACCGAATAATGTCAAATATTACGAGTCAATTAAGTGTAAAGCCGGTCTCTCTTCCAAAAACATAGGTGTATTATATAGATCACGTCGGTATTTCAACGATAAACAACTTCTTCTTCAATATAAAGGACTAATCCGACCTATCCTTGAATACGGCAGTCACCTTTGGATTGGAGCCCCAAAATACCTTCTAAACTTAATTGACTCAGTTCAAAGAAGAGCAATTCGTTTGATAAACAATGACACCCTTACATCTAATCTACAATCAATGGAACACAGACGTAAGGTTGGTTCTCTTTGTCTTTTCTACCGTTATTACCACGGTCGCTGCTCTTCGGAACTTAAAGAACTAATTCCTCCTGCACCCACTCACAGCCGACAAACTCGTCTTACACTTGCCGAACATCCATACACGGTTAATATATGTCGACCAAGAACTGGCAGCTTCCAAAGTTCCTTCCTTAATGCCACCGGTAAGCTATGGAATGCTCTTCCAGCGTCTGTGTTTCCTCCTTCTTACAATCTGGATCTCTTCAAGAAACAGATAAATATACACTTGCAATCTCCCCAACCCACACACAAACACGAACACAACACACGTTTCCCGCATGCAGCGTCCAGCCTCCCTGGCTGAGCGTCATAGAGTGCACTGGTCTTGACCGGTTGTGCTCTCCTGCATGCGTTTACATAAAAAAAAAATGAATCAATATGAAATTATTTCTTTTCTGGACTGAATTTTACCCGCCTAATAATCGCATCAGCATAGATTGTTCGTTTACCTTAGGAGTAATACTAACCTGCCAGAGACTATGACTCTTGGAAAAGTGGTCAGACTGTTCATCCACGTCGCTTCGAATATTAATATATTTCACGTAAGAGAAGCCCAGTTCTGACATGACCTCCACGAATTTGCTTATAGAAGTAATTTCGTGGAATCTTCTGTTTATCGTGGAAATTTCTTGGTTTATTTCAATGATACTGTTCTTCATTTATTTATTTTTATTTAGATGTAATTTGACATTTAGTATTGCAATATATTTTATTAATTATAAAATTAGTTAAGTTATTATTATACTGTATCCTAGATAAGTATATTAATTGTTTGATATAATCAATTATAATCAATTTACTGTAATGTTTTTAAAGTAAGTAAATTAATTGAAATCACACCAGAGGACAATTGAGTCTCTTTGAAGATGCGCTCATTCAGATTATGATAAGTTAGCAACTGACAAATTCAATGAGAGTTATTTTTTAACAATTTCGGCCAGTGCAAAGAAGAGTTTAAAAAAAGAAACAATGTTTGAATTGAATCGTAAAAAAATCGTCATCCCTGAATATGACCTTTGCAATTACAATAAAAATATAACTGCAAATAAACTTACCACACAAGACTCAAGCCAAAAACCACAGTACCATATTTGAATTGCATTTACGGATTTAAAAGAGATGGAAGCGGAAGAAAGATTATATCACTGAAAATACGAGCGAAAATTCTAATTGCGTGGAAATTTTACCTATAAATACTACCTCATCTATATGAATTATTTAAGTACGCTAAGTTTACAACAAGGCTTTCATTGCTGAGCTATTAAGATGAAATATATAACATTAAATTATTATAATTCATTTAACAAACTACAGTTTTTTTATGTTTGTGTAACTGACAGATACAATATTTTTCTGAATGTTTTGTATTTTTGAACACTTCGCGATTCTCATTTATAGATATGTGACATATTTTGAAATATCATTAACACAAATGATATTTCAAAATCTCTGAAACTTCAATTTGAAAATGAGTCAAGTTATTTTAATTTCATTAATTACGAGGGTTATCCGTAAAATAAGGTTCCCATGGTGCTACAGTCATCTGTTTCTGACGAAACAATCGCAAAAGTGGAGGCAGCGATGCTCTCAGATCGAAAAGTGACGGTTTGTAAGCTCTCCGAAATGATCCCTGATGTCAGCAAAACCTCTATTGACAAGATTTTGACGGAGCATCTAGGGTATGCTAAGGCTTGCGCGAGTTGGGTGCCAAGAATATTGACCAACGAGCTAATCGCAAAATTTGGATGGGGTGTTGTCAAACACCCACCATACAACCCGGACGTAGCGTCAAGTAACTACCATCTCTTCCCTGACATGAAGAAACACCTGGGTGGAACGCACTTCGGCGATAGAGAAGAGCTAGAAAAAGCGGTTCTCAGGTATCTGCGTGGCTTGGCGGCAGATTTTTTTGACTCTGGCATTCAAAAGCTCGTATACAGCATGCAAAAATTCATTTACCTCAGTAGCTATGTAAAAATATAGGTAAAAATCTGAACTTTTCAAAACTGTACGCTTGTTTTACACTGTGAAAAATCACTGGGAAACTTATTTTACGGTTGACCCTCGAATTTTCAATTCAACTCGTAAATTCCTTCATTTATCAATATTGAAAGCTTTGTCTTTGTACAGCATAATTTGAATGCACTCTTGTTCAATTTACCATTCCCTCTCATAGGAGTCGCAACTGAAATTTCATCCAAATTATACAAAATGTCGTCCGAAATGAATTTCATACAAAAAGTTTAGTAATATGACTGGATAGCAATTCGACTCCGCACAGCATTAATTCGAAAGCCGAACCAAAAAGCATTTCTCCAGCTCGTGAGCCTAATGTCGAAACAAAGTAACTTGAAAATACGTATTATGAAATAACAGCGTACTTACTATCGATATTATGCTTCAATTATAAAGTATCGCGTAAACATCTATTCATTTATAACTCAAGAACGGCTGGACCGATTTTCATCATTATTAATGTGTTAGATTTGTATTGATCCCGAATAAAAAAAATACATTTAAGCATTGAAAAAAAAAACGTTTTTTTTGTAAGCACATACAGGAGAATTCCGACAGTTGGTGATAGTAATTCTGAAGTCTCATCTGTGGAATTATATGACACTCATCACGGTGCGCGTGGCTAAGTGCTGCATGTGGAGTGTTGATCCGCCAATGTCATAGACTACAGCCCGAGATTCACGCATCATCCTTATTATTACAGGAATTTACTATGAATGGGTGGTCTTCACGGGACTTTCGTCTACTACCAATTTTAATTAATAGGATATGACTGGCATTTTACGGGTGAGGGATAAGATTCAAACCAACCGGGGTATTTTAGAGCTCAGAAATCAATTAAAAATCCTTATCTCTTTTTCCTTTGATCTCCGCCGGGGATCAAATCCACGACATTTGGCTTGGAAAGCTGGCATATCTATATCCTAGGCTGAGATGAAAAAAAAATCACAACTCTATAAATAGCCGCGGTTGGTGATAATTTGATCCCTCATTCTTAAAATGACAGTCATAGCCTATTAATTAATATTAGTTAACATCACTCATTCAAAATTAATTCCTATAATAAATGGATGACACGTGAATTTTGGGCTGTATTCTATGACGTTTGCGGATTAACATTTAGCATGCAACGCTTAGCCATATGTCACACGGAAAGCGTCATAAAATCCACAGATAAGATTTCTGTATCACTATCACCATCTGGCATATGGGCTTACGTAAAAAACCATATGACAATTAATGAAATTCTCTAAGCACCGATTTTATAGAACTTGTGTGATAAGGTTCTATAGCAAGAGAAATAAACTAGTTTATTGCTGCCTGGAACCATAAAATAAACAATCCTTTCTGTAGAACAAAAGTTATGGGCGAAATAAATTATATTGGAAACTGTAGATATACAATAAAACATAACCGTTAATATACTTTTCTCTGAGTTTATGACTAACATAAACAATTTAATGCTGAATAACTAAGTTGACTAAATAAATATTTCTGTTATATATACCTTTCAATACCGATTTAATTCGCTGTAAATCCTTTTCAATGGACCATATATAGATGCACATTTGTTCCAAAACAGACAAATATCACATTACCTTTTAGAATTTGTAGTTTTAACTCTTTACGAACATTAAGTTCTTTGCTTTGCTGTGAGCATATCATTTTCGTTCATGTTAAATTTCTCCTGCGCCAACAGACAGTCGAAAAACCCGTCTTTCACTTGTAAAACATCTATAAAATGATAATATACCTTGACCAAAACCTTTCAGTTTCACAAGTTCATACATAAATACCATTGGTAAGACCTGGAATTATCTTCCAGTGTATGTGTCTTCCTTCAAACAATCTGGATCTCATTATTTTCCGTAGTATCAATCCGGTGGATTGGTTTGCAGCAACAAAATCTTGCATCTCGATATCCACTCTACTCAATCCTCTGCAATCCTCTTTAGCTCAGCATAAGAGCTACAACTCATGTCCTCGAAAACTTGCTGCAAATAATGCTGTCTAAGGCGCCCTCTGCAGTTTCTACCCTCAACCATCCCCTCCACAATGTCCAATCCAACCATTCCATAATGTCGTGAAGAAGGCAATCGAGGCGCATGATGTGATCGATCCATCGGGCTCGCCTCTCAGAGATGTTTCTTACTAGCTGCCTATCTTCCTTAATTATGCTAAGAACCTCATTGTTCGTGACGTGGTCTCTCCAGGAAATTCCGAGAATTATTCTGTAAGACCACATCTCAAAGGTATTGTCTTTTATTATCACTTTAAGATAAGCACCATATCTCACAGACGTATAGCAAGATGCTCCAAACGAATGTTTTGTCAAGTTGCTTGGACATCTCTAAGGCCTCTAGTAAATAAATAATAAATAAATAACCAGTAAAAGCACCTTTCAGCTCATAATAGTTAGTCTTATCACGGTCTTTGGCAATAGTGCTTTCAGTTTTGCGACACCAATGGCCTGAATGTTGCTGTCGAAAAGTACCAAGAGTCATCCTTCAATGGCAGAGTTGAAATGTAATTTTTTTATTAGGCACAGAAGCGCCTTTGTAATGACCATTTGGTTATAAAACTCGCTATATAAATACTAATATAATAATTATAATATTGCATGGCTTGTTTTAATATTAAGCTCAAGACTTTTCATCCTGAGTCCAATATAATTGCTCACAATTCCAGCTATTCGCATTGCCTCTCATGGCGTGCAGTATCATCGAGGTTTGGCTGATCTCTACTCTCGTGGACCAAAATTGCTTGCAAAGTTATAGAGAATTATTATGCATGCCTTTTACAGACAGGTGTGTAGCATAGGTTAAAAATTACTTGAATAATGTTAATCAACTCTTAATCATAATATATCACGAATAATAAGGTTTTCAGCTTAATCAAGGAAGATAGGCACCTATCGGTCACATCATGCGCCACGATGGTCTTCTTCACGACATTGTGGAAGGGATGGTTGAGGGGAGAAACTTCAGAAGGCGCCTTAGGCGGGAGCATTTATAGCAAGTTTGAGGAAATGAGTTGCAGCTCGTATGCTGAGTTAAATAGGGTTGCATAAGATCGAGATGCTAGATTTTGTTGCTGCGAACTAAATCACCGGATTGATACAACTGAAAGAGAAATATTCTGCATTGTAAAATCACGGTTAGGCCATTGGCCACTTGTTAAAAAAAGGAACTTGTAAGACCGTTCATTAATGGGTCTCTGTTTGAGACCTACAAAAACGACGGGAAACGGTGGATGTTCAATCGTATTTCCAACTTATCATAAATTGATGCTTATAAATAAATTAAATTGTATATTATATCATTTCTAGACGTTTCATTCCAAGAATGAATAATTTTATTAACATGGAAAAGCTTGCAGAAAAATGCAATTTCTACTGGCAAAATTCCGGAACATCGCAAAGATGCCGAAAAATCACTGAAACCGTCGAGAAGATCACGTAAAGCTCTTAGAAAAATAAAATAAGTTGAATAAAAATTTCATAGGAAAATAGGTCATCTTAAGGTAGAGAATGTTTTTGCGAAATTACTATGAAATATGAAAATTCTCATAAGCTTCATTTCTTTAAAACTTAGTATTTTATTAAATATGTCTACGCTTATTTTTGATTTGTTATTTTCACCGGTTTTAAAATAATAATTTAAAATAAACAAAAAATAAGACGTTTTAAAAAATAATATATAAAAGTCAACCTTTTTTTTTGAAAATTAATCAAAAAAAAAATTTTTTTTGATCTCGGCATCATCATTCCATGTGTATTCAAATATTCTTCAGTTTGGTTTTATGTAAGTACTTACAGGAGAATACCAACAGATGGTGATAGTAATTCTGAAGTCTCATCTGTGGAATTCTACGACGCTTACCATGGTGCATGTGGAATGTTGATATTCACGCATCATCGGTATTATTATAGGAATTTACTATGAATGGGTGGTATTCACGGGATGACTTTCGTCTACCAACAAATTTGAATTAATAGGATATAAGTAGCATTTTACGGGTGAGGGATCAAATTCACTCCCACCAGGAGTATATAAAAGCTCAGAAATCGATTAAAAATTCTTTTTTTTATCTCTATCGGGGGTCGAACCCACGATCTTTGGTTTGCAAAGCAAACGCTTTGACCATTGAGCAATACCCGCCGGCAATCTGTATCTATCATCATGTAACTGTAGCATATGGACGTCACAAACAACCGTCATAAAGCTTTGCCATTGGTCATGGTCCTCGTTTCATCCCATGTCAGCTCCTCCTTTTGGAGCTTCGCCGAATACGTTGTATAAATAGTAACTGGCGGTCTTTCAGGAAAAAAAATACTCCTTTGAGTCGCAAAACCATCAAAAGCGTTGAAATTTATTGTATAAATAAAAAAAATATATAAAATTAAAAAATAAAACATACATTGTTTTAACATGAATCACAATTTGCACTGCTTCATTTGATTGCAGACTGCAGTTTTGTTATCTATGAAAGCTTCATCAATTCCAAACGTACTGACGTGTAAATAAATATTTACTGTGTTATATGATACTTAATTGTTTTGTAGACTTGATATTTACGTATTTGAAAGTTACCCCAATGCGAACCTGCTTATTCCCAGGTTTCTTAAAGTGGTACCTTTTAATAAAATGTTAATTATCGAAACACGTTTCCCAGGATAGTGAGCGCAGACAATTGGAAAAGTTGAAGTCGAGCGCTGCCGCGAGGCGTATCGCACGTAACATATCGCACGTAACTGGGACGACATACACGAGGGAGTTCAACTTTTAAAGTTTTTTTTATTTTTAATGCAAACTCATTTATTATAAATACCGTAAGACAGTTTTTTGAAAAATATTAAGTTTCTTCTTCGTAGTCAATCCAGTGGATTGGTTTGCAGCAACAAAATCTTGCTATATAGAACTATACATATAATGTATTCGGCAAAGCTGAAATAGGATAAGGTAAAGACACATGGTGATGATGATGTCAATATTAATTCTTAAAGAGATCGGATATCTAGCACAACTGTTCTTAGTGCCTTAAGTAATAAACATAACTAATTTATCAACAATAACAAAAATAGGAATAAATTTTTTTGTATTCCTATTTTTGATTTAATTAAATGTTAAAGTTTTTCGCGTGAGAGAGTAAATACAACCCAGCGTGATGTACTTGACAGTTACCATTTTATTTGTTTCTTTTGTACTTTAGTACGACGTGGGAACGGATAAAACTTGCAACGCCAGAACAATTTTATATTCCACCACCGATCTTTCAGGACGTTACAAACTACTCTCCATCTCTTTTCAATCATACTTACAAAGTCTCACATTACACAGGTGACAAGCCTTCAATGAGCCGTGACCGGAATTGAGTGTGAGCACTCAAGTTTTATGACGGAAGGATGCTTTGGGCGAGCTTAGAGCTGTGAAACAACCTTTTACTTCTTGCTACGCCACTGTGTTGTACTCGTATGAAGGCAGTACACCTCAAACTGGACACAAAATATTTGTTTCATCATCGTATATATATTTATAATCGTGTCGGAAACAACAGGGTCAGATCCTGTCTGCCCATAAGTGGGTGACGTCAACGGCATTACTCCTGGCCATCATCAGGTCTTCATGGATGCAGCTACTCGGATACAGCGCACACTTCAGAAGGTGCGACATGGTCTGCTCCGTGCCGCAGTCACATTCAGTCGGTCCGCTGTAAAACTGCCAGTCTTTCATTTGTGTCTTCGTCTTGCATACTCCGGTCCGAAATCTGTTAAGGACCTTCATATATTCCAACCCTGGTCGTGTCTAGTGGCTAGGTCATCTTTCTCAGTTGCATGTCCATATGTTCGGCCTTAGGGTGGCCTCTGGTATCACCAGTTCCGTTGTCGACTGTAGGAAACTTCTTCTTGATTTGAGCCGTGTGGTTATCTTTTGATACCCAAACATAGGGTGGAGTGTGTCGTGGGTTGCTTTGGAGAGCTCCTTCTTGGTGGTGACTTCTCGCCGTATGTTTGGTGGGGCGATGCCAGAGATATCAAAGTTGTATTTCTCAATAAAGAAATATCTAATGTTAGTTTTAATTGCATAATGTTGCACGGTGCTTGCATACGCCAATTTATTTGTTATGACAGTTGCCCCATTTCCTGTTGGTACCAATTTCATCTTGAATTCGCTTTTTCTGCAGCGACGGTTGGCAGTGCTGAGATGTCAGAGCGCACCGTCAGTTGACAGCGTTCAGTACGGCGTATCAGTGTGCCAGAACGGTATTTTTGTTGCAAGTGTTTGACAAATAAACCGTGATAATATGTCAAACGAAAACAAGTTTTTTGTATTGTGAACCTGATCCTGCATCCTGTCATCCAGTAAATCGATATCAAATAAGAGAGGAGGATATCACTACTTTATCAGACGTACTGATGGCATTTTAATTGAATGGATTGAATTCGGGTTGATGATACTATTAATTATCTTCTATCAAGTTGTTTAAAGGTAGATAAGTTTTGTTTCCTGAAGTTGATAACTTCACACTTCGTATTCCGGTGAACTCAGTACTCCAGCAAACAGATGACAGATCAGGTGTGATAAGATAAGACACGTGGAAAATGAAACGTGTCAGTTGGGGATGAAACTAGAGAGGAATTAATATGACTATAACCAGACATAAATAATTTACATTGAATATTAGAATATGTTTTTAGTGACTTAGAATGGTTGTAGAAGTATAAAATTTACATACAATGTGATACATTTTATAACACCAATTTAAAATATCTCATAATAAATATCTATAATATATTTTTTACTATATCCGCTATTCTCTCTATCTATTCAGAGCATATGGACACGGCAAATTTCCGTTTTTCACAGTTCTGTAAGCTCACAGATTTTCCTTGAACACCGTATACACCCGGAGCGAATGTCGGCGGGTATAACTCAATGGTCAAAGCGTTTGCTTTCCAAGTCAAAGGTCGTGACTTCGATCGCCGGCGGATATTGAAAAAAAAAAGGGATTTCTAGTCGATTTCTGAGATCTAAAATAGCCCCCCCGGTTGGCGTGAATTTGATCCCTCATTTGTAAAATGCCAGTCATACTTATTAATTAAAACTGGTGGTAAAACGAAAGTTGTCCCGTAAAGACCACCCATTCTTAGTAAATTCTTGTAATAATAAAGAATGATGCGTGCATCTCGGGCTGTAGTTTATGACGTTGATAGATCAACACTCCACGTGCAGCGCTTAGCCCATATGCATCATGATAAGCGTCATAGAATCTCACAGATGAGAATTCAGAATAACTATCACCATCTGTCGGTATTCTCCTGTATGTGCTTACATTAAAAAACATGCAAACATAGATGGTTCCCGGGAGCCTCCAGAGCAAGAATCCGCGAGCTTGCATAGACTGCGGCCGTAGTACCAGAGAAATATTTGGGTGTTCAATGATCAGGGTTTTTAAGGAGATCGGATGATCAGCCTGACGCTCCCGTATCGACCAAAGTGTGAAATATGACCATTGAAATAAATTTGTACCATAAATTATTTAATTCTGACCAAAACAGTCAGAACATTTTATATGAAATCTGAACCATGGTTTGAAAATTATGACCGAAACTGTATTAAATTTTTCACAGAATATGCGAAATTTTATTTATTTTATAAAATGTAGGATTTATTTTTTAAATTATTTCTGAAGATATTTATTTTTTGTTGGTAAAAAACGTTTGGATCAAATTTTTATTAATGTATTTATGTTGTTTTTTTCGGAATAAAATAATAATATGCAATTACCAGGAAATAATTAAATTACGTTATTTATTTAGAATAAAGAAATATTCTCAGGAGGAAAAAGTAATAATCATTTGATACAATTTTACAAACACGAAAATAAGATGAATCGTATTTTATTTTTCATAATAAAAACATCAAAATAATAAATACGAATGCTTATTTTTAATCTTAAAAATAAAGGCGATAAATATATAAATTTATTTTTGCCTTTTATTTATATACATTATAATTATATTTTGTATTACATGATATAAGAAGACATAATAAAAAAAACGTTATTACATTATTACGTATACTACGTTGGAAGTTGACACGAAACGGTTCATCGATATAAAAATGTATTTTTTTTCATTATAAACCTATGATTTACGTAAAAATACATCTCTGAAAAATAAATTCGTTTTTTCGTGGAATTCTTGTACTGCTTTGAATATTTTCAGGAAAAAAACTGACTTCACAAAAAACTCGGCTAAAAATGCTGCAGTTCCCAAAAGATATCCGATAGCTAAAATAAGGAACCCGCCTTCTAATTGTTCTAAAGACAAGCGAGTTAAATCGTTTTCATCTTCGTTTACAAGCGACGCTCGTCTCGCAGCTGCTGTTTTTCGTTTAGATCGAACAACGAAGTCTTCTTGCCATTTGCTCATCAACCCATTAGAGATCATTAAATGTATCTGCTTACTGAATAGCTCAATGTACGGAAACCCTTTAGAGGAAACAATCTCCATGGGAATTGAAAAAACATTGTCTGTAAATGTGGAAAAAGTTGCAACGCCCAAACGATCGCTGTATTCTGTTTTTTCTGAAATAATGTCTGTGAGGAACATTCTGCTTGCTAGCAAAGAGAAATTTCTATTAACTATCACGTAGTGAAGAGCCTCATCTGTGTTATCTATATCCATGTATCGCTTTTCCACTTCGGCGTATAACTTCTCATCTGAATCTTCAAACAAGCCTTTCAGCTCTTCGAATCCTCCGAAATTTAAGCCGCTATCTAATAGTTCTTTTAAAGAGTCCATCTCTTTTGCGTAACTGTCTTGCGTCAAAATCGTGATGAGTTTCGTTTGATAAGCCGTGATCAAGATAACTCCGTATAAAGAGAAGAAAATAAAAAACACTCGCAATGTGTGCTCTACTGGGCAGCTGTAAGCGACTCCACCGATGTTCAAGCAAAGAGAGTTTATACTGCAGTGTGATAATGATTTGTGGTACAAAGATTCTCCGCTTAGATTGCCTAAAATATACCATACGAAAACACATATAACGTACACGAACATTACAGAAAGCCATAGTTTTTTTTCGAATATAATGATAAGAGCACGCCAACGCGGTAGTCTCAGTGCTCGAGGTACAACCCAAGTGTATGAATCTTGAAGGTACGAAGTTGTAGCGTCAAATTGGTCATGAACCATGTTATCTGGATATATAGCTCCTACACCTAGTTCTGCTTCTTTCGACTTCAGTCTACCCATCATACCAGACCATTCTCCTCCAGGTCCGTCATCGCCGCGCGTCGTACTGTTCTTATCATATTTTAACAAAAATTTAAACTTCTTGGCTATAGTGTCTAAAATTTCTGTTTCAATTCCAGGATGATCATCTTCATCGGAGTTTATAAAAGGACGTTTTTCAACCGCCAACACTCTTATCACACATCCTTTCAAATCTGTATACAATTTGTTTTTATACAAATCTCTGCCTGTTTGCATGTGTCCTTCTCGACATATGTCGTAAAGTTCTACTAACGTTTCGTTTGTGTCTGCACTCTTTCCGCAACTTCTCGAAGGATCATAAGGGTTCCAAGAAAACGCCCTAAATGTGGTGCGAACTATAGGATCTGGCAGAAAAACTACTCCGTAAAGCACAAAATCCGTCCACAGCGTGCTTAAAATTTCGTGCGAGTAGATTGTTAGACTATGTTTTGAAGTCATCTTATGCGCGCACAGCACGACGACACGAGCACGAGGATTCCACGAGGCCAACACGGAAAGTTCTTTCATCTTCATTTTGAACATTGTTATGCTATCGACAATTATCACATAATAATCAGCTCGGTCAGCGAAGGCGTACATTGCATTAGTCGCGCCAATTGTAGCGTTATTTTCGACATCAAATTCATCATCGTATTCATGGCGCTTGTTTTCGTTGTCGTCTTTTCCGACGACCATGACCGACCATCGCAAAAGCACTTGAATTTCTTCCATAAACAACCGTTCGATGTCCGCTCCGGGAGCTGTCATATTGAATGACTTGGTCATGACGACAAGTCCTGGAGTCTTAACGAAGTATTGATCTGCTACACTAAGCAAACAGCTGACTGCGTGATGGGTTACAGTCGGACCTTTCGGATTAATTTTTGTCTTCAGTTGCAATGAAAGACAGCTCGATAACGTGCTCACAATCAATAAAAAAACAATCATTTTTAAGCTTTAAACTTTCACAAGTGAATCAAAAGTATAAATATTTGTGTATCAGGTTTTATGGCGCGTAATTTCCGAGAGCTTTTGATAATTTCCGGTTCACTATGAAATCAGAGCTTTTGCACGGCAAGCGGGAGCTTGAGCGGAAAACTAATAGAGACATGTTTGGAAAGCTTTTCTACCTGCTCTGATCGGTCGACGAGTTTCAACAAACAGTGCGATCGCCCCGAGGCTTCGTGTTTGCCAAATTTGTATATCGTGATATCATGGCGTGATACTGTTAGCCGGCATTGGCGTGCCTCATATTATACTATTAGAAAGATTAATAATAACTGATATTGCCTTCATTTAATTCAGTGTTTGCAAATGTAATCAATGTATTAATCACCAATTTATTGTGTCACTATTAATTTTAAATTAAACTTCAATTTTAATTGAAATAACGATTTTCAATATATTAATATCTCGTATCTTGTTTCAATGTGGATCACAATGAGCACTGTATAATATCTTGCTTGCTTATGTCTAAACTGCATCCATCCCCTTTCCTACTCTACGGCGAACCTTTTCACAAAAATATACATTGGAACTGATGAAGCCTTAATTGAGAACGAAACTGCGGTTTTCCAGAAAATGATTAAACTGTGCTCAGTCTGATTCATGTTACAACAAAGTACGAAATATTTATATATCTAATATTTAAATGGATCTCAAAGTCAAAGCTCAAAATATTTTATTTCCATATCCATTCCATATATGGAACATATGGTCACTGCAAATTGTCAGCTGCCACTGTTTATTTCTCTTTCTCAGACGTATCTATCAACATGGGTTGAACCACTTTGTAGGACGAAATAATCCATTCTTCGAAATCGTCGAGCTTACCACTTAATTTCCTTAAAAAAACAAATCATCCAAAAATATCTCTAGGATACTACAGCTACCCTTTTTTCAAGTACTTGGACTTGCTCTGGAGGTTGTCGACAACTAATTATATTTCCAAGTAGACCTTCAACATATAAAAAAAAACAAAAATTATACTTATTAATATTGCATAGTTTTTTTTTTAATTTAATATGCATAGTTAAAATCAGAATACGAGTTTTTAAAGAAGCATTGCTATGCAGTGTGGAAAAATCAAAAACTCATTTTTATATATTTTTTTAATAAAATTCTTATAAATAAGAAAGATTGATCTTGATTACTTATAAGCCGACAAGAGACTTAAAAGTGATATTGTGGCTTTTGGGTTTTGCTGTGTGTGGCAAATTAGTCCTTTCCAATATTTCGACCCCCATTGCAGGGGTCTTCTTCAGGGTTGATGATTTAGAAGTCTGAAGGTGACCCCTGCAATGACGGTCGAAATAATCGAAAGGAGTAATTCGCCACACACGGCTTAACCCAAAAGCCACAATATCAAATTTGGCCGTGAAAACCTAAAAAGAAACAAAAAAGTATTTAAAAATCGACTTTATATAACCTCGTTTTCAGTATTACAAAATATCGTAAAAACTGTATTCAAAATTGATGAAGTATTTCTTCATAATTTTGACTACAAGGGCTTTTAGTGACAGACATATTGTGACAGTCAGGAATGCGTAAAAAAGTTCTAAATGAATAAAACAAGGTACAATAATGTAGTCATGGAGCACTGAAATTAGCATGAATTTCATTAAGCACATATTTCCTTCTCATATGTTCGGGAAAAAATAATTTATTGCTTTTGATAACTTTTTCAGCATATAAAACAATGAGGAGAATATTTTAAATGTATGAAATAACATTTTCGAAATTATTCAAATAATGTATTTTATATTGTAGAATTATATGAGAATAGTTAACGGTTATACAGAAATACAGAAAAAAACTAAATTTAAATTAAGCAGAATAGAAAGAAAATATAAATCGGAATGTACACATTCACCACATTTTTATTATTGTACCACTTAGTGAGTCCAGTACATCCAGTGCCCCTCCAACCATGAGTCCCACCTATCCCACCGCACAGTGACCATTACGTTGGGACTGTCGCGAACGCGCGCCCACAGAGAAGCGCAACGCTTCCTTATAGTATGGAAGCCATCCACTCGCGCCTCCGTCAACATGCCTGAGGCACTGCAGTATCGCATAAATAAATTTCCATGAATATATATGTAAACATATAACATTTTTTGAAATCTTTATTGTAGTAAGAACAAGAGTTATTTTGAAAAAGTAAAATAATTCACATCATATTAACATAAAAAACTAAAACAATATAAAATTCGATGATAATCTTTTTTTTAATTTAATTACATTAATTAAAAAATTACATTATTACGAACAATTAAAGTGTGACAAAAAAAAAATTTCTTTACATGTATTTTTCACCACAAATTGCCGCCAATCAGTTATCTCAGTTGCCATTGTGTATGCCTTGTCCTAATACAACTCATCATCCGGAGGTCCACCTGGGAACATATATAGTTCCCGGTAAATAGTCCAGAACAATAATCCAGAAACAACGACAACAATAAGCCCGACGCTCCCGAGGCCAGAAATGTTAGGTCTAAAAGGGCGACTCAACCCAACTAACAACACGCGGTTAGCAACAAGCGGTATTGTTTTAAAGTTCTGGTCTGCAAAAACGTGGCTTAGAATTCTTTTTTTATTCGTTTGTCTACAAAAAAACTATAATGTAACAAAATATTATTTATTTAATTAACTTAATTAATATTTAATTATGCAGTGTCGACAAATAGATTCATTTGACAAATAAATCGCTCTATAAAATATCGTTCATCGTTTTTATTTTATATTAAACTATTTACTGTCGTTTTACTGATCACATGGGAATACTAATTTCATAAATACTATTCGATTACCTGTACTTATAACGGTTATCATATTTACAGTTCAGTTACGTTATAATTATCCACGTAACGACCGTGAAATGACAATATTGCATGCAAAACTATGCTCACGTGATATAACCAATCATGCAAAGGTGCCGAGACCTTTGGCTGGAAGTTAAAGCAACTCACTGCCATGCGACAAATTGTGGGTTCAATCCCTCAATAAATTTAAAACCAAAAGTAACATAAACAAATTAATATAATCATTTTAATTCTATCAAAAATATCATACAAATGCAGGTTTTCTTCATCATATTGATTACATTGATCTGAATTTATATAAAACTACTTGATCACGTACGAGTATTATATTTATTTAAATATGTTTCATCCTCTTGCTTGGTAAACTTTGATATCAACTCGTTACTCGTAATAATCCTTTCAAGCTGATGCCGAAAAGCCTCGATAAACGATCTTTTGTCTCTCATTTTTGTTAGCCCGCCTGACATGCACATCTAATAATACTAGTCTTAATTTTATATATAGTACATGGCGTTTATATACGCCATTTTATTGTTTTGATGGTTGCTCCAAATCGTGTTGGTTCAACTGTCAACTTTAGTTTTTTATTTAGCCGCGATTATCTTTGGAGCGCTGACTGTTACTGAGCCCTTCAGCTCGTATCCGCAGACAGTCCCGTTCGACCGATGCCCACGATACAGCATGTTAAGGTTGGGCGGTGAAACCGAAATCTTAACTGAAAATAAACGTGAATTGTACTCCTAAATAAGTTTCTTGCTTTGCGACCTGCTCCGGCATCCTTCTTCTACGTATTTCGATGACGAACCTGTGACTTGTTGTCGCCTTTTTAAAGATGGGGGATTAAAGCTTTTAAAACATATAGAAACTATTGCGAACATGCACGCAATAATTCATGATACCTTCATTAAATCGATTGATATAGGTTATAAAAGTTCAATCAAGAAGAAGTTTCCTACAGTCGAAAACGGAACTGGTGATACCTGAGGCCACCCTGCGGCTGAATATTTGGAGAAGCGCAACTGAGGGGAATACTTGGATTGCCCCGAAAGAGGACCTAGCCCCTGTACATGACCACGGGTGAAATAAATGGAAGTACCTTAACAGAATTCGGACCGGAGTATGCAAGGCGAGGACACAAATGAAAGCCTGGCAGTTTCACAGCGGATTGACTGAATGTGACTGCGGCGTGGAGCAGACCCTGCCACACCTTCTCGAGTGCAGGAAAGCCTGATGATGGCCGAGAGTAACGCAATCGACGTCGCCCACTTCTGGATAGACAGGATCTGAACCTGTTGTTTTCGACACGATTATATATAAGAAAGAAATATGTCATATTTGTTACAGATTTTCTATAGAAAACACGGGAAGTGTCAGTATCAAAAAAAATATTATTGGAATTTATTTCTTAGTATTTACATGAAAAAAGGCAAAATTTCAAGATACCTCGCGCCGTTTCATTTCTAATATTGATTTTGTTGAATGAAGTAAAATGTACATAAAAATAAACTTGATATTATACTCTTAATTGAAATCCATTAGATATCGAATCAATATACCGATTGAAGAACACTACTCTTAAACTCAGTTGTATTTTTTTTAATCACGAGCCTTAAGAAAATATTTTTACCTTAAGTGTATTTTTTAATATCAAAAAGCAACCGCTTTGTGCCTTACATAAACACATTTAATTTTTTTTAAGTAAACACATACAGGAGAATACCAATAGATGGTGACAGTGATTCTGAAATCTCATCTGTGTAATTTTATCTCATCTGTATCATGCTGCATGTAGAGTGTTGATGACTACAGCCTAACGTTCATGTATCATACTTATTATTATAGGAATTCACTATGAATGGGCTGTCTTTACAGGACGACTTTCGTCTGCCACTAATTTTGATAGAAGACTGGCTGTCATTTTACGGGTGAGGAATCAAATTCACACAAACCATGAGTATAATAGAGCTCAGATATCGATTAATAATATTTTTCTTAATCTCCGTCGAGGTTCGAACCCACGATCTTCAGCGTGCCAAGCAAACGCTTAAACCAATAGGCTTTACTCGCCGACAAACCAGCAGAAGGATATGGTAAATTTTGATGTTATTATATGACGCTAATCATTGGTAGCATGGCTTAACGCTGTAAGTAAAGAGAAAAGAGAAACTGGTAAAAGAAACACACAAAGTAAATTTAAATAAAAAGTAGCAAAAAAACTATTTAATTACTTTTTTACAATGTCTAAAAGAAGAATTCACTCAACATTACTTACTTTAAGTAGTATGACGTACATCAGTTAACCCTTACATTACGGCTCGGTGGAATACAAATTATACTGTCAATTATAAAACAAGTATTTGAAGCAAAAATCTATTTAACTGGTCTATTTTTATATATCACATTGGTTGTTGGATTCTTTAGCTATGAGATGATGCATAAAAAACCATTCCAAGAAAGTAGCAAAACGATATATCACGGCTACCGATGTCAACGGTATGAGAATCTTACAAGCCATATATCGGATACCGATGAGTCTAAACAATATTGATAGAGATTTTTTTTTAATACACTAATTAAACATCTTGAAGATGAATATCTAGGGTAGATCCTTGATTTATTTTTCTTTTAATAATAAAAATTTGTTTATTTACCTTGTTTCTTCATGGATTTCGTTAGATATGGCCTCTATGTAGAAGACTGCAGTTTCGACTTACTAGTAGCCTTCTTGAATCCTTCACGTCAAGAGACAACTGAGCTACATAATACTTCGTAAGTAGTCGTAAGTGATGAATTGAAGAAGGCTAAGGGCTAAGAAATAGAGGCCATATCTAACGTGATCCATGTTAAAAAAAAGGAAAATAAATAAATGTTTATAATTTATAATGGATCTCAAAGTGAAATCAAAGAAGAAGTTTTTTATTTGAGTTTTATTATTTTCAATTGACGAAATAACATAGTTCACGAAAAAAACGTGTATATATTTTTTTGGGCCGAAACTAGAGCTTGTAACGCAATAAAAAATAAATAATAAAAAACATAAATTAAAGTGATATCTATTTTGTCATTTGTGCTACTTTGCAAGATGTACACACTCGTATGCAGAAACGTTCCTTGACTTAAAGTAACCAACTTAACACCCGTCTGCAGAGACATTCATAAAAGTTTGGGGTAAGTCGGCGGATAAGGCTTTCTCACTTTAATCATTATAAAGGTAAATAACTACTTATCGGTTAATTTATTTTAAGAAATGCCTCTGTATACGGGTCTTAAGTTGGTAACCTTCAGCCAAGGAAGATTTCTACATACGAGTGTGACTCTCTTCAATTATTCAATTCACCCGTTTTCAGTATATATCAAATATTCTTATTTGAAAACTTAAATTTTCCCACTCAGTACGTCAGCCTGAAACTTCAGGAAAACTCTCAACGTCTTTCACTACTTAAAGTTCTCACATCTCTGTTCACGCAATTGCTAATTAGAAACAATTAAGTGCTGAAAAGTAAGCAAGTAGCACTCTCACTTTTTAAGTATAATTAAAATCAAGCTTCCAATTTAACATTTCACAGGTGTAACCACAAACTCTTGACAAGAACTGCTCAATTTAGATTGAATGTCAAGAAAGCGATACTTTCACAACCAACACTGAGCTTGAATTGCAGATTTCCAGTTGGTTATAGGAAAATTGGCATCAAGAGACAATGCAGCCGTATGATAGGTATCGAGAGCGAATGCCTGTGAAGAATACTGAGAGTACGATGGTTTCACTTTGTGAGAATGACAAGATATATTATATTGCTTTCAGATATATATATTTTTTGATTATTCTTCTAAAGCGCTTTCGAGAACAAAATACACCTCAAATAACTTCTTAGGTTTTCACGGTCAGATTTGATATTGTGGCTTTTGGGCTTTGCCGTGTGTGGTGAATTTATTTTCTCTGATATTTCCTTTAGAGAGCGATAGAATTTACAAATTAAAGTGTAAGGCTTGCCCCACGGCTTACATCGGACAAACATCACGAACCATTGCGAAAATAGTAAGCGAACACGAGAGATCATGCAGACAAGGCCACCCAATGGCGTCAGCACTGGCAGAGCAACTGGCTGACACGGGACATAAGTTTTCATTCGAACCCGAAATCGTGGCTCGAACGCAAGGAAAACATGCACGCCTAGTAAGGAAAGCCATTAAAATCAAAAGACATCCCATTAGTATTAACAGGGATGACGGCTTGATTCTCAAACCAGCAGAGCTTCAGCCTCTAGCACATACTCAAAAATAGACAGACAAGCAAGGACAACCACAGTCCGACATGACGCTCGGGGAGGTACGTTAGGCTGACGGCTAAACTACCTCCTGACACCAACTCGTAACAAAGTCATCAACCCTGAAGAAGACCCCTGCAATGGTGGTCGAAATATGGGAGAGAATAAATTCGCCACACACGGCTAAACCCAAAAGCCACAATATCAAAATACACCTCGTCAAAATACAGGCGTCCAATATATCATCTTATTTACTTTCGTAAACGGTGCAAAATTCCAAAATACACTTTACATACTAAAGTTGATTTTTCTTCAACTTTTCATCTCAAAGGCCGTCGAGAAACATGCAGTTGGTGAACCTCTGACTTAGTATCATTCGAAAGTTTTGAAAATTTACATACGATTTTTTTACGATAAAAAACGGATATTAGAGAAAGAAAAAAAATCTCTATGATTCGTTTGACGACATTCAAAATTTAAGATAACAAAGCAAAGGATCAAATGTAATGATATCAGCTTGATGCCGTTAAGCCTCGAAAAACTTTATTTTGCCTCTTATTTTTGTTCGCTCGCCTCTGACATGCACACCAAAAATGTTAATTTTAATTATATACTATTACACGTCATTTGCTTACGTCATTTTATTTGTTATGACGGTTGCTCAATTTCATGTTGGCGCAACTGTCATCATTCATTTGCTTTTTTGCCGCGGACATTGGCGGCGCTGCATGTCACAGTGTTCTGGAAGTTGTCGGTTAAATTTTTGTCCGACCGCCGAACGGAACATAAATCAAGCCTCTTATAAAAATACATGCGAATTGTGCTTCAAAAACAGGTTCTTTGTGTGGTTAATCTCCCCTCGTTCTGCCACCATGCCACTAAAAAACAACATTTTAAAGTCGGGGGGTGTCAGTAATAATAAAGACTGAATTATTATTATATTAGTATTTGTATAGCGCTCTTTTATGACCGAATGATCATTCCAAAAGCGCTTCTTTGCCTCTCTGAGTAAAAAGGTGGGTCTTGAGTCTGCTTCTGAAGGATGCCTCCGCTTTAAGCTCTCTTATGCTTTCCGGTAGTGAGTTCCAGGCCATTGGCGCAGCGTAGCTGAAAGCCCGATTGCCAAAGACCGTGCTAGGACTACCTCCCGTCAGCTGCAGGGTGCTTCTATTTGCTCTAGCCGATCTGAGTGTCTCTCCACGCGCGCTTATTTCTGAAGGCTTAATAAGTTCTGTCAGATAGCCCGGTGCAGTTCCGTTGAGTGCCTTGTAAGCTAAGAGGCATAATTTATACTGGATTCTAGCCGAAACTCTCAACCAGTGCAGTCGGTGTAGTATTGGAGTAATGTGACAGAATTTGGGTGCGTTGTAGACTAGTCGTGCCGCTGCGTTTTGTAACGACTGCAATCGATTTAATTGTTTGGCTGGCTGGCCTGCGTGCAGTGCGTTGCAGTAGTCCATTTTGGAGACTATAAACGCATTTACCAAACTCTTTGTAGCGTCTCTGGGTAAGCATCTTTTTACCGACCGTATCTGCCGCAGGTTAAAAAATCCAGATTTCACCGTTTTGGTAATATTACCGCTAAGATTGAGGAACTGGTCAATTTCTACTCCCAGCAGCTTGACGCTTGTAGAAGGGATGACATCATTACCACAAATGGCCAAGGGTTGTAAGTCCAATAGATGTTGTCTTCGAGCTGTGGCCATAAAGAGTATTTCCGTCTTTTCCGGATTAAGAGCGAGCCTGTAGCATAGCTGTACATATAGCAAGAAAATTTTGATGATATACATGTTTGTCTAAGCGTATTTTATTTCATGGATTCGTGAGAAAAAACCTTGAAATAGAATTCAGCTCAATTCTACCAACTATGCTACACCAAATCTATAGATAAACGTGATAAAAAGAATAAACCTGCGAAGAAGATTTATTGTATTCTAAGCAGCTTACTTCTGGAAAGATAGATTCTCTCATATTCTAGGAGAAAGTTCTGAAAGCCAAGTTTTATGGCAACACGGTCCGCGTCTCGCGAAAAGCGAAAATCAGAAAATAAAATCTCAAAGAATTTCGTTCAGATTTTACAGCAAAAAAAGCCTGAACTTATAGTGTCAGCAATAAAGTTCAATTTGACAGAGAAAGTGTTTCATTTTCTTTTATTTCAAAATAATTGTTTTAAATGGTTTGGACTCCATTGAGTTCACCATAATCAATGACTTTTTTTTTTATGTAAGCGCATGCAGGAGAGCACAATCGATCAAGACCAGTGCGCTCTATGACGCTCAGCCAGGGAGGCTGGACGCTGCATGCGGGAAACGTGTGTTGTGTTCGTATTTGTGTGTGGGTTGGGGAGATTACAAGTGTATATTTATCTGTTTCTTGAAGAGATCCAGATGGTAGGAAGGAGGAAACACAGACGCTGGAAGAGCATTCCATAGTTTACCGGTGGCATTAAGGAAGGAACTTTGGAAGCTGCCAGTTCTTGGTCAACATATATTAACCTTGTATGGATGTTCGGCAAGTGTAAGACGAGTTTGTCGGCTGTGAGTGGGTGCAGGAGGAAGTAGTTCTTTAAGTTTCGAAGAGCAGCGACCGTGGTAATAAGGTAGAAAAGACTAAGAGAACCAATCTTACGTCTGTGTTCCATTGATTGTAGATTAGACGTAAGGGTGTCATTGTTTATCAAACGAATTGCTCTTCTTTGAACTGAGTCAATTAAGTTTAGAAGGTATTTTGGGGCTCCAATCCAAAGGTGACTGCCGTATTCAAGGATAGGTCGGATTTGTCCTTTATATAGAAGAAGAAGTTGTTTATCGTTGAAATACCTCAGTGATCTATATAATACACCTAGTTTTTTGGAAGCGAGACCGGCTTTACACTTAATTGACTCGTAATATTTGACATTATTCGATATTGATAATCCAAGCATGTTGATGGAGCTTGCTTTCGGAAGAGAACAACCGTTGAAAGATACAGGATCCATAGCAGTCTTCTTGGTGGAGAAAGTACATGATTGGGTTTTTGAAATGTTGAAACTGACGAGGTTGAGGTCGCCCCATCGTTAAACCCTTTCAAGAGACATGTTCATCTTCTCTACCAGAGATTCCCTAGCAGCAGATAGTTCCGAATGTTTCGGAGGTTCATGGAAGATTATACTCTCATGGACAGTGCTGTCGTCGGCATAACAGTGAATGTTTGCGACTAAACTCTAAGCTGACAGTGGATTATATATACAAGGAATGTATTAATAAGTATTACAGTTACGTAAGAACTAATACATTATTTAGTGCATCCCTTACCTATATAATCGGTGAGAGTCAGTTTAGAGTTGAGCCATTACTTACGATGGACTTGATTGAGTCCGAAACACTTACAATCACTTAAAAATAGCTTTATATTTTTTATGTGAAATAAAACTAAATAATTTTTATTTGTTAATATTTTAATTGGAATTAATTAAAAATTATAATGAAGATAATATACTTGTGTGGCCATAAATATAATATAATAAATATATTTATTTCTGCAGAATATTCTTTGAATACGTGTCACAGAATTCAAACCTGTTTACGTATACTTCAAGAGGAGGATTTTACCACTATACAGTATACCTCTAATGCTTTGAAGAATCTTTGCAGCGTATGGAAGAAGAAAAGCATCCAGTACCTTGAACAGTGCTGTGTGTTTAAAATTTTCATAAAACAGTACACTTTGTTGAAGTGTTCTAGGCGTTTAAAGACCGTGCTTTTCTATCGTTTTATCACTAAAGCATGCAAACAGGCGGTGCGTGGAGCTGCCAACGATCTGCATAATATTTATACATTGTATGAATATTGTGTACAAGTATTACAATATCCGTGATACTATAACATTTGCTAATAAGACAGTGTTCCTTCAATGCAATACAACATAGCGGAATTTTAAGGAAAACAAGTTATTCGTTTATCTTAATATTAATTTATTTAAATATTTCCCTGACTTGTTACCCAATTTCTATTGAAGGGACACAAGAGGTTCTAAATGAATATATTTATCATGGACAAGTAATCAAACTTGGAGAAAATAAGTTGTCAAAAGAAATCAACAGGCGTATAAAACTGTATGGGCAGCATTTGGAAAACGAAAATATATTTTTAAAGCCCATGAAATAAAGGTCACGTAACGTTCCATGAAGAGATCTATGCTTGAAACATTTATAAAAGTTAGAACACGAAACGAGGAAAATAAAATATAAGATTAATTAGCATTTATTTATGTGATCAATATGTTTAATTATTGAAATTCCGCAATATCTTAAAACTAAAGCATTTAACCAATGCATCCTCTCTGTATTAACTTATCGCGCAGAGACGTGGTATCTAACAGCAAGTCTTACACAGAAAATTTAGGTCACCCTGCGTGCCATGGAGAGGTCCATACTTGGAGTGTCTCTAAAAGATATCCGAGGATATCCAAAGAAGAACACAAGTATTGGAAGCTACCCAACGAACAGGCACACTAAAGTGGCAATGGGCAGAAAATACTCGTATCTTTCGAAAAGACGACGGTCGATGGGGAAGTGGAATTCATTTATCAAATAAATTCAGTAGTAGAACACTCATAAGGGGTTCGACTTAAAATTATTCATAAAAAATTAGACCATAAGAAAAACGAAATTATCTTTTTTTTGAAGCGAGAAGATCAGGCAATTTTATTGACTTTAAGGAAAAAGAACACTGAAAAAACTGAATTATTTGAAAAAAAAATCAAATTATCAGCGATTCATTTTAATTGGGAAGCGCTGTTTTAAGGGCCCCACATTTTCAGCAAAGTCAACTTGAAGCCTTTAATACGCGAAAGTCAACATAATGAGATCGTTAATCTTCACGCACGAACCAATTAAAATTATCTCACTCGTAGTAATTTGCTCATATTTAAACATTCCGCGAGTACTTTCCGCGAATAAATCTCGCAGAGTGTGTCAACCCTGAAGCTTAACTGACGCTACTATTTTTGACAGCCCTGTTTATGTACTAAAGCGATATGCTAATTATATCATCATCATCAACAGACTACGTTTTGCGATTTTTTTATGCAACCACATACAGAGTACAACCGGCTGAGACCAGTGCACTCTATGACGTCCAGTCAGATCGGATTGACGCTGTATGCGAAAAACATGTGTTGGGAATATTTCATATATATATTTATCTGTTTCTTTAAGAAATCCAGATTGTATGAAGGAGAAAACATAGGTACTGGAAGAGCATGCCAATGCTTACTGGTTACATTAAGGAATGAATTTTGGAAGCTGACAGTTCTTTGTCGACACACATTAACCGTGTATGGATGTATTTATTGATTGTGGGTGAGTGCAGGAGTATTTTTTCACTTATATCTTCAGTTGATAGCTTAGACGACAACCGGAGGGTACATTAGATAAATAGATTGTTGGTAATAAAAAATTAAAATACTAGTGAATAAATAAAATTTTAAAGAATCTTAATAATTAAAAATACAAACTTATCATTTGCAACCAACCGACATCTGTAATAATACGAATGTATCAATAACAAGGTGGAATAATTGATCTTAAAGGACCGCGCTTTGTATTGAATAGAACATTAAGGTTATCAACTGACAATACTTGGAGAAAATGCATAGGTATAATTTTAAATTAATTTTAATTTAAAAAATAACAAAAAACGACCATCGCTGGGATTTGAACTGCGAACTACACCCTTAGTTCTATTCAATTATTTAAATAATGAAAATATTTAGTTTTGATTCACAATTTATTTTTAATGATTACATGTTTCGGCCTCCTTGGAGACCGTCTTCAATAGAGAATAAATACAGACAGTGGCTTATATAGGTATGGACAAGTAATTAGTTAGTTAGTAATATGTGTAGGAACTTATTTCTTTTCTATAAGACCATTGAGCTGTACCTGCCGGCAAAATTAGGTATTGATCAATTATCTATAGAGCATTAGAAGATTGAAATATATTCTAAAAATATATATTTAAATATATTATTTGTTATCTACTCCTTTTAGTACCTTTTATTTTTGTATTTTCAAAATGTTTTGTTCTTTTGTTTTCTCTAAGAACTAAAAATTAAAGCTTCATATTTATTCAATAATAAATATAAACTGTATTTACAATATTTGGTTTTTGTCAAAGGATTACAAAATATATCACATTATTCATCGCTGCTGAAAATTCACTTGACAAACGGTTACAACCACAAATGGAAGGCTTGAAAATCGCCACTACAACTATTTTGATGAAGGTTCAACTGAAACTTTAATCCTTTCACTGAAAAAGGTATTTCGTAAACATTTCTTATACCCTTTCGGTGATAAATCTCTGAAAATATTCCTAGGATGTCGTTCATTTTGAGCTAAAAGGATCCGTTTGAGAGGTAAAGATGTTTGTGACATTTACAACATAGTTTAAAACGTTTTCATGAAGAATGTTTTTCTTCTGGTGTCAATGTGGATTCAGTTTGAGCCGCTTCTTAGAATCAAATAGTACTTAGGCCGCAGAAGCGATGGGCGTATCTGATAGCAAATCACAAAAAAATATATATATTACCATTACTATGTCCGCTCATCTAACTGAGGCATGTGAAAATCACGAGCCGCCGCTACAAGCCTCTGTTAGCTGCCATAGTCCTCTCCTTATCCCACGTCACCTCTGCCCCCCGTAGCTACGGCAAATACATTTTATGTGTAGCTCCCGACGGCCTTTCAGGACAACGGGAAACCGGGGGCTTCAAGAAAAGATAGTTGTAGTTAATTCCAGGTCCACGAAGTCCCGTTTTTCTGACAAAGTCAAACCATCTTACTCCCAGTATTTTGCGCAAACATCTGTTTTCGAAACCCATTATATGACTGCGTTGGCTCCTGGTGAAGATTTGAGCAAGATTCTAATCCGTCAAGGAGAATGGGGACAATGCAGGCGCCCTATAGATGACACTTTGTTAGTTATTAATTCTTCTCATATCAATATACCTCTGTCTATTCTTGTTGCTAGGAGTAACCTTAAAAGATGCAAAAGAGTTTGTATACCTTGAAAGTACGATCACCTGGGATGGCAGAACAAAAAGAGAAGTCAACAGACGCATACATCAAGCAAGGCTAGCTTTCAATAAAAAAAACAAAAGATCTTGAGTCAAGAAATATTAATTTAAAGCTCCAAAAGCAACTTGCCAAAACATTTGTGTAGAGCATCTTGATGTTTGGCTGTGAGACATGGAGCTTATCTGAAAGTGATAAAAAAAGCCAAGGGGCCTTTGAGATGAGCTCATACAGAAGAATTCTCGGAATTTCCTGTCCACGTCACGAACAATGAGGCTCTCAGCATAATTAAGAATATAAGAAGTCTTCTTCACGACATTGTGGAAGGAATGGTTGAGGGTAGAAACTGTAGAGAGCGCCTTAGACAAAAGTATTTGCAGCAAGTGTTCGAGGACATGAGTTGTAGCTCTTATGCTGAGCTGAAGAGGACTGCAGAGGATCAAGACGAGTGGAGATCGAGTTGCAAAATTTTGTTGCTGCAAGCCAATCCACCGGATTGATAATACGAAGAAGATTCCTCGTTCTAGGTCGTATATACACTTGAAGGTCTACTTTTGAACATATATGGTTCAATAATACCTTCAAAGCATGCCCAAGTGCTTTAAGAGTGAGTATATATAGTATCTGAGGCATTTTTCAGTAATTTTTTATTGTATTTTTTTAAGGAAATTGGATAATTAGCTTGACGGTTTTGAGGCCTGAACAATTTAATCATAAGGGGCTCCTAAGCCCATTTATTTTATTTTAGTACGTCTGTTAACTCAGTTATTAATTAAAACCTTTTAATTGTAAGTATACAGGAGTGATTGTGTCTAACAAAGAGTGACTCATATATTACGTTGGTATTCATAATATGAGAACGCTCGAGTTTCAGTTGATTGTTTCGCCAAAACTTTATAAAACAAAGGGCAATACACCACTCACGTACATTAAGAGAAACAGTCTCTAGGTGTTTAATTTCAAATATCTACCCAAGCAATGTAATTATGTAGTCGTACTTGTCAGTTCAAATTTTGTTCGTAATGCGTCAAAAATAAAATAAAATACGGATTTTAATTATATTAAGTGTTAACATCCTCCTTATCCGGTTTTGGGTACCAGTCAGCAAAGATTATAACATGCTGATGTCAATACATGTACAGATGTAATAACAACTGATAATGAGAATATATATTTAAATATATGTACTCGGCAATATTAACATTTTATTTAAGCGGTATAATTCAAAGTTTTTTTTTTTAATATAAAACTTGTTCAAAGCTCAACTTTCAGTGAAAAATTATATGAATAAAGTAGTAATTTATCGGATGAGTTAATTTTTGCTACTGAGCGCTTATTTCCCTGAAATTTAAGATTTTTCGCTTCTGTTGAAACATAAAACCTTTTATTAAGTAACAAGAAGATAGTTTCGGCGAATAAGAAAAAAAAAACTTATAATGCTTGTACAAAAGGGAAATTTATACTAGAATCTCCGTTATAGTAGTATAGATAAGGCCACGTTGCTTTCATATTGCTTATTAACCCTTTCGCATCAGTTATCAGCATAAGATTGCCCGACCGATGACATCGGTTGACGTGATATATCGTTTTGCTACTTTTGGTACGCATTGTGATATCTAACGGGTCCACCATATAACGTTTTTTTTAACTAGTGCTTATTTCGTGAATGGTAACACTTAGCTCATGTCTGATTTGATAGATAATTATTTTTATCCTTCCGCTAAACGAATACGGTTGTTTTTACGCTTGAGCAACGCTGTAAAATATTGCGACATTACTTTAAAAATCAGGCCATTTTTCTTCGAAAATGAGCTAGGAGTGGCCGTTACAGTCAATGGCTATCGTCATCGGGCCATTTTTGTTCTTAAAAATTGAAGAGGAGGATATTGGCAACATTTGGTTTCAACAAGACGGCGCTACGTGCCACACAGCCGAAGCTACACTCGATATTTTGCACCCCATTTAAAAAAAAAAATGTTATTTGGCGGACCCGTTATATGCCATGCTCTTAAATTAAATTATTTATTTATTAAAATTATGAAAGCCTTTTTTTATGTTTTTTTAAAAAACCAGGGTACAGAAGAATACAGAAGAATATTGAAATTTATATCATCATATTGAACATTGGATAACTTAATCAACCTTCATATAAAAACATAAATTACGTTTCTATGTAAGTAAATTTCTCCACTATAACTCTTGACTTACCCTTGTATTACACTGAAGACAATAAAATCACATTGATGATGCCTTCATTGAGATTTTTGTCAGTTAGCAACTGATAAGTCTATATACCAACTAGTATATCACTCTAAACATTTTTATATACGACATCATATTAATAATATATATGATACAACAGATGATGTGACCCAGTTTAACCAGCTGACATTATCGATTACTTGTCCCATGACATCACAATCTAATCTGATACTTTAATTGGTATGTTTTAGAAACTGTTCCATTTTTTTGTGCTTACGCTACTAGTCAAATTTTTGGTCATTCTAATTATTTTTGACCATGTCTTGCATGGAACCTATCAAGTTACCGATATTTACATACATTATGTAATAAACTTTCATTAAGCGTTGAACTGATCTGGGGCCTAAAATTTAAATGTATTTTTTTAGTGAAATCAACCATTTGTTCACACATAAAAATTTTAATCGTTTTGTGTAAATTTGTTAAATATTTACGACTTTACGTTAAATATCATTTTAAATTAAATATTATTAATATTAATGGCGTCTAGTTTATTGACCGTAATACAAAATATTATCAGCAATATTGCGCTAATGACCATATTAAAACGGTCAGTTTATTAATTCATTAATAATTATACGTAAATAATGAGTCACTTAGAGGATTTTGTACAAAATATGGCTTAATATAATTACCAATTTAAGGCAATTTCCCGCTTTAAAGGGTTAATCTGCACTGAATTTATAACAGTTATCTTTAGTTTTCTATTCAACATTATTTCTTTTAGTTCTCTGCTTGTGTGGTAAGCATTTGAAGGACTTAGTTTGTGAAAAATAAGTACTACATAGCCTTAGAAAGTTTTTTTTTTGTGTTCATGAAGATTAAGCAGAAGCTGTTAACTACATTTTTTATATGAACGTCAGATTATTTAAGTACAGCTCGTGTTTTCGGATAAAGCAACGAATGGAAAATAAGTTTCGTTCAGTCGATGTGTTTAGTTTAAGTCTCGAATTTTAACGGTCACAATTTTAAAACAGTTGCGGTCATAATTATCATCATTTAAAATGGTCGGAATGCATCGGTCTAACAATAAAGGGAATACATTTTTCTCGAAAAATGACAAATATTACGAGTCAATTAAGTGTAAAGCCGGTCTCGCTTCCAAAAAACTAGGTGTATTATATAGATCACGTCAAGATAACCATTGTGTGATCATAATTTCATTAAATGGGCAGAATTAATATGAAATTGCACGTATTTTATATTTATTTATTTATTTTATCAGAATTGTAATTCCAAGGTACAAAGGATAATAAAAATATAATTATAAAATAAACATTGAGTATACATAAACATACACAAAAAAAAAACATTAAAAAAATAAGAAGATCACTCGTGTCAAAGATCACAGAAATCACAGAGATCTAGAAGAACAATACCATCGACAAAAGAGGAAAAGGGTCGAGGTGTGCTGGTAGGTCATTTAAGAGAGCTATTGGCGTTGTACTGAATTGAGTGCTCGAAGCTCCACAAGTATCAACTGGAATAAAAATGCAATGGATGGCTACGAGCACGGGTGTACTTATCTAGAACGTAGAAGTTAAAACATTCATGAATCGAAGTTTTACATTGTTATTTGACTTATATACATTTTGTTAAGGAAAAACCCCATAGGCGTTAAAAAATATTATTACTTAATTAATCATACTCCTTATTCTGTTATATTATATATCTAGTTTGATCTTAATGTCACAATGGTATTGTTTGTTTCAGTGATTGGGTGTTTGGTTTGCGGTACTGCAAGCTGAGTAATTTCATAGCGAGTGTAACTGTTGCAGCAAGTGTCTTTACACTAACTGGCATCTCCTTCGATAGGTATGTTTTACGCTATATTTGATTAACGTTTTTTTCAACCGTAGTTTCGCCGTATTTTTCAGTGCGCTTAAATAAAAAAAAAGGTTAAAGCATTCAATATTATATCTACGTAAATTTAAATACTGGGCATTTTAATTATGAAAAAGGTATATTTACGAGCAAAAAGCAAAAAAGCAAAAGATATTTTTTAATCTCTTACAGTGCTGATATTAATTATAATAATCTGATGTTTTTTACAAAATAAATTCATATGCCTGAAAGGACTAAATTTTTTTACGATTTTCAACCTTGGTAGACAATTTTTAAAGCAAATTTAATATTGAAAACACGCCAAAACTCTACAAAAAATATCTAGGATTAGTTTACTTCTATTTACTTCACAGTGGTGTAGTCACAACATCACTATTCATCATCTCAATCATCAATCTCTTATAGTACACTACAATGTAGTGTACTATAAGAGTTTTCTTTGATGTTGATATCTGCCAAGCCCTACTAGATCTGTTGAAAAAACTTACTAAATAACTTGCACCTAGAGAATGCACCATTTTAAGTAGACTATAAGGAAGAACTTTTTGTTCCGGAGTCGAGATCGCGGTCCTGAAATTATAGCGTTAGCTTAATGGTGACGCCGGAAACTGAGGGTTTCGGCACCGAGGATAAGTCCAAAGATCGAAGTTGAATTGGTAATGATTTATTTGATAACATATCCCTTTTTATATCTTAGTGTAAAACATGAGTATTCTGTATTTTATAAAATTAATATTAATAAATTTATTTTCATACCCTGATCCTTACATACTTCATACATATGATCCATTCAATTTACATAGAGTGACAGAATATTGGGAGGAATAATGCCCTGTATCGTAGACGACTGTATAAATCGACGAATTCGAGCTAAGATAGAGAAATTGATTATAATTTGACAATTAATACTTTAGAGACTTTTGAATGTTTTAAAAATCATTATGTTCAAATAACGTTTTGAACAATTTTCAATTATGAATAAAGGCATATTGTCTACTATGTAAGTGTATAATAATAACAAAGGTTAATTATGTACTGTAAACTATAACTAATTGATACGTACATACAAATTCACTGCAAAAATCATTTTATTACATTTTTCTCTCATCATTCATCATCATCATCATCAGCCTGTATACTGTCACTATTGAACACCTCCCGCATGAGTCTCCATTCTCTTCGATCTTTCGCATGCACGCCATTCCCGCTTTTCTTCTGATGTCATCAGTTCATCTTGCAGGGGATCGGTCAATACTTCATGGGCGCAACCTTACTTCTCTCGTCGTTTCTTCGACAGATATATCCAGTCCATTAGTGTCGAAGAACAATAAACGGCAGACGATGGGATTCGAGCCACGAACTTTTGCAACCATTGTTCAATTCTGTCAGCACTGTCTCATAGCCATTTTTTTTATGTAAACACATACAGGACAATACCGACAGATGGTGAAAGTAATTCTGAAGTCTCATCTGCGGAATTCTATGACACTTACCATTTTGCATATGGCTAACCGCTGCATGGAGAGTGTTGATCCGCCAACAATATAGACTACAGCGCGAGTTTCACGCATCATCTTTATTATTTCTGTAATTTACATTTATGAATGGGTGGTCTTGACGGGACGACTTTCGTCTACCACCAATTTTAATTGATAGGCTATGACTAGCATTTAACGGGTGAGGGATCAAATTTACACCAACCAGGGGTATTTTAGAGCTCAGAAATCAATTAGAATACCATTTTTTATTTAATCTCCGTCGGGGATCGAACTCACGACCTTTGGCTTGCAAAGAAACGCTCTGACCGTTGAGCTATACCCGCTGGCAAATTACTTCGCACACTAAGTTGAGAGTCGTTAGTTTTTCTCCAATATTGATGAGAGAAATGTCATAGGATGATATTTGCTGTTAATTTGTATGTATATATATATTTTAAATATTTGTATAGATACATCTTTAATTATCTTTAAAATAAAGGAATTTTTAAATATATTCTAACAAATGTAAGAATTTCATTTTCGTGAAATCGGACAATCAGTATAATTTAAACAAAGGATTTTTAGAGATTTTTAGAATTTAATATGAATCTTAAGCTTTCATTCACCACTATACCTTTTTTAAAAACTACAAACATAATTTGGATTTTTTAAAATATGCTTGATTAATTATTCTATTTAACTTAGCGAAAACACTGTACAATAATTCCTTTCTTGATTTTTTTTTTCGGGATTGTACAAAGACTCTTATTAGCCTTTGTTTATATTTTAATTAATAAAAGTAGTGTAGAGAAAAAATTACCTTTACTTTCTCCCGACAGCACCTGGTTAATTAATTTGCTTTTGACTCTAAATATTGCGATGATTATTTCCACCTTTAAGCTAAGAGTATTTTTAATCCATTTACGAGTGTGTTTATACTCATATCTTGTTATCATGCAAAAGAGTTTTACTTCTATAATGATTTCATTTATTATACCATTTTGAATTATTATTTATGTCTTGATTATCTGCTGCGTATCAACAGCAGTATAGAACTGGGATGGGCAGTATTTGGAAAACTTTAGTACATTTTTGGAGCTCATTAAATAAAGGTCACCCAATGTTCCAAGACTAGAGGCCTTTGAGATGTGGTCATACAGAAAAATTCTCGTAAATTTTTGGAGAGACAACGTCACGAACTATGAGGCTCTCAGCATAATCAAGGAAGATAGGCACCTAGAAAGAATCATCTCAGAGAGGCGATCGGTCATATCATGCACCACGATGGTCTAATTCACGACATTGCGGAAGAGGGCGCCCTAGACGGGATTATTTGCAGCAAGTGTTCGAGGACATGAGTTGTAGCTCTTATGCTGAGCTAAAGAGGATTGCAGAAGATCGAAAAGAGTGGAGATCGAGATGCAAGATTTTTTTGCTGCAAACCAATCCACCGGATTGATACTACTACGAAGAATATTTCATAAAAGGATTCACGCTCGAAGGATCTCTAAAAGATGGATATATAATGAGGAGAAATATGTCTGACATTAATTAGCAGATCGCCGGGATCGTCATCGGGACGCATGGTGGATGGATGAGGAGCATGTTGTTTAAGTAAAGAACTCATCGAGAAGCACATTGACATTTATTTTACGTTAAGCAAAAAAAGACTGTGGAAATTCAGTCTTCCGTTCGGGAAACATACAATTATGTGGTCATCTATGAAACTAACCGCTCCCACATGACCTGAATCGACTGTCAAAACAATTATCAAATGGTGCTTGCAAACGCTGTTGTCTTATAACTACTTAAATCTTAAATTTAGACTAACATTTTTATACTTGCGCTTAGACGAGTAAAAAAAAGAGACAAAATATCGCCTTTTGAGACTTTTCGGCACCAGCCTTCAAAGGCTGCATCGAGTTGATATTTATTTTTATTTATTTAAGTACTCGTAATTAAATACTTATTTCGTATATTTTTATAAATAAAATAGAAATAAATTACATGCTATACATAAAAATGTGTGATGAATAGTTATGTTATCGAAAACTGTTTTTTTCTTTGATGATCTACTTTTTCGTGAAAACGTATTTTTATATTTTCGGAAAGAATTGTAGACACCGAAAAAATGTAATGAAAATCTCTGAATAATGGAAAACGTGTTCGGAATCAGGAAGAATACTTGATATATAAATAAATTTAATGTTTACTTTACAAAAAAATTATATGGTTGACTAAAATGTTACGTTATTTGTTTATTCTTGCAAGGCTTATTTGAATAATTAAAAATGGCGTTCTAGAACAATGGTGTCCAATAACTTAGATGTGATAACATCGGCCCTAATTATGGCAGTTGTTTTAAGGGAGAGGCCATTACTCTTGAACACCTGTACCAGAGATAAATAATGAATCTGCTTATTAAATATAATTGTTTTGTGAAAATGGACGGTCGTTTATTTCGTTATTTATCATTTGTAACGACAGCAAAGGCTTTCTTTTTAATACCTTATAATTATAGCGATTTCAACAAGAATTCCCTACGCTTATGGACAAGACTTAAGCTGATTGACTTTTATATTACAAATCGTGAGTTCAATCCCCGACAAAACTTAATAAAAACGTATATTTTTTTATAAATTGTTTTTATTTACAAATATCTTTAATACCCCAGTTTCGTGTAAAACATATCCTTCAACCCTCAATACACCTGTTACATAGATATAGCTGGCGGGTATCGCTAAATAGACAAAGCGTTTGCTTGACATTCCAAAGTCGTGTGTTAAATTCCCGACGAAGATTAAAAAAAAAAATTTTTAATCGATTTCTGAGCTCTTAAATATCTCAGGTCGGTGTGAATTTGATCCCTCACTCGTAAAATCCCAGTCATGACATATTCGTTCAAATTGGTGGTAGGCGAAAGTTTTTCCGAGAAGACAACGCATTCATAGTAAATTCCTTTAATAATAAGGATGATGCGTGAATATCGGGCTGTAGTTTATGGCGTTGGCGTATCAACACTCCACATGCAGCGCTTAACCATATGCAACATGGTAAGCGTCATAGAATTCCACAGATGTGACTTTAGAATTACTATCACCATCTGTGGGTATTCCTGTATGTGCTTACATAAAAAAGGCAATGACTGGCATTTTACAAGGAAGAAATCAAATTGACACCAACCAGGGATATTTATAGAGCTTAAAAATCGAATACAAACTTTTTTTTTAATCTTCGTCGCGGATTGAACCCTCAACCTTCGGATTAGTAAGCGAACGCTTTAACCACTTAGCTTTACTCACCGGCAAATTTAATATAATAGTAAAACCATTCTTGAAAACATCAAGTATCATGGAACCTACAGATGATGATTTTTTTTGAACGTGGGATTTTCTTATATAAAAAAAAACATGCGGAAATTAACAAAAATTAATATTATAATTCTTAGAATGGGTGTGATAAATTAATATTTGCTTTATTAATAAATGTCTGTCTAAGTACTGTTATATCTAGAAACACTCAGTCAGTTCCTGGTAAAGGGGGTGTTATTTTTAGTTGTTTCAATGTTTAATTATATGCTGTGTAAATTAGTAATTGGAATTTGAAGTATTTCTTAACCCTTTCGTTACGGCTCGGTGGAATACAAATTATACTGTCAATACAGCGTGAATTTTTCAAACCATTTTTTATGCTTAAAACTAGTATTTGAAGCACAAATGTACTTATCTGACCTATTTTCATATATCACATTGGTTGTTCTATCCTTAAGCTATCAGGTGATGCATAAAAAACTTTTATATTTAACAAACGTTTATTATGTAACTCCATACATGTGGTGGCATTCACACATGTGGTTTACATAAAAATCGCTCCTGTGAGGAAACCTAACGATATTTATTTACATGCTTTACAGATTCCTGTAAACAAAACATGTAGGTTGATAAAGGGAATGACTGCACTTGCAATTTCCTACCGCAGATGTCACAATGAGTACTGATAGTAGGAAAATGATATATCACGTCAACCGTTGTCAACGGCTGGGGAATCTTTGATGGCATATGCCGACAACCGATGCGAAAGGGTTAAGAAAAATATCTTTGAATGTTAAAATTAAGTTCGTTTTATATGAAAGAGTAATTATTTATTAACTACGCACTTACACGAGTATAAAACAGATACTAAATGGTAAGTTTAGTGTTAACCAAGTGGTTGACTCTCTTTACTGTCACATAAATCCGAGATTATTTTCTAATGAAACTTGAGATTTTCAAATAATTACTAGTGTTAGTTACATATGCGTGTTGTTATATAACAAATAATAAATATTTGTTTTCTTGTTATTTATATACTGGACGTCTGGTGCACGGGACATTCAGCGCACCTGACAACTGGTGGACTGGCTGTCTCGCTAACCTAACCTAACTTATCCTAAGGATTTGTCCAGTAATCGCATAGTCCAGAGATCCATAAGTCTCGTTAACGAAATAACTTTATAACTCAGGCGCCAAATGTCCATTGCACTAGACGTCCAGTGCCCCCCACATCGTTACCGATGAGTTTTTGAACGAGTTTTCTGGGAACGAAATGCAGCGGAGCAATTTTAGTGATTGAAATTCATTGAATGTTAATGGAGATGTCACTAAGCAATGTTTGTTTTTTTTTTCAGGTACCAAGCGATAGTGTGGCCTATGAAGCCTCGCATGTCGAAAACCTGTTCACTCGTCATGATAGGAATTATCTGGCTCACGGGAATGGCACTAGCTGCCCCGTGCTTACTATACTCAGCGACTGTCACATACAAGTAAGTTAATTACACAATTAACTTAAGAACTGCCAGATACAAGATATCTCGTCAAACGGTCAAAGTTTGCTTCGCCAGATACGAGATATCTCAGTAGTACTCAAAATTATGCCAAAAACAAAAAAAAAACTTTTACTGACATCTAAGAGAATTTTCAAAAAACATTTTGCTATATTAATTATTGTTTTCATCATCGAATTAACATTAATTTTGACACGTCAGAGATGTCGTTGGCGCAAGGTTTTTTTGAAAATTATATGTGATGTGCGGGGTACTGCCAAGGGGTTTTGTCCTGATTGCAGTCATTACGAAAACTCCTGTAAAACGCTCAAATTTCATTACTCCGATACTACACCACACTACATTGCCTGAGAGTTTCGATTACAATCCAGTACAAGCTTATAAGGCACTCCACAGAACTGCACCAAGCTATTTTACAGTCTATTTATTTAGTAATTACCACTCGGGTCTCGAACCGAACTATAGACTGAATAGAACTGTCATAGAAGTGCGTAGAATTTGATGTAGAATTGAATGTGTATATTTAATTTTTGATAATATTGAAACATTTCGCTAAATATTTTTAATTTAATTATATTTTACATTTATCTGTTGAGTTGAGGCATTATTATTTATTTAGATAATACTTCTAAAATAAAATGTTTTATTTTAACAAATCTTTAATGCGTATTATGTTATACCCTCGCATAAAATTTGAATTGTTTCATTCGCAAAACTCTAAAATTACTTCCCTTAACAACTTTTCAAGGGTTGAAATTCGATAAGCTGAAACATTACTTGGGCAATTATTTTTTAATTCTGCTTATTAGAAAGAAAAAAAACAGAACCAGCAGACTAAAATAATTACAAGTTAAACAAACATATTTAAATATTTTCCTTGTTTCTAAGAGCAACTTTAATTCAGTTGGCTTAACCAAATTAACATGATTATTTTAGTTGAATTATTTTATAAAAAACTTTTCTTACAATAACAACGTATTTACATTGGGAAGTACACTAAAATTCTAATCCGTAAGATAAGGTTCCCATGGCGCTTCAGTCCTGAAAAGCGCTGTTATGGTGATCCCGCAATTCTGTAGTGTACCTTGATTTCCCTACTCTAAATCCCCTCCCTAGCGAGCTGTCTGTGGAGCTCAGTCTTGGCTTGGCAACATCTAGGATTTTCTAAGGTTTGCGCGAGGTGGGTGCCAAAAATGTTGACCGTACAATAAATCTGGATGGGGTATTGTCAAACACCCTCCCTACAGCCCGAACTTAGTCCCAAGAGACTACCATCTCTTCCCTGACATGAAGAAACACCTGGGTGGAACGCATTTTGGCGATAGAGAAGAGCTGGAAAAAGTGGTTCTCAGGTATCTGCGTGGCTTGGCGGCAGATTTTTTTGACTCGGGCATTCAAAAGCTCGTATACCGCATGCAAAAATGCATTCACCTCAGTGGCGACTATGTGAAAAAATAGTCAAAAGGCTGAACATTCCAAAAAATTACGCATTCATGGAATTAAACATGTTTTACACTGTGAAAAATCACTGGGAACTTTATTTTACGGATAACCCTCGTAGTAGTAGTAGTATCTTAGAAGATAACAATGATAATATTTTTAGATTATTCGAGAAATTTGCATTTTCTTGACATACCAAGTAGGTTTTTTTTTTTGCTCGAGACCCTTTAGAAATAATTTCTTTATCATACTATATAGTGAGCTGAATCTTTTTCCATAAACTATTAAATAACGCAGTATAGTTTATATAAATGTGTTTTTAAGTATATTCTGATTAGAAATTTAACAATTTTTTTGACTTCAATTAAAAAATGAATAACAATATGATTTTTACTATTCACTTTGATATGCATTTCAATATTATTGAAATAAATATTTCATACATTGTTGTAACGTGGATTATACTGAGCACTGTGTAATCACGTGTTGGGAGACTATAGTATATATAATGAAGTCTTCATCAGTTCCAACAGGTAAGAGAACGCTTATACACTTTGGAACTGACGAAACATTCATTGATAGCGAAACTGTAGTCTTACAGCAATTGACTAATCAATGTTCATTATGATCGATGTTAAAACAAAGTACAAATTATCTTTTATATGCTTATATTATAGCGCTTATGTTATATCGTGAGCAGTAAATTCTTTTCACCTATAATTTGACCGCCGATTTACGTCATGATGACCCCACTATCTGTGGTAGAAATATCTACACATTAATTTAGTTAAATCCGTGATTCTATAATGTCCATGATCTTCTAAATTAGCCAATAAAAAAACTGCCGCTACTTACCACAAATACAGTATGGTAAAATCGGTGTGTTTAATTTTATCACTTTTTTTTTAACTATATGCTTATGGCAAGCGTCCTATAATCCATATTAACACCGTTTATCGATATACTGTTACATTTGCTTAAAGTTACAAAACTTTAAACCGGCTTAAATATAGATTATTTAACGTGATTTTTTGTGTAATTCTTTAGTGTTACTGGTCGCGTGAGAACAGCTTGCATACTTATCTGGCCTGATGGAAAACCTGACGTCTCATATATGGACTTCATGTAAGTAGTTTTTTAAACTATTTAATAACATATTTTAAAAAATACATACATTTTACTTTATACACCTAATATGCTGATACTTTAACTAGACAATTACTTCTCTAAAACTTGATGACTTTTGGCCTTTCATATAAAAAGACTGTACTGCCGCTGACTAATTGATTATATTTGTGAGAGTGACAGCCTTGTGTTATTTTTGTATCAAATTTAATACGCTTTTTATACAGTTTTTATTGTTACAATTTTTGACTCTCAGCGTTCAGTATATTGTCGCCACTTGTACTAGACGCGTAAATTCGCTTACTCTAAATGTGTCCGTAATAAAAAAATGAAAAAAAAGGTTTTTTATTAATATCAGTTCATATTATTGTAATTTAATATAATCTTCATCCAACGTCAATTTAAAATATACCATTTTATGCAATATGAAATTTTCACTTTCATCGATTTTCCACCAACATCGAAACCCTTAAATATCTCAAAATGAAAGAAACATGACTTACAATATATTCATAAAGCCTTCTTTCAATCTTCCTACACGTGCGGCCTGTGGGCTGGCTCGACCCAGAAGGAGTACAGTGCACTCCGGGTCCAATATAACAACGCCTTCCTAATGTTGTTGGGTCTGCCACGGTACTACATTACCTCAGGCATGTTAACGGAGGCGCGAGTGGATGGCTTCCATTCCATAATAGGGAAGCGTTTAGCTTCTCTGTTGGCGCGCGTTCGCGGCAGTCCCAACGCAATGGTCGCTTTGTGGGCGGATAGGTTGGACTCCCGGTTGGGGGGGCACTGGATGTGCCTTCACATGGCACATAAGAAAAATATTATTCATAAAACATGCTGTTTTTACAACAATTGGTTAAAAGCTTTTTTAACTACGTTGCTGCACATGATTATACATCTTATTTTATTTGTTTTGTTAAATATCTTATTTGTAATGTTCGTTTTTTCCACAGCTATCAGGTGCTCTTCTTCGTGGTGACTTACCTGGTTCCAATGCTGGGTATGACCTGCTTTTACACGGGCATGGGTCGCGTACTTTGGGGTTCTGGTTCCATCGGAGAGCTGACGCAACGACAACTTGACTCCATCAAATCCAAGCGCAAGGTAAACCTTCTTAATTTATTAATAATTAAATATACATATACTATACATAAAATTCTTTTTTCAACGCGTCAATCCAAACACGAAAATAATGGCAGAAGCGGGATGCGAACCGCGGACCTTGGAAACCAACTATGCCCAGGTATTCATACCGCTCAGCCGACTGGGCTATTACTGTGCCTGGACCGACTCACGTTGAAACTAGTATTAATGTCATTGTTATCATCGTATGATAGATGTCGCTATAGTATATATTCAAAGTATGTATATTTTTATAAAAATGGGCATAGTTGGTTTCCAAGGTCCGCGGTTCGCATCCCGCTTCTGCCGTTATTTTCGTGTTTGGATTGACGCGTTGAAAAAAGAATTTTATGTATAGTATATGTATATTTAATTATTAATAATATTATAATATAGTAAATGATCTATAAAAGTAGATTAGAGTATTGAAATAATAAAATAATATTCTAATAAAAATTAAAAAAAAAAATCCATACTTCTTAATTTACATATTGCATATTAACCTTTAAACGCCCAATAGTTTCCTTACGGGACCGCAGATTTGCATCGTTCAATGCCTTATTGTCCCATAGAGCAGTGCTCCGCAACCAGTGTGCCGTAAGCCGATACAGGTGTGCCGCGATCAAATAAGGCAATATTATAAATAAATAATTTTACAACGGTCCTCAAGCTCCCAGTGCCTATCGCGTATTTATGTAGACATACAACGAGGTACCAGCTTTATTAAGTTCTAAATTAAATTTAAAAAAATTGAAATTTATCAAATAAATATCTATTTTTGGCTTTAAGTGTGCCGCGGTATTCAAGGTGAGAACTTTGGTGTGCCGTAGAATCCAAAGAAGTACTTTGGTGTGCCGTAGATGAGAAAAGGTTGCGGAGCTCTGCCATAGAGGACTGCTTATGGTTCATTACGTAATCCGATTACATTAATTTATAATAACAGTATTAAAGTAAGTTCATGGAAGAATCTATTGTGCGACGAAACATTACAAACATTGGCCTGCTAGGGCATTGAACGACGCAAAATTGCGGTCCTTTATGGCACTTTAAAAGGTTAACAGAGCCATCTGTGGACTGACCAATTAAAAAGAACGAATTTATTGGAAACATTTTGAGTATCAGGCTTCAAGCTTAAAGTTATTTATTTATAAGGATTTTCCTATTATTATTATTGGTTGCATTTTTGTCTTCTTTCCACATTTGTTTCTTCTCATATCCGTTCCATATCTGTAACCTTTGTCAACTTTAATTGTGGTCACTAAGTTTTTAAATATCTGCACTTAAAGGTCCACTTGGTAACATATATGGCTTACGACAACCTGCTGTGAAATCTAAGTACTTAAAGAGGCAGTTTTCTGTAGTATCAAGGCATATTTTTGGGTGACTTTCAATTAAATCAGACGATAAGCCCAACGCTTCTGATACTAAGCCATTTTGTCCTAAAGGGTGGCGAAGTCAATCAAAATTACTATGAAGCATTAAAAGAATCACTTATATCCAAATAAAATACCAAAAATGATAATTTTGAGAACACAATTCTCAAATCTTCGCATTCTAATATTGGCGTAATAAAATTAGTATTTTTGTAATCTAATATTCTTGTTTAGGAAATCCCTTAATTAACCTCGTTTGTAACGAACTTTCCATATTTTAAACACGTGTCTTGTATGACCCCAGTTAACACATGTTAATCTTGAAAATACAATTCGAAAATTATCATTGGAGTATTTTACTTTTAGCAATGAGTATTATTAAAATAATTCATTCATTTTGTATATCGAAATCCCTTGAACGACCTCGTTTCAAAATATTTTTTCCTATCTTTAACACGTGTCCTGTGTGACCCCATTTACCAAACGTTAATTTTAAAAACTCATCTCAAAGATCTTCAGTCGAATATTGACGTAAAAAATGTGTATACATATTTACAAACGGGCAAATTTCATTTCCTATTTAATAAGCAAATGGGCTAATTTCAATTTCAAAAGGATGAATTTCATTTTCATTCATTTTCAAATATATATGTTTCTAAAAATATGGCAGATTGGATATTGCACAATCCACCCAATTCTGCTGGAATAAAAGCTTATTCATTTAATTATTTGCAAAATGGCGAAATAGACTTCCAAAAATTGTATTATTGAAATTTATTAATTTTGTATCAAAATTCTTTGATTAACCGTCGTCTTAAACCTTTCGCATTGGTTGTCGGCAAATGCCGTCAAAAATTCCCCGACCGTTGACATCGGTTGACGTGGTATATCGTATTGCTTATTTCAGTACTTATTGTGACATATACTGTAGGAAATTGGAAGTGCAGTCATTCCCTTTATCAACCTACATTCCTTACAGGAATCTTTAAAGCATGTAAATAAATATCGTAAGGTTTCGTCACAGGAGCGATTTTTCTATAAACCACATGTGTCAATGTCATCACATGTATGGAGTTACATAATGATCGTCTGTTAAATATAATTGTTTTTTATGCATCATCTGATAGCTAAAAGATTTTGGTACTTTCAGTACTCATTGTGACATCTACGGTAGGAAATTGCAGGTGCAGTCATTCCCTGTATCAACCTACATGTTTTATTTACAGGAATCTGTAAAGCATGTAAATAAATATCGTTAGGTTTCCTCACAGGAACGATTTTTCTATAAACCACATGTGTCAATGTCACCAAATATAATAATTTTTTATGCATCATCTGATAGCTAAAAGATAGAAGAACCAATGTGATCAATTAAAATAGGTCAGATAAGTACATTTATGCTTCAAATACTAGTTTTAAGCATATAAAAATGGTTTGAAAAATTCACGCCGTATTGACAGTATAATTTGTAATTTTCCGAGCCATAATGAAAGGGTTAAGAAAGACTTCAAATTTCAATTACTAATTTACACAGCGAATAATTATACATTGAATCAACTAAAAATAACACCCACTTTACCAGGAACTGACTGAGTGTTTCTAGAGATAACAGAACTTAGACAGATATTTAATAATTAAGCAATTATAATTTTTTCACACCCATTCTATAAATTATAATATTCATTTTTGCTAAAAGTTGTAAATTACTAGTTAGTATTAAGCAAAAAAAATGCATTTGAAAAATTCACGCCGTATTGACAGCATAATTTGTATTCCACCAAGCCGTAACGACAGGGTCAATGTGTTTTTTTTTATATTTAACACATGCCTTGTGTGGCCCCATTTACCATATAATAATAATAAAAGCGCATATCGAAAATCTTTAGTGAATATTGGCGTAAAATAGTGTGTAAAAGAGTTAATTTAATTTCTAAAGTGATGAATTTCATTTGCCAAATGGTGAAATAGATATTATGGAAATTTTTCATTAATTGTGTATGAAAATCCCTTGATTTACCTGGGTTTTTAATCATTAACACGTGCCTTGTGTGGCCCCATTTACTATGTGATAATCCCTCCAGCAGTTATCTCTAATGATACAGCTACCAGATGATAAGCGTACGGACGACAGAAATAATGTTGTTTGGGTCATTTTTCCCTTGGGTCAACCGTGCCTTATCTACCCAGCACCTTTTGTCCCCTTCTGCGGCCCAATTCTTCGACGCAGGTCATTTCGCAAGCGATAGAATCACAAAGGTGTACATCAGTGATTGTTAACCTTTTTGGAACTACCAAGCACTTACAATTTTATAATTTAAAAAAAAACTCAATTGTACGGTAGGAAGAAATAAGAAATGTACGGTAAAAAAATGCGATTTGAAGCTATTTCAACAATCGTTATGCCGTGCCCCTGCATTAGCACCAACGACTGCTGCGTCGCGAAGCAGCTTTCTGAGATCCAAACAACCTCTCACATCCGGCCCTCAAAATGAGAGACTCCAGCTCTGGCAACAAGTCCCATCAGAAGATTTCATTGCTCCAAAGGAAGGCCTCCCAACTGGCAAGAACCTTGACTGACGGACCTGGAAATCCCCGAACAGATTAAGAACCGGAGTTGGTAAAACAAAGGACAACCTCGATCGGTGGGGAATGCTACGACAGGGAGAGTAACTATTGTGCGACTGTGGAGACCTCACGCCTAAGATCCTGCTCCATGTACCCAAAAAGCTGCACATCCCAGGACCTAATAATAATAATAATCATAATGATAATAATAATAATAAAAGCTTTCATTCTAGTGCTGGGCAACACACGGGCTATCGATGTTGCCAGATACTGGGCAATAATAACTTGACGTCGCTGACACGAAGAAGAAGAAAAATAACTTCTACGAACAAGTTCTACGAAGCGAATTATTCAGCTACAAAATTTTCAGCTGATAAAGAAAAATGACAAGGTATAATAAGAAATAAATGGTTATTGGAAGCTGATTCTCAAAAATTATGAATACTCGTATATTTTATACTTTGTAATTTTTTTACAAACTTTATTCTAAAAGCTTACAGTTGAGCAAATTTAACACATTTTTGGATCATCGGTGCTCCGTGGAGCAAAGGTTAAAGACGACTGTTACGTAGTAACGTAAAATTAATCTTTACGTGTAATAATGGCGTATCAACAACGGTATAATTACTTATTTATTATAGTAATTAGAGACACTGTTTTAAAGTAGGGTAGTAAATTTTAGTAATCTGCATTATAGGCAGTAATTAATATTCAGTAATCGTAAGAGCAAAATATATTGTTAAATCTATACGTATTGGCATCAGCATGATATAGCCCTTGCTGACTGGTACCGAAAACCTCAATTTACAATTTCTTCTCTTATTTCGGTTCGCTTGTCGTACATGTACGTGTCGCAATATTGGCATCTTAGACTAGTTACGTAAATTGTCAATTGCGGCACTGTGCAACAGCCCATCACGAGTGCGCTCAGTCGTGTACCGACGTCGGCGAGATCGCATTGTAATGTGGCCCGGCCTGAATGCTGTGGTCCGGGCGCGAAGTTTGTAAAGTTATCGAAGCATATATTGCTTCAGATTCAGAACTCGTGTGGACGAATAAGAAATTTTGGACGTTTGATTTTGTGACAATAATGCCGTGTTATTTTGTGTGTTAACCATGATATACTTATAACATGTTTTTTTGTCACAAATCCCAACTATTTACATACGTATTTCGACACTTGTTCTGAGTGTGAGGTCGTTGACACTAAATTTGTCAATACATTTACATCACCACACTTACGTTAGTACTTCAGTACTGAATTAAAATTGTTATATATTTTGTAATGTCATTGAAGGAAAATAAATTAAAAAATGTTTAAAAATATGTATGTCAATGATAAAAGATTTACGAATTTTGGTCGTCTGTCCGGAACAGACAATGCCGTGATGTTCATGCCTCGGGCAGACTGCGACTGTCGTCACAGCCCAGCGCCGAATTTAATACAGAGACCATTTATGAAACCAATGGCGGATGCAATGACAAGACTTGTCAAACAAACAAATGGCGACGCATCACTTATACCTTATCAGACGAGCGAACAAAAATAAGAGACGAAAGAACGTTTATCGAGGCTTTTCGTAACCATCCTGCAAGGGCTTTATTTATTTATTTGACAGAACTGCAGTTCCAAGGTTCAAAGGAAAAGAAACATAGTATACATAATATAGAATAATAACATAGAATAATAAAGAAAAAAAACATAGAGTATAGATAAACATACAATACTTACAAAAGAGAAAAAAAACATAAAAGAAGAAGAAAATGACATGTTTCAAAGATCACAGAGATCTAGAAGAACAATACCATCGACAAAAGAGGAAAAGGATCGAGGTGTGCTGGTAGGCCATTTAGGAGCGCCATTGCTGTTGCACTAAATTGAGTGCTAGAAGCTCCACACATATAAATGACTTTGAGCACGGGTGTACTTATCTGGAACGTAGATGTTAAAACATTCAAGAATCCCAGGGTTGTGAATTGCACCGCGAAGAAGAAGGGATGAATGTTTGAGAGCAGCAATTTTCCTCCGGGACTCTAACGAATGGAAAGAAATCATATCTAGAAGAAAAAGTGTTGGGTTATATTCGTAATTGATTGAGTTGAATAGATAGTTACCGTGAATATAAAAAAGAGAAAAAATATATATTTTTTTAGCATGATAATGTACTTGGATTTATTGGGATTCCAAACTAAGCTCCCATATTCCAGAACAGAATATGTGAGTCTCAATAAATTTGACTTTTTATTTACATTAAATTAATACGAGATGTTCTCTACATATCCTGAAAAATAAATTTCATTGCGCTTGCTTACGAAATAACATATATATAACATTACGTAAATTGGTATGCCTACAATCCTTTAGCAATCAGATTGTAAATTCCATGAAGTGAGTGTGTACATAAATTCAAACACGTTTTTTACTTCCATGAAATTTAATTTCCTCAACCGAAAATCAATAGGAAATTCTTCCAATAAGATGCTAAAAAATTGAAGAGAAACACTCTGATGCTAGCAAACATTTTAATACGTTTTTCAGTCAAATAAATAAGTATCTGTTTCTGATTTTTTAATTGTTTTTTTACCAAGATTTTTCGTTGTTGTTAAATTTACCACTAAACTTAACTGGCGATGATAGTCGTTAAAGTTCGTTTGCTTGCCAAACTAAAGGTCGTGGGTTCGATCCCCGACGGAGATAAAAAAATATATAGATTCAATCGATTTCTAAGCTCTATAAATAGAGGTTGACGTAAATTTGATCGCTCACCCGTTAAATTATAGGCATAGCCTATTAATAAAAATTTGTGGAGACCACCCATTCATAGTAAATTCCTGTAATAATAAGGGATGATGCGTGAATGTTGAGCTATAGACTATGCTGTTGGTGGATCAAAGCTCTACATGCAGCGCTAAGCCATATGTTTAATAGAGCGGTAGAACATTACATAGTTATACTAAGGGGTAAATTCAATAAATCTAAATTTTAAGATTACTTTCGTTTTTTTTAAATTACAAAAATACAAGAATTTGGCTTAAAAAATGGAAATTCCATGAGGCTGTTCTACGTCAGGAGAGCGATTCAAATGTACGAACGACTCAACCTTGACCCGCTCCATGCGGTGGAAGCCAGCTGACTGAGAGCCACGTGGTGCTACGTCGACCGCCCTGTCACCCGCGGCCATACCGAGAAACAACCAGATTTCTCGATGGCTACTAGTTTGTAGAAGCAGCACAGGTTAGCTTATGCAAAAAAGAGAAGTACAATGCCGATCGATAAGCAAGATGGCGACCGACCGTATAAGCAACCGATATCGTTAGCTTACATGGTATGTAAAAGAGGGAATCGGAAAATAAGTTCGTCTTTTGAGTATATTTACGAAATTTCATATGTAACCAAGCTCATGTTTTTTTCACATTTCAGGTGGTGAGAATGTTCATCCTGGTGATAGTGATTTTCGGACTTTGCTGGTTGCCTTACCAGACCTACTTCATCTATACGCACTTTGACCCAAGCGTGCTGTATAAACGTTACATACAGCATGTTTACTTGGGCTTCTACTGGTTAGCCATGGCCAACGCAATGGTCAACCCGATCATCTACTACTGGATGAATGCCAAGTAAGACCATAGACTTATATATAAATAATAATAAAATTTATTTATTCAGCCACTAGTGCCAAAATCAAAATTTTAGTTACAAGAATTCCAAGCAAATACAGAGCAAAAACAAAATTTAAATTAAACAGAATAGAAAGAAGTGCATGTACACATACACCACATTATGATTATAGTGCTACTCAGTTAGTAGAGCACCGGATCCCCTCTGGATGGCCACGTGAAGGCGCATCCAGTGCCCCTCCGACCGTGAGTCCCACCTATCCGCCCACACAGCGACCATTGCGTTAGGACTTATTATGGCATGGAAGCCATCCACTTGCACCTCGGTCAACATGCCTGAGGCACTGCAGTATCGCGGCAGATCCAACAACATTCGGAAGGCGTTGTTATACTGGAGTGCACTGTAGACCTTCTATAAGTATAGCCAGTCCATAGGCCGCACGTTTTTAAAGATTGACAGAAGGCTTTAAAAAGCATCAGCTTAAAATTTTTAGTACAACGTGCAAGCCTACGAATCAATATGTTGCATCGAACCGACAGCACGCTCCGCTCCCTTCATATTTTATAAGATTTATTTAACATTTTATTATTTTTAAAACAAATGCGACGACAGAACAAGGACCAATAGAAGATAAAAAGATATCGTGTGAATTATATGATGCTCAGTTAATCAAATTAACCAGTGCTGGTTTTAGGTAGTGGCAAAGTAGGTTGGTGCTCCAGGGTGTCGAATAAACTGGGGGTACCGAGGACAACCAATCTTGCTTAGATTTTTTTTAAATATAAACAATATTGGGCGTCAAAAATAACTGTGCTAGGACATCGCAAGGTCTAAAAACTGTACTGAGATGAACTCTGTTCAAGATATCAGATATTTTCTTCATCTCATATCGGTAATTATTAGTTAAAAATTTAAATAAAATTAAGATTACTAAAGAATAGCCCAAATAACACTTTAAATATTTATTTTATGCAACTTCAAATCAAATTGACGTTAATGGCTTTTAAAAAGCGTGGAATGGGTCTCATAGTTACTAAACATTTTTTAGGGTTTTTAATGAATGATTAAATAAAACAGACGATTTCTCTCGTGACAATGGAGCGCATTGATTATCGGGTATAACCTTGCTGTTACTAAGAAAAATAATTTTCCTTTCGAAATCGATTTACGCAAACCAACAATTAAATCAATTGAATCGTCAAACAATTACGAAGGCCAACGATAATTTAATCCGATGAGTAAATATTTGAAAAGGACCAAAGTACAGTGAAAGGTTTTAGCTTTGGCTAGCCTGAAACTTCAGGCTGATATCCATGAACTGAAATCAATCATTTGAAACCCAAGAGCAACGATGAAAGCTCAATATTTCAATTATTTTTTTTCACTACGGAACATTCCAAATTTTACAATATTCAAATCGTAACTGGAGTACAATCAAGATTAATATACAAATGCAGGTACTTATGATTAAGTACTAAAACAAAGCAATAAAGACAAGCAACAGAAGGTCCCAATACCCATCAAAAAGACGACGCCAACAAATCATTTCTCCAAAGAAACTCGTGGAGTTCATGCCTGAATTGGGCCTCCCTTACGTGAAATATATCAACTTCATATATCATCATAAACTTAAAATATCTTCAAAGTTGTGTATCTGAAAATCACTTAATAATCTTGGATTTTATAAATTTAAGTATTTAATCAATGTTCCTGATGTCTAAATTTTTATTTATTTCTTTAATATTATTTATATCATTTACTTTAAGATTAATTTTAATATAAAATAGATAAGAATTTCATACCTTGTTTTCATGTGCATAACAATATGAGCACTGTTTCACTTGATGGAAGACTACAGTTTCGTGATCTATGAAATCTTCTTCATTTACAATTTGCACAAACGTACTGACGTGTAAGCGAACCATAACTGACAGAGAAAACGTTTCACTAGTGGGAAATTAATAAACATTTTTGTATAAATTCTTATGTGCTATATTTGTGCATGTGTTAAAAGAAAAAACAAAAAAACTACGTCTGGAACATTTGCTTTCGAACACGTTGTAAGACAATTCGTTCTACGAACTAACGTTAATTTTCGGGTGAAAATATCTACTTTCACGTATTTTCAACATTCCTCTAGAGTAAACCATAGCATTTATTACTAAGAAAATTTGTTTCTCAGTTTGCGGCAAATATTTTTTCGTCCCTTATTACTTTTGTAATGTATTTATATAATAAGCAAACTGACCATTGTTCGTTCGCCAAAGTTAGACTGTTTTCTTACGTTTTTTTTTACTACTTTTACAAGTATTTTTTCGTGTACGAAAATGTAGCAAAATATTATAACATTTAGCGTAACTTCTGTTTTTTGCAGAAGTTATAAATACTAGAAAAAATTCATTAGGAATAGTGATTAAAAATACATTTATTAAATATCTTCAAGCAGATATTTTCATCTCGATAATAAGGTGTTATTTTAGAAAGTGATAGAATATCCTATTTCTGACAGTATAATTTAATGTTTTGAATTTTCATATGATGGTTTAGATAGTTTTGTCCTTTTCGGCAATACTTGAATAATAAATTTGAGTATATAGAGTGAATCTCGGGCTGAACTCTATGACGTTGGCGGATCAACACTCCACATGCAGCGCTTAGACATATGCACCATGGTAAGCGTCATAGAATTCCACACATGAGACTTCAGAATTACTATTACCATCTGTCAGTATTCTCCTGTATGTGTATACATAAAAAAGAAATGCTGCAATAATAATTATAATTAAATCAACATTTGGTGGAAATCAAACCCGTGGTCTCACGCATGAAATTTGACTTATTTTAAAAATGTCACACATTCATGAATCAATACAATATTTTTTATGATATAATAGAATACCGTACTTGAATGAAAATGATCGAGTTTCCACTTAAATAAAACATTTACGGAATCGAACCTTTAAATATTTCGTCGTTTTGAAATTGTATCACATAAAAAGTAAAAAATATTACGGTTATAACGTTTGATCGCCTCTATACCCAATATAAAAAACTAATATTCATATTCACACCGCATTGACTTGAAGCGTACACGAATGGTTTGGAAAAGAGGCTTAACTACTTGACTGATATCCAACTTATCGCGGGTTCAATCAACGCGATGCTTCAAATATCATCAATATATAAGCTGTAGAATTGTTACAAAAATATTTATAAATTGCTTTGTATCTTATTTCATATTACTTTCTTCTTCGTAGTATCAATCCGGTGGATTGGTTTGCAGCAACAGAATCTTGCATCTCGATCTCCATTCCTCTCGGTCCTCCGCAACCCTTTTCAGCTCAGCATAAGCGCTACAATTCATGTCCTCGAATACTTGCTGTAAATACTCCCGTCTAGGGCGCCCTCTACAGTTTCTACCCTCAACCATCCCCTCCACAATATCGTGAAGAAGACCATCGTGGCGCATGATGTGACCAATCCATCGGGCTCGCCTCTCTGAGATGGTTCTTATTAGGTGCCTATCTTCCTTGATTATCCTGAGAACCTCATTGTTCGTGACGTGGTCTCTCCAGGAAATTCCGAGAATTCTTCTGTACGACCACATCTCAAAGGCCTCTAGTCTTTTTTATCACTTTCAGATAAGCACCATGTCTCACAGCCGTACATTAAGATGCTCCAAACAAGTGTTTTGGCAAGTTGCTTGCGGAGCCCTAAAGTAATATTCTTTGACTCAAGAATTTTGGCTTTTTATTGAAAGCTAGCCTTGCTTGATGTATTCGACTGTTGACTTCTCTTTTGTTCTGGCATCCCAGGTAATCGTACTTCAAGGTATACAAATTCTTTTGCATCTTTTAGGGGTACTCCTAGCATTGATATGTTAATTTTCTGCTGCTCATTGCGGCTTACTCTCATGACTTTGGTTTTTGTGCTGTTTATCTTCATATTGTAGTTGGAATTAAATATGTTTTCCATGGATGTCAGCGCTTCAGTGAGTTCATCTTCAGTTTCAGCAATCAGAGCAATGTCGTCAGCAAACCTTATCATATCAATCTTTTGGCCATGTATTTTAACCCCCTCTCTATGGCCCATTTTTTTTCCCTGATGTTATTAATTGCATTTTGTATGTATACGTTGAAGAGTACAGGCGACAGAGAGCATCCTTGTCTCACCCCTTGACGTATTTTTGCTTCCTTTTGGACATTACCAAGTGATATTATGGCAGCTTCTTCTTTGTAAAGTGAAAATATGAGTCTTCGTTCTTTGTATTTGACTCAATTTCTTTCATAATATCGAAGCTTCTCCCAATCTACTTTATCAAATGCTTTTTCAATGTCCACGAAGGCAATATATGTATCTTGGTCTACTTTTATCCTCTTTTCCAAGATCATACGCAGGATAAGATTGCTTCTCTGGTTCCCATTCTTTTTCTGAATCCAAATTGATCGCTAGTGAGACTATTTTCTATTTTTGGTTCAATTCTATGTAGGATTATGTTGGTCAGTATTTTGGATGCATGGGATAGAATACTGAGTGTTCGGTGTTGTTCGCATTTTGTTGTTCCGGGCTTCTTTGGCAGAGTTACAATTAGACACTTTTTGAAGTCTTCTGGCGCTATTCCTGTATTATAAATCATCTGAGTCATTGTGAACAGAGCATCTAGAGTTCCGGTTCCTGCCGACTTTATTAGTTCAGCTGGTAGGTCATCAATCCCTGGTGTTTTTCCATCTTTGAGCTTTATTAATGCGAAGTCAAATTCCTCTCGGATAATTGGGTCTCCCAAATCATCGGCGTCCACATCAGTTTCGTTTTCTATCACAATTAAAACATATTACTTTACTTTACATGAAATATAATATATTGATATGTAAGTGAATAATGGAAAATTTTATTTAACTTTGTTTTAATATGGATATCATACTGCACAATTCTTTAGTGCATTGCTTCTTAAAAAAATTAATCTATTGTAAAATCAATCAAAATTGTTATTAAACAAATAATAGACTGACGAAGTTTAACGTGTATACAAAACCGCTGCATATTTTATGTTATGGACAGTTTCTTAGCGTGATGCATAATAAACAATATAAAATAAGATTACCTATTATTTTTTATAAATATTTTTGTATAGTGGAAATAAGAAAGTCGTTCCGTGAATACCAAACTTTCTTTTTGAAATCTTCTTTGTGAGGAATGACAAAACAGCCTTCCATACTAGTCAATCCTGAGACAAGGTTGGACCATGCTAGGACATGTATTACTACTGTCCAGTCCGCGCGGTACGTGATTTAACTTACGTCAGAGGCAGTTTTTTTAAAGAGTTGCTTACAAAAAAAATCGTATATATTTATTTGTTTATATATCCATCCCTCATCATCGTCGCGGTCTTCGATCTGCTCGCTGAAAAGGTTTGAGATCTTCGAATTATGGGCGAACCTAAAAACAACACATGTGTTATGTGATGGGCTACTAACGTTTTAAAAAACATAACACAAACTGTGTATAGTCTGCCACTAAGCGTTGACGGAACGATCACACACATGTTGTGTGACCCGCCTTTAACGTTCGGCTTGGCGATTACACACATGTAGTGTAATCAGACTGGATAGTGTTGGATGCCGCAGGAGAGCATAAACTACAACAGCCTTATCTTCAAGCATAAGGGCTCGCAGCGTCCTGAAAAACCGTCAGGATCTATATGTAGAATGTACTTGGTGAAGCTTTGAGAGGCAGATCCGACATAAATGAAGCGAAGACTAAAGCGGCTTGTGCAGCAGTTTGTGACAGCCGTGCTTCAGATAGGAGTAATTTCGATAATGGATAATTTTTAAAATAGACTTTGCGTAAATGCAGAAATTTAAATAACGTCAACATTTATTTTTCAACATACAGTACTTTGACCATCTTCAAAGAAAGTAAGCGTCAAAAAATCCACGTTCAATTCTCTCATTCATTGGTATTCGCCTGTACGAGAAAAAAAAAGTTGTAACTCGTAGTTATCGTATATTTTCGAAGATAAATCCCAAATTTGGATGGCAGTCTTTGATCCAGGGGAAAAGCTTTCTTGTGTCGGCATGGGCGATATAAATTTAACGGCTCGTGCGTGAAAAAAGTTCCTGAAAAAAATTTGAATTCCAACTCATGAAAGCGTTTCAGCAAGCAGTTACAATAAATTCATGAAAGCAAGTGGAATTATGTCGTTTGCTTTTTACAGCAATGCGAACATAAATATATGTGAGAATATTTTTTTAACGTGCGTGTTTGGTGAGACTTTTTGAGAATACGTTAAAGAGAATTGAAGATACCTTCTTTTTCATAGTATCAATCCGGTGGATTGGTTTGCAGCAACAAAATCTTGCATCTTAATCTAAATAAACTCTTCTCTATTATTATGGGATCCTATTTGCTGATACATGGGATGTCATTTGGACCCTTAATGTGGTATTTTTTTTTGAATTATGTATTAACACATACAGGAGAATACCGACAGATGGTGATAGTAATTTTGATGTTTCATCTGTGGAATTCTATGACGCTTACCATGGTGCATATGGCTAAACGCTGCATGCGGATTGTTGATCCGCCAACGTCATAGACTACAGCCTGATATTCACGCATCATCCTTTATTATTACAGGAATTTACCATGAATGGGTGGTCTTCACGGGACGACTTTCGTTTATCACTAATTATATTTAATAGGCTATGACTGGCATTTTACGGGTGGATCAAATTCACACCAACCGGGAGTTTATTTTAGAGCTCATAAGTCGATTAAAAATCCTTTTTATTTTAATCTCTGTCGGGGATCGAACCCAAGATCTTTGGCTTGCAAAGCAAACGCTTTGACCATTGAGCTATGACCGCTGTATTTTCCCCTTTATTTCCGCATCCTAATGCCGTTGACTATAAAGGTTCACACATCTTTGGAGAGCATTTACTACCTCCAGGACAATAGAGTGACCTAACCAGCTTGACCTGCTGAGGTTATCTGATATTCGTTCTCTGTCTATATTGGCCGACTGATGTTGTCGCTCACCCTGTAAAGTGGTAAAACTAATGAGAAAAGTATATTTATTTAACAAAATGATACGTATATATAAATTTACAGCAAACATCATTATATGACATTACTCTCAATAAATCGAAGAAAAAACCGCGGATTCGAACGAAGAACCGTTTGCAAGCCCACTGTTCAATTTCTACTCAGCGTGGGCCCGCAGTTACTTGGAAAACTCAGTGAATCGAAAAATAAACACGTTTTATATTATTGATACGTATTATTTTTATAGATGATTAAACGTTCCGGCTAGAATCCAGGCAATATTTACCTTTGAGCTATTAAAACACTTCCGCATCGTTGCCGGCGGGTATAGTTAAGTGGTTAAAGCATCTACTTGGCAAGCCGAAGGTAGTGGTTTCGATTCCCAACGGAGATTACGGAAAAAGATTTTCAATCGATTTCTGAGCTTTAAATTTACCCCCGGTTGGTATGAATGTGATCCTTCACCCGTAAAATGCCAGTCATAGCCTATTATTCAATATTTATGGTAAACAAAAGTCTTCTCGTGAAGACCATAGTGAATTCATGTTACAATAAGGATGATGCGTGAATGTCAGGTTGTAGTTTATGACGCTGGCGAATCAACACTGCACATGAAGTGCTTTTTTAGGCAGCACCAATTACCTGGAACTCGCTACCGGAAAGTAAAAGACACCTGAAAACGGAGACAACCTTCAGAGGCAGATTTAAGAACTACCTTTTTACTTAGGCTTGAAAGGACCATCGTTCAACCCTGGATACGTGTAAGACGAAAGAATCGCAGTGAACAATGTTTGAAGCCAACTTGAATGAAAATATTGACATATTTAGTGTAATATTGCTTCAGATTCAGTGCTGGTCTTGACTGATACGAAATGTTTTTGGATGTTTGATTTTGTAACAATAATGCCGTGCTATTTGTTTGTCAAACATGATCCACTTATGACATGGTTTTTGTTGTTGCAAGTCCAACTATTTGCGTGAGTATCCCGACACTAGTTCTGAGTGTGAGGTCATTGACACTAAATATGTCAATACATTTACAATGTAATTACTTTAATAATTACTTAAAATATAAATATTTTGTAATGTTATTAAAGGAAATAAAAATAATTGAATTGAATGGAATAGTGAGGCAAAGAACTATAAATGCTCATAGAATAATATATATTTTTTTAACTGAAAGAAAATGCTTCCTGTTTCAGGTTCAGGAGTTATTTCAAGAAGGCTATGTGTGGCTGGCGTGGTTGGCTGCGGAGAAGACCCACCAAAAGCTCCGCAGAGTCCCCACAGCTGGCGGAGAGGCATTCAAATTCCGGCTCGCGGTCCAGATCAGGTTTTTACTCATTCACGTAATTACCGCCTCTTACTCACTACCTACAACCTTTGACCTCTTAGAAAGCATGTCGCACGCATCTTACTCTTGCTTGCATATTGCCTTGCTCGCGTTTTTCACATATATATATATATTAGGTGTAGTGAAAAGAAGTAGTATTACTTGACTTCAGTTTCTTTGGTATTCATTTTGTTATTAAATTTTTATTACTTCATTCATCATCATCATCATCATCAGCCTGTATACGTCCACTGTTGAACGTAAGCCTCCCGCATGAGTCTCTATCCTCTTCGATCCTCCGCCTTCCGCATCCACTACCGCTATTCTTTTTATGTCGTCAGTACATCTTACAGGGGGTCGGCCGATGCTTTGTTTGCCAGTTCTTGGGCGCCATTCCAATACTTTTCTTCCCCATCGACCGTCGTCTCTTCTACAGATTATTATACTATTACCACATATTTACCAATAGTTACCGCAAAACATTAAAAATATTATTATTATTACTTAACAATGAAGACATTTTGCTTATTTATATTTTCGTATAATTATGTTTTGAATGTGTAAGTCATCATTAACATTATTCAGTCCGCGCGTTACGCGATTAAGATTACGCTGGAGGCGGACTATTTTTTAAAGAATTGCTAAGTCCATCGTCATGTGTTCAAATAACATTAAATATGACCCTCACTGAAAATGTTTGAGATCTTTGAATTATGGTCGAAAGTAAAAACAACACGTATGTTGTGTGATCGGCCACTAACGTTTGAAAAAACATCACAAGCTGTGTATAATCGGCCACTAAGCGCTGGCGGAACGATCACACACCAGTTGTGTGACCGGCCTTAAGCGTTCGGCCTGGTGATTACACACATATTGTGTAATCGGACTGGATAGTGTTAACTTGTGTATATCCAATGCTAAACGTAGGTCTCCCGCATGGAGTCCCTATCCTTCGCAATCCTATAAATTCAAAATAACATTTTCCTAATTTAATATTATTTTTTTATAAATGCATGCAGAAGAGCACAACCTGAGTAATGTAGAGACCAGTGTGACTGGACGTTTATTTTGTTTCTTGATTGTTTAAATATAGAGACATAGACACTGCCAGTTCTTGGTCGATACATACTTATCATGTAGCACCATTCCAACATCTTCCTTTCTCATCTGCCATTGTCTTTTCAGCAGATATGTGTCCCCTACATTGTCAATATACTGTAAAAAAAAATTAGGTTATGTATGTTCTACTTACCGTAAATCTTATTTAGATATTAAATGTACCGTTTTCAGAATTTTATCTTTCGAGAAAAGTACAAGCACATTTCGCAAACTGGTTTATTCTGTAATTATTCCCGAATTTTTTAACTCTTTTTCACTAGATACACTATAAATATAGTTTTTATCACTTCTGTATGCATTTTTATAACTGTTCTTAGAAAAATATTTTTTCTACGTAAAAGAGTTTCTTTTTTAGTGAATTGATTTATTAAGTCTAGACATTTTTATTTTACAACTAATTATCTCTCAACGGTCTAGAAGCGATCACAAAAATTAAATAAGTATATTCTTATAGATTTAATTTAAGATTATTTTGTAGATGATAGTTTTTTAATTATGATTCATATTTCTTTATATATTTATTACAAATAAAATGTAGAAAAAAATGTGTTTAGTACACCGTTAACTATACACAAGATTAAACTAAACGTAGGGATCAAAAATAAAAATAAAAAGTGGAGTGGTTATCTTTCTATAATTTCAATTTGAAATTTGATTCGGAAAAAAAATAATGTTTTCTAACATATTTTCAATTAAATTATTTTGAATGGAATATTTAAAACAACAAAGAAGCCGTTCATATTATTACAACTATTTACTAAAACCAATTACTCCAAAAAAAGCAATTCCTCGGAGGTATCGGGCAAAACATGGTTAACATAGCGCGAATAAAGGATATATCAAGGTCTGCCGCATACCGCCGCATGGAGCTGGTTAAGGTTGAGTCGTTCCAGATTTTTAATTGCTCTCCTGGCCGTAGCGCAGTATCAGAGCATTTGCATTAACGCATTAGTCAATTTGTTTCTTGGTTCAGTATTGACATCCCCGTTGTTCAAAAGAACAACTTCTTGTCGCCAGGATAATGATCAGAACGTGAGCAAATGAGCTGTTTGAGTCAGTAAACATTTTAGTGAAGCACATTGAAATATATTTAAGTAAAATATTGACAAACTTCCGTTATCCGCCCGAAATGTAACATACTGCTTCAGGTCTCAGACAGATCACGACTACGGTTTAGCGCTCACATTGGGTGACAGCCCAGCGCCAAAATTAATACTGTGGCCAATTACGGTACTAGTTCCGCCAATGACAGGACCTGTCAAATAAACGAGATGGCGACGTAGCATCATATTTATTGACTCCTTAAATAAAGACTTTAATGTGTGTGTGTCAGACGAGAGAAGAAAAATAAGAGACGAAATATTTTATATCGAGGCTTTTCGGCTCCAGCCTTCAAGGCCTATATTGAGCTGATATCAGTATGTTTGTCTTTTTTTTAGGAGCCGCCGAAGAATACAAAGAGGGAAACAACCAGAGTACGCAGACGTACGATATTCGGTACAGCCTGACTCACCAGCACCCGCAAACCACCAGTAGGGAACCCCTGCTCAGGCGCGACTCTCATCGCGTCCGCTTCCCTGCCAGCGTGACGGGACACGCGCACGCGCACCCGCACGTGCACGCCCACGTGCGCGACGACAAGCACCACTACAGCATCACGAGCCGCGTGTGAGGCGCGCACTGCGCAGCTGCCACCGCGCACGAGCCCGTGCGCGCGATCGCATGGTGATTTCAACGCGCGTCGACATTGTCCACGCGCATCTGCGTGATCGTCAAACGCGCAGATTGAATCGCGCGGTGATTTCAACGCGCGCCGACATTGTCCACGCGCATCTGCGTGATCTTCAAGCATGCAGATTGAATCGCGCAAACACGTGGTGACTTTAGCGCTCATCTGCGTGATTTTGAAGCATGCAGATTGAATCGCCTGTGGAGCATGCGCAGCTGCGGTTAAATGTGAAATGTGAGCTTATAGCGTCGGGTTAATCAGTCGGCTCTCTAATTAAATCACAGATTACGTTTCCAACATTGATGACAACAGGTTACTTATAAGCAGTGTTATGCATTACATTATAGCAAAACACAAACAACACCTAGCTGGCAGCCTTGTGTGACCTACTCTTTACTGTACCGTAAACCTTAAAAAATTTTTTTTATGATGACTATTTTTTCTAATTAGGTGGTGGATTTCATTGAATAAAACAAACTGCCAGCCTGTATGCTCAGTGGTCAAAGCGTTTGCTTTGCAAGCCAAAGGTCATGGGTTCGATCCCCGACGGAGATTAAAAAATATATTTTTTTAATCGATTTCTGAACACTAAAATAGTTGGACTGAATTTGATCCCTCACCCGTAAAATGCCAGTCATAGCATATTAATTTAATATGGTGGTAGACGAAAGTTGTCCCGTGAAGACCACCCATTCATACACTAAATTCCTGTAATAATACAGATGATGCGTGAATCTCGCGCTGTAGTCTATGACGTTGGCAGATCGACACTTCACATGCAGCGCTTAGCCACATGCAATATGATAAGCGTCATAAAATTCCACAGATGAGACTTCAGAATTACTATCACCATCTGTCGGTATTCTCCTATATGTGTTTATATAAAAAAAACTAAAGCAGCTTTTTCGTAGCTCCTAGTATCTCTTCAACCTGCAAACCTGTTGACTACATACCGCTTATGTTGAATTTTAGTGAAGTAAAAACAAATTTAACAAATTTGCATGATCTAATTAAAATTAAATTACAAACCTTTTTGTATACTATACTCAGCTGTCACTTAATATGATACATCCAATTACCATTGATTTTAAAAACATCAAATTAATCCATTTCAATTATAATACGGTGATTCTGTTCCATTACAATCTCCTCTAATACTTTTTCCTTGTTTGAGAAATGTCATTCCAATCATAGTGAGTATATTCATCAAATTTTGAACCAAAACATTCCATATTGGAAATATAACGGGTCCGCCAAATAACTTTTTTTTTTAAATGGGGCGCAAAACATCGAGTGTATCTTCGGCTGTGTGGCACGTAGCGTCGTGCTGTTTAAACCAAATGTTGCCAATATCCTCCTCTTCAATTTTTGTCAACAAAAATGGCCCGATAACGATTGCCATTGACTGTAACGGCCACTACTTGCTCATTTTCGAAGAAAATGGCCTTATTTTCAAAGTAATGTCGCAATATTTCCCAGCGTTGTTCAAGCGTATACACAACCATATTCGCTCAGCGGAAAGATAAAACTAATTATCTGTTAAATCAGACATGAGCTAAGTGTTACCATTCACGAAATATGCATTAGTTGAAAAAAACGTTAGATGGCGGACCCTATAGCTTACTACTCTTGACGATGAACATTGGTACATTAATCGAATGATACGAGTACATTTAAAAACACTTGATACAACAACTTTTTTGTTTTAGTTTTACTTACCAATTCATCATGGAGGAGATGTAAATTCATGGTTCGTGAGCGTTTCGGGGAGAACTTTGTGTCTCGAGGGCTGGAGCATGACTGCTGTCTATTGGTAACACTGCATTGGCGCGCTCTGTGAACGTGGTGTTGCCACAAAAGTGCTATACATAGTTGAGTAGAAGAAATAATACTCTAAAGCGAAGAAAGACAATACTAACCAATCACATGAGAGATGTTGTAGTAAGAAAATAATCTGGATATGATAATTCTTGATTAACTCTTGTCGTATTAACATTTTCGTTTACTAAAGGAATGAGATTTCGTCGGGACTGTCATTGGGACGCGTGGAGAGGGATTCGGACCATGACACAAACAACAAGATTTTTTTTAAGCACATTGTAATGTATTTAATAAAATAGATTGACATCTTTGTTATTCGCCTCAGGCCCCGAACAATGAACGATCTACCTCCGTCGAGAACCAAACCGAAGCGAATCAGAGCGCTCCGTAACACTGCAGCGCCCACCTATCACCTGTCCTTTTGACGAATTATTTATCACAACAAACAAAATGGCGGTTCAAAGCCATTTATTATATAATATTACTAACATTTTTATGTATGAGATGAAATATCATATATCGAAGCTTTTTCGACACCAGCCTGCAAGGGATATATAAACTGATGTCAGTATCGATCATCATTGGATGTTAATAAATATCATTGAATATATATTAGACATGCTGTGAGTCTATTGAAAGAGAGGGGAAACTAATGCGCTGGAGTATTTTTTTGAACTGTTTTAGTGATGTGACAAAAGATCCGTTATTGGATAGTTCATTTGATAAGTAATAACGAGTATCAAATATATTACATAAATATTACTAAAATGGAGTGAGATTTAAAAAAAAACCTTGTTATTCGTTGGACTGTTGTTCTTGGCGTAAAAATTATAATGTTGTATTGCTTCCATAAAAAATGTGTTAAATTCATTAATTGAATTTTCAGTGAGATTAGAAAACAATGTTAAAAAAAATGTATTGTTTAATGTTATGCGAGTGAGAGTTGAACAAAATAACGTATTTTCTCTGTAAAATCAGCTATAGTACTAAGAAAAAATAAACGGTGTCATGACCTATCGACCCCAGACAATTCATTCATCGACTCATCGGTGATGTCGTGTAGCGCACTGGACGTCTGGTGCACTGGTTCTCTCGCTAACCTAACTTAAACTAACCTAAAGATTTTTCCAGTGATCGTAGACTCCAGAGATTCATAGGTGTCGTTCAAGAAATAACTTAGATTAGGTTAAGTTACTTTAACGAGACATCCAGTGCACCAGTTGTCCCGTGCACCAAATATCCCGTGCACCAGACATCAAACAAACTTATACCACATTTTCATAAAACTTATATGCCTTCTTTCTTTAAGTATATGTATATAATGTTAACACTATATTAAATATAAATACAGTGGTACCTTGTCATATGAGTGCACCAACATACGATTATTTGAGATACGAGCCGTCGATCGAGCGATTTTTTGCTTTGAAATACGAGCAAAATTTGAGATACGAGCAATCGGCTTAGCAAACACACAGAAAGGTCGCAACTGGTCGTGCATCGGAGCTATTTAAATGACACTTTGAGATACGAGTACTTTGAAATACGAGCAAGATTACGGAACGAAATAAACTCACATGTCAAAGTACCACTGTATTTGAATCATTGAAATGCTTAATTGACACCTAATTCTTCGTAAAAATCATATTTTCTCATATATATATATATATTATATTATGTAAAATAATTAGGTAAATAACGATATTTCATATTTTACGGAATTCTATATATAAATAAACGATAAATCGTTTAAGTTGATTTAAACATTTTTTATAAACTTTTTTTTATCAAATTAATTTTACGTTTAAAGTAATGTTAAGCTAAAATGAAACAATTAGTAATGTATAATTTACTAGATTTATAAATATTATATATATTATATACTGTAATTACATATACTGTTGCTAATACATACGAAATATGAGCTTATCATCTTATTAAATCGATGTAATTTTTTAAGCAATGTAAAGAAAACATACAAAATACTTTGTAAATAATATTATTCAATAAGCTATATTGTAAGAGTGTCGGGTTAATCACTTAAGCCTCTGAAAAATCACACATTACGTTTTTACCTTTGCGTTTCACAGTACAATAGACTTTTTAATATTGTAATTGTAATTAATACATTCTGTGAATAGTTAAGACTATATGCTCTAACTAAAATATTTTTTCCCAAAGGAGAACACAAGCTTTGTAATTATCTGTCTCTTGTTATAAATATTAACCATATTTCATTAATATGTTTTTCTTTATTTTGCTTAAGGTGTTAATTATTAAAAAATGAAACCATTGCATTTTTCAAATTGTTCAAAAGCTAAGCCCATATTTATCATAATTATATTATTTAATTTATTGACACCATCATCGTCAATTTAATACGTGTAATACATAGTAGTGTTTTAATAGAAAGTTTTTTTTTTCATGATGATACAAAACATCACTATATGTACATATTTTATTTATGCCATTTATATTATAATACCATAAATATTTTTAGCAGTGACATCTGTATATAACTTTTCAAATATTTTACACACTTCATAATTATTTTACAAAAAGTTTATAGTGTTTTTGTAGAGATGTCGTCTACAATAATATTATTTTTTAAATTATTTTATATATGTAGTATCGAATATTTTTTACGCTAGTAAGTTTTTGTTTTCTGAATATTTTTGTAATATTTTACAATGTATCTATGAAATTTTACGCTGTTTTTAATATGCGCTCATTCATTGTGAGGTTGTACCAGAAATAAAAAATGTATATTCGCTTACACAGACGTTTTTATTTTTATGTTACTTTAAGATGTTACGCTTATTTTTCTATACGGATTATGCATTTAAAACATTAATAACACACAAATAAAAGTTTATTTATACGGTTTATGTCTTAAATTTCTCTTTTATCTTGTCAATCAATTATCACTTTATATGATACACTTGTTGATAAATTATTACGATAGTAAGGAACGCGAACGAATTAAAAAATAAAAAGGTATGATACGGATAGAAACATCGAATCAAAATATGTTTATCTTTATAAATATTGTAAATACATAAATACGTGTTTATTACTTATTTATGTGTAAAAATTACTAATTTATGATTGCATGTAAATTATCTTTAGAAATAAAACGACTCATATGTGATTTTTTTCAAATAATGATATTTTTTGCCATTTTTTCTCTGTATATAACCAATCTAAGAATGTAGTCTTCATTGAAAAATCATAATGAAAAGAGCGTGTTTTGTTACATGTGTCACAGAATCCATCAAGTCATTTGACATATTTGTATAGGTATTTCAACGATAAACAACTTCTTCTTCTATATAAAGGACAAATCCGACCTATCCTCAAAATACCTTCTAAGCTTAATTGACTCATTTCAAAGTAGAGCAATTCGTTTGATAATGATTGACATTCTTACGTCTAACTTACCTGCAATCAATGGAACACAGGCGTAAGGTTGTGACTTAGTCTTTTTACCGTTATTACCACGGTCGCTGCTCTTTGGAACTTAAAGAACTAATTCATCCTGAACCCTCCCACAACCGACAAACTCGTCTTACACTTGACGAACGTCCATACACGGTTAATGTGTGTCGACCAAGAACCGGCAGTTTCCAAAGTTCCTTCCTTTATGCCACCGGTAAGCTTTGGAATGCTCTTCTAGCGTCTGTATTTCCTCTATCCAACAATATGGATCTCTTCAAGAAACCGGTTCTGCATGCAGCGTACAGCCTCCCTGGCTGAGCGACATAGAGTGCACTAGTCTTGACCAGCTGAGCTCTCCTGCATGCGATTACATAAAAAAAAACATTATTTTACATTACATTTTTAAAAAAAAATATGCTACTTTAATTCATAGTTTGTCATTTATTTATTTTTCGATTGAAAAAAAAAATAGTTTCTAGGCACTTTTGAATTGTTACATGAACGATGTTTTTTTTTCATCTCCTTATCCAACTTTATGGTTTCAACACGAGCGAAACGAATTTCACGATTGAGCAATCATTATAAAGAGACACAGCCATACAAATATAATATCAAAATGTATCTCTCTTTTCGTTTCATGTTTCGAATTTCTGTGATTATTTTTTGTCAACATAAAAACACTAAGTTTTGATACAAAGATTTATAGGTTATTATTTCTGTGTGGACATATTAAGGCAATCATGCGATTCGTATCACCCATCTCTTTTGATCCCTCACACGTAAAATTCCAATCATAGCCTATTAATCATAATTGGTTGTAGACGAAAGTCGTCCCGTGAAGACCACGCATTCATAGTAAATTTATGAAATAATAATAATGATGCGTGAATGTCGGGCTGTAGTCTATGACGTTGGCGGATCAACGTGCAGCGCTTATCAATGTGTGAAATGGTATGCGTCATTGCATCCACAGATAGAAAAACTTAGAATCACTATCACCATCTGTCGGTATTCTGCTGAATGTGTTAACATAATAAAAACTGTAAAATAATAATTATAGTAATCATAAGCTGTATAAAGATATTGTTAAATCTTAAACAAATAATTATGTAAGTTGTTTGATAATGTTATATTAAGAAAGATTATAATATTTCAGTTAGGAATGTAATAAAATAATTTCATTAGCATTTTTAAATTATTTCTTTATAGCTTTTTATTTTGTAATTTATTTTTCAAATATTTTTATAAATTATTTTTTGAAATTAAAAATATGTTTATCAATATTTTACAATATATTTCGATTTCTAATGGTATAGTTTGTATTGTTTGATAATGTATAGTAATAAATTACTATAATAATTGTAATATAATATAATGTTTTGTTTTTAAATTATAAAATGTGAAATATTAAAATGTTTTCAAAATAATCATTGCATTTTTGTTGTTTGGTATATAATAATTGTATTGACATCCTCCTCTCTAAAAGGGTGGTTATTCAGTCGCGTGGTGGAAGGATGAGGATCAGATTAATAACACAAAGACTTTTTCTGAAACACATTTAATTTTACAAACTTCCGGCCCTAGCGGAATAACATGCCTGACTGGCCATAATACGACCTTTTCGCCGTCGGCACATAACTTTCTGGCTGTGTGCCGTGGTCGGTGACTCCCAGTGTCGCAAATAGCGATCTATATAACTAGTCCTCCTAACGGCATTGCAAAATGACAACACATGCGTGTCCGATGAGCAACCGAAAATAAGAGACGAAAAATTGTATATCGAGGTTTTCGGTACCAGTCAGAAAGGGCTATATCATGCTGATGTCAGTATATAAGAAAATTAAGATCGTGAGAAACATATAACACTATGTCTCATTTACGATATCTTTAAAAAAAACATATTTTTTTTAAATTAAATCGAATCCACATACTTCATCTTTCTTTTTGGCTACATCATTAATTAAATTATAATTTAAAAAATACAAAAGAAAAACTTTAAAAAAATCACAAGCACTGAGTTTTAAACTCAAAATACTATGGGACTGGTGGTAATTTCTTTACACTCACAAAATTTATCAGTAAATCCAATGAATCAATCAGTTCTAGGAAATCGAGTGATTGGCCTGATGCTACCGGGGATTGGACCATTAATTCATAAGAGGCGGCTCACTCCGACCATGTGGGTCAGCTGAGGTACATAAAAATGTGTAGTTAAAATGAAAAGGAGTATAATATTGTGGCTTTTGGGTTTAGCCGTGTGTGGTGAATTTCTTCTATCCAATATTTCGACCGCCATTGCAGGGGTCTTCTTCAGAGTTGATGACTTTAGTGACCCTGTAGAAGACCCCTGCAATGGCGGTCGAAATATTGGTTAGAAGAAATTCGCCACACACGGCTAATCACAAAGCCACAATATCAAATCTGGTCGTGAAAACTTAAGAAGTTATTTACGAAAAGGAGTATGTGTGGAGAAGTTGGTTAATGATGGGATAACGCTGCTTGGAGGGGAAATGGGATGGTAGGCAGCGATCGGTTCAGGCACCTCGGAATTACAAAAACTTTGAATTTCTGATTTAATAAGCCCCCTAGAGAGTAGAAATTTAGGGTGATAAAAAAAACATGGGAATCAATTAAAACATGTAATATAAATATATTGTCACATAGTCAAATAAATAAAATAATTATATCGGGTCCGCCATCTAACGTTTTTTTTTTCAACTAGTGCTTATTTCGTGAATGGTAACACTTAGCTCGTGTTTGATTTAACAAGTAATTAGATTTATCTTTCCGCTAAACGAATATGGTTGTGTATACGCTTGAACAACGCTGGAAAATATTGCGACATTACTTTGAAAATCAGGCCATTTTTCTTCAAAATGAGCAAAGAGTGGCCGTTACAGTCAATGGCAATCGTTATCGGGCCATTTTTATTCACAAATATTGAAGAGGAGGATATTGGCAACATTTGGTTTCAACAAGACGGCGCTACGAGCCACACAGCCGAAGCTACACTCGATGTTTTGCGCCCCATTTTCAAAAAAAAAAGTCATTTGGCGGACCCTTTATAATATTGTAGAGGCATCATCAATGTGATTAATTCGACGCTCCCATAATGCATACATCACATCCAAATAAAATATTACAAATTAAACTTATGACTAAAGCTTGAAATTTTCAGTCACCACTTTCACACATGCAAGTAAAGTTGACAGTTCTTAGGTTAAGATGTTGTGTTTCACGGTAATTGTTCACAAGTCGACGCCCATCCAACCCAATCAAAGATCTGAAGATCTCCAACTGAAACGACCAACAAAAAATGTATGTTAACCCTTTCGCATCGGTTGTCGGCATATGCCGTCATAAGATTCCCCGACCGTTAACATCGGGTGATATATCGTTTTGCTACTTTCTTAGAATAGTTTTGTATGCATCATATGATAGCTTAAAGATACAAGAACCAATGTTATTTATAAAAATACACAAGAAAAGTAAATTTATGCTTCAAATACTATTTGTATAATTGACAGTATAATTTGTATTCGAGCCGAGCCGTAATGAAAGGGTTAAGAAATATTAAAATTATATTTGGGCATAATAAAGGGTTCGCCGTCTAACGTTTTTTTTTTTCAACTTGTACTTATTTCGTGAATAGTAACACTTAGCTCATGTCTGATTTGACAAATAATTATTTATATCCTTCCGCTAAGCGAATATGGTTGTGTATACGCTTGAACAATGCTGGAAAATATTGTGACATTACTTTGAAAATCAGGTAATTTTCCTTCAAAAATGAGCAAGGAGTGGCCGTTACAGTCAATGGCGATCGTTATCGGGCCATTTTTGTTCACAAAAATTGAAGAAGAGGATATTGTCAACATTTGGTTTCAACAGGACGGCGCTACGTGCCACACAGCCGAAGCTACACTCGATGTTTTGCGCCCCATTTTCAAAAAAAAAAAGTTATTTGGCGGACCCTTTATTTGTTAGTACAGGTATGTAACTAATAAATTTTAAAAAATGAATTGTGGTTGGATTTAAATGTTTTCAATGAAATTTAAATGAACTCACGAAAAATATTAAAATATCAAATTATGTAAAGTAATTTCCTTAAAAAAAGTAAACGGGACAAACCTAGCCTTACCTTAACTTATGTAAAGTGTCCTACATTTCATTTATAAAATATATATTTTCAATGATAATTATTACTCCATAATGCCTCTTTCGGCTAATGTAAATATTTTGTCGATCTACAAAAATTGATATCAAATTGCAAGCAAAAACTATTGGTAAGGTAATTATACAATACTTGCATCAGAAGTTGAGATGTCGATAGTTGTTGATGGAATGATCCACTGAACAACTTGGTCACAAGGAGGTGTTGTTAGAGACCCCTCGTAGTGGTAAAAGTTCCCTGTAGCGTTGATGTGGAGAAAGAACTCATTCAGTGGCAAAAATGCTTCAGAGTCAATTTTTCCACTTCGGATGTATTCCCCCAACCACCCAGCTATACGAGCAATACCAACGTTTGATTTGGTCGCTTCCTGAAAAAAACATGTATAATGCTATGTGAAAGTGAAAAACGAGCACATCAGAGGGAGCGTCAAGGTAGCCCCCATTGTAGACAAAGCGAGAAAAAGCCGCCTGCGCTTGTATGGACATGTGTGTAGGCGGGAAAGCACACACATTGTGAACGCAGCCCTGCAGCTGGAGGCGGGAAGGCTGGGACTGGGTCGGCCTCCTGCAACATGGCTCAAGACAGTCAAGAAGGACGTGGAACGTCTTGGAGTCGACAGCGAGCTTATCTTCGATCGAGCATCTTGAAAAAATGCTATTAGGAGAGCCGACGCCAAGTTAATGGGATATGGCCAGGAAAAAGAGGAGAAGAATGACTGAACATTATTTTAGATGAAATCAATATTGTAGGACATAATCTTTTATATCGATCGTCAACATCTTGTTTAACAATCGGCATTGTACTTTTCTCGTTTCCAGAAGCTGACCAGCAGCGCTATGAGAGAACCAGTTAGTTCCCGGTGTAGCGGTGGGTGACATAGCGCCAATCAAAAACGAGCGAGGCACTGTCTACGTCTGCCGTATACCGCGCTTGTGAGTGGGTCGAGGTTGAGTCTTTTTGTGATTTTAGATCGTTTTCCTGGCCGTAGGGCAGAATCAAGGCATCAGCATTGACGCGTGTATTAGTTTTTAGTCTAATTCTGTATTTCTTTTTTAAGCAACGGCTTACTCTCATTTAAAGTAATAAATTGGATACGACAGATATGAAAAGATAGAAAATCCATAAAAACTTGTGATTTTTTATATTTAATCTAAACACAGGAAAATACCATGTGATAATTATACTTAAAATATATTGAAGTAGAATTATAATTAAATGTGAAATATGCACATGATGTTTGCAATTACGATTATTGAAAAAACTTACGATTATTAGTTGACCTATGACAGCCACTGCATTACGATTTCCGGAAGCTATTGCATTTGCCAGATTACTACAATAAATAAAATTACGGTTTCGTTAATGATGATGATGATGAATATTAATTTTAATAATTAATAAATTAGCAAATACGTCTTAACTCTAAAATTAAACATTAAGATATTTTAGTCATAAGCATATGTTACCCGTAAATTGTATTGTAATGGACCAAGTGCATCTCCATAGAAAATCTGTATCCTTGAATGGTATGTTCAGAACCTCTATCACTTGAAGAGCCCCAGTGCCAGTGGAGTTGTGCGAGGCGGTAAGTTCCGGTCATAGGGCCACCACTTATTGACGGAGCGTTCTCAATTGTCCACAAAGCGTTCGCGTTAACTGAAACCATAATTGAAACATTTGACTCATGCCGGTACGTTGTGTGGACGAACACAGGCTGATGATGATGATTGTGTGGTGTCTTATATGCTTCATACAATTCAACTGCAACGACGCTTCTGAACGTACATCATTTGCGATGATAATACAATATTTGAACGATTTGTCGAGGAATATAAAATAACGAAGAAACAGTTAATGCGAGATTATTTCATTATTACTTATGAGTGTTATTTTTATTTTTATATTTCAACACATACAGGAGAATACCGACTAATAGTGATAATAATGCTGACGTTTCATCTGGGGATTGTATGACGCTTACGATGTTAAATATGGCTTAGCGCTACATATGTATTAATCCGCCAACGTCATAGACTTCAGCCCGACAGTCACGCACCATCAATTTATTACAGAAAATCATTATGAATGGGTGCTGTTCATGAGACGACTTACTTCTAACATAAATTTTAATTGATTAGCTATGACTGGCAATTTACGGGTGAGGTGTTAAATTCACACCACCATAAAGTAATTGATTCGATCACACATATATGAAAAGATAGCAATTTCATACCAACTTGTAATTTTTTAAATTTTATCTTAACACGGGAGAATACCACGTGATGAGAATACCACACAATGGTATAGCTTTGGAAATCGATTACGAACTTTTTTCTTAATTTGCATCGAGGATCGAACCCACGACTTGAAAAGAGTTTGAAAATAAAATGCTTTCGTCACTAAGCTGTATAGTCCGGTTTGTTGAAATTATACAAAATGAACAATCCATGTGGGGTAAGAGATTGTTGAAAAACGGTTCAACGGTGATTCGTTGTATACGACAAATATAACAAATATAAATTATTTGAAACATTATTTTCTACAATATTTTGACATCCTTCTCTCTAAGTTCGTCAATTAATTGCGTGGTGGCAGGATGAGGAGCATATTAACAACACAAAGACTTATATAGGGTCCGCCATCTAATGTTTTTTTTTTTGAATTAGTGCTTATTTCGTGAATGGTAACATTAAGTTCATGTCTGATTTAACAGATAATTAGTTTTATCTTTCCGCTAAACGAATATGGTTGTGTATACGCTTGAACAACGCTGAAAAATATTACGACATTACTTTGAAAATCATGCTATTGTCCGCCATTTAACGTTTTTTTTTTAACTAGTACTTATTTCGTGAATGGTAACACTTAACTCATGTCTGATTTAAAAAATAATTAGTATTATTCTTCCGCTAAACGAACAAGGTTGTATTTATGCTTGAACAACGCTGAAAAATATTGCGACATTACTTTGAAAATCAAGCCATTTTCCTTCAAAAATGAGCAAGGAGTGGCCGTTACAGTGAATGGCGATCGTTATCGGGCCATTTTTGTTCACAAAAATTAAAGAAGAGGATATTGGCAACATTTGGTTTCAACAAGACGGTGCTACGTGCCACACAGCCGAAGCTACACTCGATGTTTTGTGCCCCATTTTCAAAAAAAAAAAGTTATTTGGCGGACCCTTTATATTCACGATAAACTTTACGAACTTCCGACCTAGGCGGAATAACATGCCCGGCCGACCATCATACGATTTTCTGCCGCCGTCGGCACACAACTGACTGGGTGCCGTGTTCGGTGACAACCAGCGCCGCAAGAGGCGATTTATATAACTAACGTCACACCCGTGACCGGACTTGTCGAAAATGCCAATATGACGACACATACATGTACGACAAGCGAACAGAAATAAGATACGAAAGATTGTACATCGAGGTTTTCGATACCAGTCAGCAAAAGCTATATCATCCTGATGTCAATTGATTTTATTAATTTTTCCATAATTCAAACCTGTATTGTAAGAATAGCGCGTAAAACGTGATACTAAAATGCACTAATAAAAAATTAATTTAATAGTTCGTGCAATTTTTCAATGATTCAAAATATTTGGAACACTTTACTTACTTGAGTGTCCATCGTTGAGAAATCTTAGTAGAGGATATGGTCTGCCGTAGCCAAAGTACTGTATGCACTCTTGGGAAGGTGTTTCCTTCGCACATTGTTCTTCGTCCAAATCGACGGGAGATTGCCTGCTCAAGCCACACTTGATGAAAAATAAAGACCATAATGGTTGCACTGAAAAAAAATACAGATTTTCCTGAAAAAATTATCATTTTTTGTATTATATACGAGTATATGATAGAACTAACAATAATCTTGGTGCATCAAATTGGAAGGTATAAAAAATATTTCGTATTTTGATTAATTCTGTTCCGGAACCGATTGGTAGCGGTCCCGAAATTTCAGCATCAGCTTTTATGGTGATGCCGGAATACGAAGTATCCGGCACTAAAGATAAGACCAAAGACCGGGGATGAATTAATTCTAATTTATTTAAAGCTAGTCCCCCTTTTATACCCCAATTTACAACATGAGTAAGCAGTTAAAAAGAATATTTATACATTTAAATATCGTACGCTGCACATTCTTCCATACGGTTTCTGGACCTTGATATCCCTTCAATACACATAGAGTGGCATATTATTGGAATCGTCCATGCTCAGTATCGATGCGTATCGATGCGTAAGCATTTCTTATTAATATTACTAATACGTAGAATTTCGTACACCGCAAATTCCTCGATACTTGTTGTTTTGGACTTTGATCCCTGACTGTATGAATTGACAGATTCCATCGTTGATTATAACAATTACTTTGGAGGTTTTAGTACAATTAGTTGTGTTTAAAATAACGTTTTAAACAATTCCGTTAGAATGTAATTAGCTTTTCAAAAGTGTTTTTTAACATATCCGGCTCCATATTTGGAGCATATGGACAATACAAAATGGCGTTTCACGGTTCTGTAAGACCCAGAGATTCACATAGGAACAGAGATGATTCCAGGGAGCCTCCAGGGCGAAGAGATTACGAACCTGTATAAACTGCTGCTGTAGTTCCACAGAAATATTTAGGTGTTTAATAATCAGCCTTTTTTGTAAGGAGATCATACAGGTATGATGAACCTGACGCTTATGAGACGTGGTCATTTTTTTGCCATTAAAGGGCGAGACTCAACCATACCGGAGGCAAGTACAGAGCCTAGATAGGATTAAACCTTTTTTTCCAATGTTTTCAGCATTCACTTTGAGATGCATTATAAATTATAAACATTTATTTAAAAAGAAGATAAATTAATTAATATTTATAATATGATTAAATCAATTTTGAAAATCATGTTTTATCGGGTGTGGAACCGACGGTGTCTGAATGACAAACAAACGCTTTACCACTGCACTTTGTTGCCTGGCTACTTTAAAAGTATTATTTTTTTTCTGTTTATTTATTTATTTAATATATTGTCAATATATTAATTATATTGTCTATTTATTTAAACAAATCATGTTATTTGCAATATTTGCTGAAACCTTAGTGTGAATTGCCGGGGAGTACAGCTCATTGATGAAAAGCGTTTGCTTTGCAAGCCAAATGTTGTGGGTTCGATCCCCGACGGAGGTTAAAAATAAATAATTTTTAATCAATTTCTGAGCTGTAAAATATTTTTTTTCAAAGTTTAGATTTACTCACTTTCATGGTTCCATGAAAAGTCGCTCAATCCTGAAAATATAAATACATAATTTATTTCATATTATTTTATATATCTTAAATATGTATGAAGTGTATGGGTTACCTGAGTAGATTGCTGTGACGTCAGCAAATCTGGAATCTAACATTTTGCACTATTAGAAATGTTCTAAGTTAAAACTGAAAATGATCCATTAAAAATATTCTATGTAGTACATAAAATATTATTATAAAATATAGGGTCAGATCCTGTCTGCGCAGAAGTGGGTGACGTCGATGGGGTTACTCCCGGCCATCATCAGGTCTTCCTGGGTCTACTTGGACACTCCAGAAGGTGCGACGGGGTCTGCTCCGCGCCGCAGTCACATTCAGTCGGTTCGCTGTAAAATTGCCAGGCTTTCATTTGTGTCCTCTTCTTGCATACTCCGGTCCGTTAAGTATGTTAAGGGACCTCCATATATTCCACCACTGATCGTGTCCAGGGGCTTGGTCCTCTTTCGCTTGCGCCTCAGTTGCGCTTCTGCACATGTTCAGCTGCAGGGTGGCCCCAGGTATCACTAGTTCCGTTGTCGACTGTAGGAAACTTCTTCTTGATTTGAGCCGTGTGGTTATCTTTTGATCACATGGATCCATGTTGTATGAATCCATGTTGGACTACCAAAAACTGGTTTCCAAATACAAAATTTCTATTTTGTACAGACCCAGGTACATTAAATAAATAAAAATATTAAAGTATAGGGAGCAGTCAAAAAAACGACGGCTTTAAATAAAAACAACGACGAAAACCGTCAGCTTTTTTTGCCGCTACCTGTATAATAGAAAATAAATTGGTAATTCATTAATAAATACATTTAAATGAAACTTACATCTCGATGAATGGTCGTGTATTGCTTCTCCTGAAAGTATTTATTTGCATTATTTAATTCAATTAATGAGCAGTAATTATTTAAAAAACAGTCAGTTATAAATGCCTCAAAATGTAAGTAAAAAATAATCAATTGGCAGTAGAAAAATAATAGATTTCCAGGAAATAATTTATGAATCAGAAAGTATACATTGGAACATGAAGATGATTCCCGGGAGCCACCAGAGCAAGAGTCCGCGAGCTTGCATAGACCGCGGCTTTAGTACCAGAGAAATATTTGGGTGTTCAATGATTAGGGTTTTTTAAGCAGACAAGAAGAAATAAACTTGACCATACCAGGGGCATTTAAAAAGCTGAGAATTAATTAAATGAATTTAATAAAATCAAGCTTGGTCGGGATGCGAACCGAAGGGGTCTGAGTGAGATGCAAAACGCTTTAATCACAGGACTCTGCCTACCGATATTCGATCTTCAAATTTTCTTTAACAATTCAACTCCAGTGCCGTTTATCTGAACGATTTCCAACACATTTTTCCAGTTATAAAAACATAGTAAATATTATTCAAATAGGAACAGAAATACGAATTTTCAAATTTATGCTGCCTTATTGCCATCTTGCGGAATCTAATAAAACAAAAAGGCATTGGAGCGTTAACAGAACTTATGCTTTGAAAGGTTTTTTTTTAATTTTTTTTTTTTGATCACATACCAAAACACATCCTTTTTTATATTTAAAGGAGATTAAAAACATAATTTACCTGATTCAATGTCATATGCGGCAACAAATACTAAAGCGACGATGATATTTTTTATCATTTTGTTCATAAATGTGATGAACGTTTTAACTTTTGTAATAAATTCTGAAAATGAAGCATTGAAATATTATGTTATTTTCATCTTTGAATTATATTTAATCTGATATCCTCCTCTCTTATTTGAACATTGATTTACTTGATGGGGTATGCAGGATCAGGTTCAAACAGCTTGTTTTCGGTTCACATATTATCACGTTTTATTTGTCGAAAACGTCGCCCGTTATAGCGAACGCCTTTAGGCGCGCGTGCTATAACGGTCGCGAGTCAAACTTCAACTGACAACTAATGGCGCGCCCTGACATCTCGGCTGTGCCAAATGTCACTGCAGAAAAAAGCGAATCCAAGGTGACAGTGGTACCAACAGGAAATGGGCCCACTGTCATGACAAATATTTTGGCGTATGCAAGCATCGTTAACATTCTACAATTACAAACATTAGATATGCATGACTCACTTTTTGTATAATATATAAACACACACTGGAGAGTACCTGGCGGACTCTATGACACTCAAATGTATCAGCTGAACGCTTTGAAAAATAGTTAAAGCTGGTACAGTCATTACAATTTATAGGTTTCAATTATGGTATTTCCGCTCCTTTTTATTTTGACATAAATATCGTCTTTTAATATTATTAACCTGGATCATTTCAAAACATGGAAACCCTATGAATGAACCTGTTGTATACTCGTAGAAAGATTTGTTTTATGACCTAGTTCTTGCCAGTCGCTGAATTTCAAATAAGCCGCTAATTGATATTCAAAGAAACAAAACCAAATCGACAATTTCGTATAGTTTGTATAGTAATAATTTCATACATCAAAAAAACCCGGCAACCCGTTGAAAAATTCCCTGCTTTTGGTTCCATTATAAACGTTCCATTTTAAGTTTGCTTGGGAGTTATTTTAGAGACAGACAACAGTTTGTTACTTATGACAATTATCGATCATACAGGTTTTATACATATTCGGGAGCCCGCAAGGATCCAACCTGGGACCACTGCTGTTTTCTTTGTTCATTAATGATTTAGCTGATGTCATTAATCATGCTAAATTTTTGTTGTTTGCTGATGACTTTGATTTCTGACATTATTTTAGACGACCACCGTTTGCTGCTGGAACAGCTTTAAATGTTGGATGCTGACACCGACGTCAATGGTGTGGACTTACAGCCAACCCAACAAGTCTGCCGTCTTCCCGATAAGGCGCTTGCCTCATCAATGAATTCCGGCTACATTGGATGCTGCGGAGAATATGTTTCACCAGTGACTGGGGAGACTCGAACCTGCCCAAAGCTGTAATCAAGTGGGCTTCTGCCCTGAATGATGCATGCAGAGTGCTGTTCAAGTAGGGCTCCCTCAAACCAACCTCCATTTCCTTGTGGATGCTGAGCAGTCTTTCCGCACCACCGAACATGGAGAAAGGCGTTCAGCACGTCGGGTGATCCGCGGTTCTGCAGCTCCTTCGAAGAAGGTTACCGGAGTGAAGATGGCGTATCTTCAACCACCCGTACCACTGATGACTTGCAGAGCTATTCAGATTGCCCATTCAATCTCCAAGATGACCATCGGGAGGATTATCAAGACGGACGCTGTCAACTTCTTTTAAAGTCGGGGTCATCGCGACTTCACATCCGGCCCTGAAAATGAGAGACCATCGTTCAACCCTGGATACGTGTAAGACAAAGAATCGCAATGAACAGTGGTTGAAACCAACTTGAGTGAAGATATTGACATATTTAGTGTTATATTGCTTCATATTCAGTGCTAGTGTTGACGAAGGCGAAATTTTGGAAGTTTGATGTTGTCACAATAATGCCATGTTATTTGTGGGTCATGCATGATTTACTTATAACAGGGTTTTTGTTGTTACAAGTCAACTATTTGCATTGAGTCTCCTAACGCTTGTTCTGGGTGTGAAGTCACTGACACTAAATGTGTCAATAAATTTACAGGGCCACACTTTTATGTAAATACTTCAATAATGAATTAAGATGTAAAAATATTTTGTAATGTTATTAAAGGAAATAAATAAATAATTGTCTAAATTAATCATGCTAAATTTTTGTTGTTTGCTGATGACTTTGATTTCATTTATTATTTTAAGGCAATACTAATCAGCTTAACATATTTAAATTACTGATACTTTCATACACATTTACAGCAAACAACTTATTGTATGATATTTCCCTCATCAATGAATCGGAGAAAAATAAACAGTGGATGCTGTGATTTGAACAACGAACCTTTGCAAGTATTTACCAATTTTTTAATCTTGGTATAGATCTTCTTGTATTGAGTATTGGCATATATTCTAAAAATTCAGCGATAACGATTTTGATAAAATAAGACGATATTTGATTCAATATGAATTTTAAATTTTATTTTAATAATGGATACGTTTGCAACTTATTGAGGCGTATTAAAAAATCTGCATGATTTAAAAAAAATCTTGAAATAATTTTGCACTTATAGATATAAAAGCTTGTGAATAAATGAATACTGATAGAATAATAATAAAAATATACATACTTTGAATATATACTATGGCGACATCTGTTGTACGATAATAACAATGATATAAATACTAGTTTCATCGCGGGTCGGTCTAGGCATAGCAATGGCGCGATTCGCCGAGCGGTATGAATACCTGGGCATTGTTGATTTCCAAAGTCCGCGGTTCGCATCCCGCTTCTGCCGTTATTTTTGTGCTTGGATTGACGCGTTGAAAAAGAATTTTATGTTTAGTATAGGTATATTTAAGTAATGATATAAAATGTTTTTAATAATACATTTAAACCATATTTGTGTTTAAATAAGTGGATAATAAGATATACTTGAAAATATATTTATTTTTCAGTTTTTTGATTAGCGAACTCAAGTTACACATATTTTTAAATGTATCAACAAACAAATAGTTAAGGAGGTCAGGTGATTAGTTCGGCACTGATTTTAATCATACACTAGTGATTACCACTACTGCGAGCATAAACAATACTGATTACGTCAAAAAAGACGTACGTTTTGTACAGGGATCACAATTTTTAAGCGTTCTCACAGACACGTTTATTAACTTACTAATCGCAGCAATTAATATATCGAAATGACAGTGTTCTGTTGAATTTTGGTTTAGCATCGTAAAGTGTATTGTTACATAATCGGCTTGAAAACGTTTTATTTCAACAGGCAATGTCAAAATAAAACGTTTAAAAACGTTTTATTTTAACGCTCAGGCTCTTAAGCTTTAATCAATTAGTTCAGTCAATTAATAACAAAGACAGGGACTGTTGCGGTTTGGGTAATGTTTGGAAACCACACACCGTTTTCTCAATAGATCGTTGACCCTGAAGATGCGTACAACTACTTCTCTGGCATTTTAGCGTAATTGTTAGATATGACCACCAATATTGACAGCCAGCTGTTAAAAATTCAAAGAGTCCAACACAATGACCCACTTACGTCTAACCTGCAGTCGCTTGAACACAGATGTAAGATAGGTTACCTTAGTTCTTTCTACGCGGCCGTTGCTCTTCTGAACATAAAGAATTAATTTCTTCTGCACCCACCCACAATCGACAAACTCTTAATGTTAATGTAACAAACAGAATAATGCTGCTTTTGATCGCTTCTGTCCCTGGAGACCTCTTCATTGAAGATGGTCTCCGGGGAGTCAGAAACATGTAATCATTAAAATTTAATATGAATCAAAACTAAGCAATTTTGATTTGTTAGTTTTTAATTAAAATTAATTTAAAATTCAAATGAATACAAAAAAAAAACATTACTGAAAAGAGCATAATTCTAAAATTTCCTTTAAAGAAAAAAAGCCTTCACATTTTTTTCCTTATATTTTATTCATTTTCATTAACTTAATAACTTAATAACAAATTAAGATAACAAAAATCGTTCCAGATTTTTTTGAGTTATAAATGGTGTAACTAACAAAACATTATTTTTTAAATAAGTATAGATAAAATAAAAATAGTGTGTATTGACATCTAAAGGTGTCCGTTATTAACAAAATAAACATTCTTAATTGATACATCGCCTATGGCCCCTCTCTACGACGAGGACTTCATACTCTACAAAAGCTATCTCGTTGGTTCCGTATGGGATGTAGCAGATTTTTTCCTCGGCGAAGATCCTGCCAATGTTGATCTGATTTCCATGCAAATGTCTGCAGGGATAGATGAGGCGTCCATCAGGAGATCTTCCTGCTGTCAAAGCACGTGCAGGGAAGAGGAGACCCTGTGTAGATGATTCCCAACGAACGTTACAGCTATAGGCCACCTTAAAATAAAAAAAAAAACAATGATATCACAACCAAATTTTAAATTCGTGGTGATATCCTCCTCTTCCATTTAGGACATCGAATGCAGGATCAGGTTCACAATACAAACACTTGTTTCTGTTTCGCATATTACTCGTTTATTTGTCAATAACGTTACCCGTTATAGGGACGCCCTTAGGCGTTCCTATAACGGGTATCCTGGAGAGACCACGTCACGAACAATGAAATTCTCAGGATAATCAAGGAAGATAGGCACCTAATAAGAACCATCTCAGAGAGGCGAGCTAGATGGATCGGTCACATCATGCGCCACGATGCTCTTCTTCACGATATTGTGGAGGGGATGGTTGAGGGTAGAAACTGTAGAGGGCGCCCTAGACGAGAATTTTTGCAGCAAGTGTTCGAGGACATGAATTGTAGCTCTTATGCTGAGCTGAAGAGGGTTGCGGAGGACCGAGAAGAATGGAGATCGAGATGCAAGATTCTGTTGCTGCAAACCAATCCACCGGGTTGATACTACGAAGAAGAAGTCATTATAATTCGAGATCACTTTTTCAGCATTTGATGGCCATCTTCTGTAGATATTAATATCCTCCTCTCTCAAAAAGAGAGAGGGGCGTTATAACGTCACGAGGGGCAGGATGAGGAGCAGGGCAGCAAACAAAGACTTTCTTGTAGGAGCATACTGATTTTATTCACTTCAAAACATTACAAGCTTTGGGGCCAAGCGGAAACATACCGCTGGCCACAACGCATACGTTTTCACGCTTATGGCTCGGGACCCACTGACATCATGCTGATGTATCTATGTACTTGTGCCAATGTCACCATCTACATAAAGGCGTGGCGAGCTACAAAAATATAAGCCGAAAGATTGTTTGTCGAGGTTTTCGGTAACAATAAGCATGGACTACATCATGCTGATGTCAATATATATGTAAAAAATAAAGCTTACCTGGAAGGTAAATTAAAAAATAATTAAAAAGTTCACCTGGAAGATTGGCTTCAGGTGTACCTTGCTATTCCATCCTATAAAGGTTCCACGACTGGGAGGATGATATTCCCCAGGTACCCAGCCGTTATCATGCCTGGCCCTAGCAGCAAACATTGGAGAAGAAGCGATGTCGCTTGCACCTCCTTCTACGATGCAGATGGCCTTTTTGCTGGACGCATCCTTCGTTGACGCCCAAAACTCCTCGGCTTCGCATTCAGAAATGATATCAGATGCAAGAACTAAAAAAAAGACTCAATCAATCAACAGCATTTGCTTTTATGTAGATGCTTAATAATTTAATAGTATTCATGCGACAATATTTGTCAAAAAAAATGTTCTGCTTAATCCAGAATATTATTTGACTTTTAATTGTATCTGCCACGCATTCCATTCTTCTTTTTCATCGTTTCATTTGAGCAAGTAATTAACTTTAATGGTTTCGCAAATTTATGTCATTGAATCACTCCGATAAATTATTATGAAATCATTCAATTCATCAGATTAAAGTATTGACTTCAAATTAATATACAAAGAAGAACAGATGACACAAGACTTTAATAATAATGTTTTATAACCTCTTTATTTTTTTTTCATGAGACGCACAGCAAAGCAAACCCAGCAACCATGAAGAGGCATAGATTGACCTGGTTTAAAATATTCGGTGAATTAATTCTTGAAGCAAAAGGACCATCACTTCATTCCATATGGTACAAAGAGAAGAAATTAATTAAGATTTGTTAAATTGTAAGCTTTATTGACTTTTGTAGGTCAGACTCCTCCAGGTTGGCAATGCATGAAAGTTCGAAATGTACTGCGGCCATACGTTGTGGCAACAATAACTGGCGGGGTGCTGATCAGGCTGCCTCATGGTTCTCTGCCCTGACATACATTCTTATAAAGTAAGTTATTCCTCTAATGTGTTAATAATGCAACTTTGACGGTGTTTTTAAGTGTAGAATATTCAGTTAGAATTTTATTTGGTAAGATTTGTTTTTGTTTGTGCCGAGGCTTTAAGTTCAATTCTCTTATTTTTTTATTTAAAAAAAGGGTCCGCCAAATAACTTTTTTTTTAAAACAGGGCGCAAAACATCGAGTGTAGCTTCGGCTGTGTGGCACGTAGCGCCGTCTTGTTGAAACCAAATGTTGCCAATTTTTGTGAACAAAAATTCGTTCAACATGGCCGCACCGCATGGAAGCGCCATTGATGGCGCTTCACGCACACTTTCTGCCACAGCAGCAATATGCTCGGGTATACGCACTGTTTTTGGCTTTTCACGCTTTTGTTTATCGATGAGGATGCCAGGTTCTTTCACTTTTTTCACAAGATAACGAACATACGGAGCTGACGGTGATTCTCTTCTTCCAAAATCTGTACGCAATTTTCGCACACATTCTGCAACATTACCATGATTTTCAAAGTAATGTCGCAATATTTCCCAGCGTCGTTCAAGCGTATACACAACCATATTCGTTCAGCGGAAGGATAAAACTAATTATCTGTTAAATCAGACATGAGCTAAGTGTTACCATTCACGAAATAAGCACTAGTTGAAAAAAAACGATATATGGCGGACCCTATAAATAACAGTTAACTCTACACTCATAACTTAGTTCAATTAACCTCTCGTTAATAATATATAATATTGTTTTATTCCAAAAAGAGACTAAGAAAATATTAATGGCTAAATGCACTCACCTACAATGTACGAATACAATTGCGTAAACAAGTAGAGCTTAAATTATGAAATTGCAATCTAGCTGTTAAACTAGGTCTAGAATTTCCAAAGCAGTTTCCGTGGGACAGCTGCAGCAAAATGTTACTAAACAAAATGTTTCAAACGAAAGATGACGCAATAGTCCTGCGCATGCGCTTACATAATCTTCTCATTGTATATAAGTCTGTTTTCATGTAATGTGTTATTATTTAACAGAATAATAATTTTACATTTCATAAATATGTTATGTTAGAAAAAAGCCCTTCGTTATATTTTAATAATTTCATTTTATTTGAAAATTTGTATTTTTATGCAAACAGAATATTTTACTCAGCCCTCGTCTAAAAAGGTTACGGCCCATATGATAGAGGCCGCCGCCCACCATTTATAGCCCGACATTCACGCAGTATTTTAATAATTACATTTTATTTGAAAAGTAAATTCATAAATAACTCTCAATTTTGATTCAAACAGATACGGATAATACGTACAGGTTATGATCAGTGATAGCAATACCGAATTCTCGTTTTTATATTATTTATATTTCTATATTTACTTCAATCTCTGTCGGGGACTGAACTCAACACCATAGAATATAGCCTGACATTCACGCAGTATCCCGGCGACTAAAGATATGAATGGGTATTTTAGCACGAGATACTTTTATCTTCCAAAGGGAACAATTTGGTTAAAAAAAATTCTAAATGGCTGCAGCTTACCTGGCCAGGTTAAATGGTCAAAGCATTTGCTTTAAAAGCCAACGAGCTCAGAAAAAGTTTTTTAAATATTATTTAATAAATTTTTGAAAAATTAAAAATAAATGTCGGGGACTGAACTCACGACATCTATCATGCGATGAGCAAACGCTTTAACCAGTTTCAACGTCATACCCGGCGACTATCCTGTTTGCTTAAAGATGTGAAAGGTGTGTATTTTTATGTCATTTTTGAGATACTCCTTATATTAGAAAGGGAACACAATTGGTTAAAAAAAAATCAAAATCTTGCATCTTACCTGGCCAGTATAGCTAAATGGTCAAAGCGTTTGCTTTAAAATTGAAAGGTCGCTAAATCGATCCCCAATCCAGATTTAAAAAAGGATTACAAATCGATTTCTGAGCTCTAAAATACCCCAGGTTGGTGTGAATTTGATTTCTTGCCCGTAAAATGACAGTCATAGCCTATTAATTCAAATTGGTGGCAGACGAAAGTCGTCTCGAGAAGACCACCCATTCATAGTAAATTCCTGTAATAATAACGGATGATGCGTTAATCTCGAGCTGTAATCTATGACGTTGGCGGATCCACACTCCGCATGCAGCGCTTAACCATATACACCATGGTGAGCGTCAAAGAATTTCACATATGAGACTTCAGAATTACTATCACCATATGTCGGTATTCTCGTGTATATGTTTACATTAAAAAATTTAAAAAAATACTAATTATTGTTCATCAAATATTTAGTAATCTGGTCACTGAGAGTGTTGAGGTAGTTCTAACTCACCTGTGCTTATCAATCTTGATGGACTTAAGAAGAAACAAGCTAAAAATATAAAATTAAAATTAGGATATACCATTTTAATTTTTGTTTAATTTCAGTAACTAGAGTATGGTAACGACTGTTCGTTCTAAAGAATACAACGAATATATAAAAGCTTCTGATTTTTTTTTCAAGGTTTTTTTTTATAATTTATTGCACTTTTATCATTGAAAAGTAAATATTGTATGATAATTTATAACTAGCATCGCACTGTTTTATGTTAACTCTTTGAACTCCTATGTCAAGGCGTACTTTACATTAATTTTTTCCACCAGCTCCCATGTCAAGTATGTCTTGACATTTTTTCACATGCAGTTTTTTTTTAAGTGTAAATAGCTGTCCTGGTATATATTTTTTTTTAAATTTCTATTTGGAATGATTGGAAAGATGTAACCGAAACTGAAATAAGAGCATTCCTGAGCGTAATAATAATATGGGCATTATAAATTCACCGAAGATGGTCGCACAATTTTTGTTCAAGAATACCCTTTTTCAGTAAAATATTTACCCGCAAGCGATTCTTCCAAATTTTCTGGTCAATACATCTTTAAAACAATAACAGATAGAAGTACGGACTTGAGGATAAGACCAATGGTATATTCCAATCGAGAGATTAAAGGAGCAAGAAAACTAACGACATTTTTTTGCAACACTTGCGAAAGGAAACCCGGACTTCATCCTGGATATTACTTTCAAAAATACCATACTTTGAATGAATATAAAAATTAGCATAGTGCATATAACAATAAAAGCCTTACATAGCGAACACCTACTTTTTTATTTCTGAAAAACCAAATTTTTTCATTCTGTAGCATAGATATTATTATTTGACAAATTCACTCAAAATAGCTTGGGGTTGGTGGAAACTTATAAAAAAAACATTGGAGCTCAAAAGGTTAAAGTAATTCGCAACATCAATGACAAATAAGCGCAGTAACGTACTCGTATATAATTAGTCTTAATATTGAATTCTCGTTATTCTCAAAGGATGAAAAATTAAAAATAAATTTTATATATTTTTATTTAACTAAGAGGGTATGGGCATGTGACACGGAGAGATGTGGACCACGTAGTGAAGAGATCCCTCAACATACCCACGCTGAGAAGAAGACCTGAAGGACCACAGGCAACCTGGACTGCAACTGTAAACAGGGATCTGAAAACTCTGGGCTTGACCGAGAACGCAACGCAGGACAGACAGACATGGCGAACGTGAGCCGATGGTTATAGTTCAATGGTCAAGGCGTTTGCTTGGCAAGCCAAAGGTCTTGGGTTCGATCCCCGATGGAAATTTAAAAAGGAAAAGATTTTTATCAATTTCTGAGCTTTACAATAACCCCGTTGGTGTGAATTTGATCGGTGTGATGCGAGTGTGTTCCTTAGTCCCTTATTCCTTCAAATCATTTAGATCTGGCGCATTTGAGCCACGTAACTACGTGGCAACTGCCAGGGCGAGGCCTTATTTAAGAATTATATTTCAAAAATCAATAGTAAAAGATCAACGCATTTTTTACTATTATCTGAAAATAATAACTTAGATTAGGTTTTACTGATATCAGCTTGATATAACTTTTTTAGGTTGATGCCATAAAGCCCCAAAAGCCTTTTGTCTCTTACTTTTGTTCGCTCGCCTGACATGCACGTCTAATAATGTTGATACACAGTGTTTGCATACGCCATACTATTTGTTTTGACAGTTGCTACATATCATGTTGGTCTAACTGTCAACTTGAGGTTATTATTTAACCGCGATAATCTTTGGGGCGCTGACTGTTACGGTGCCAGTCAGTCAGCCCGTATCCGCAGACAGTCCCGTCCGACCGATGCCCACGATACAACATGTTACGGCCGGGCGGGAAACTGAAGTCTTATATTGCAAATAAACGTGAATTGTGCTTCTAAACAAGTTCTTTGATTCGCAACTTGCTCCTGCATCCTTCCTCCACGCGTCGCAATGACGACCCCGCGACCTGTTGTCGCCTTTTTTAAACATGGGGGATGACAGTACATCTCTTGTAAAATAAGCACACTCTTGGTATAAAAGATTCACTATCTCAATGAAATAAACACGGTTTTCCGTTATGTAACACATGAAATATGTCGGAAAATTATTTTTGTTTCTTGTTGATATACACATTAAAGCTATTTAAAAGAATAATACGAAAAATAAATATCTCTTTTTTTTCTTTTTTTGTTATCAATTTATTAAGTATACAACACGTATGGGAAAGTACGGTCACGTGTTTTTACCGTCTAGTGAAGTGGTTCCCAAAGTAGTCAGTACATACCCCCTGGGATCATTCATGGGGTCTATGGAAAATTAAAAAATATTTGGGGGTCCCTGAACAACGTTAGGGGGTCCGCGCAAAGTTCAATATTAAATTTTAAAAACAGTAACACCATTCACCAAGCTTTGAAGTTTGATCTAAAACAAAGATTTGAATATATTCTTCATTTCGAAATTCCCGACTGGATGTAGAACGCTTTTGCAAGAAATCAAACTCCGAGCACAAATACATACATTAGATCACAGTACTTGACATCCCCCGTCTTTAAAAAGGCGACAAGTCGCGGGTTTATCACGTGACCGCGTGAAGGAAGGATGCAGGAGCAGAGTAACAACACAAAGAACTTGTTTTTGAAGCACAGTTCGCATTTATTTTTAATAAAGACTTGATTTCCTCATCCGACCGGTATGGCGTTTCGCCGGCCGGACGAGAGTTAACGGACAACTGCCGGAACGCTGTGACACGCAGCGCCGCCAAGAGAAGCACGGAAAATAAACAAATTTAAGATGACAGTTGAACCAACATGAAATGGAGCTTACATCATAACAAATAAAATGGCGTATGCAAACGCCGTATAATTTTATATATTATTAAAACTAACATTATTAGATGTGCATGTCAGGCGAGCGAACAAAAATGAGAGACAAAAGATCGTTTTTCGAGGCTTTTCAGCATTGGCCTAAATGAGCTATATCAAGCTGATATCATAATGATGATAAAGTGATTCCGCTATTAAAAAATACAATTCTCGAATGACTCTAACTTTGCAATTTGGTTACCATTTTTTTACAAATAATGTCAATATTGAACAAGCTGTGTAATTTCGGCCTTATTTACAATAGATTATGGTAGTCTATAAATAATTATATTCGGTATTTTAAAAAAATGAAATCACTTCAACTGATAACTGAATTCGTTTTTAAAAGCAATGAAAGAAAAAAAGTAAAGTGTTAGTTATATTCGAGACACACTTGTAGATAAATTACCAATAATAAATTCCAGTAACAGCAATTTTTCTCTATGTACATACTTACATCCTCCTGTCTTTAAAATGCAGTTATTTAGTCACGTGGTGGCAGGATGGGAGAAGATTGATAAAACATACTTTTTCTGAAGCACATTGATATATAGTTGAAATTATTGATATATAGTATATTTAAAAAAGATGAAAGTGGTACCAACAGACACAAACTGTCATATATTTTGGCGTATGTTAACACCGTTCAACATTATACAATTAAAACTAACATTAGATGTGCATGTCAGGCGAGCGGACAAAAATAAGGGACAAAAGATCATTTTTCAAGGCTTTACGTCATCAGCCTAAAGGAGTTATATCAAGCTGATATCAGTATCTATTATCAAATGGAATATTAGTGATTTATGGTTTTTGACATCGCTTATAGTCCTTCTCTAGGACAAGGACTTCATACTCCAGAAAAGCGACTTCGTTGGATGCGTAAGGAATGAGACAGATGCCATCTTGAGCAAAGATTCTTCCTATGTTGATCTGGTTGTTATGGACGTGTCTGCAGATGTAGTTAAGGCGTCCATCAGGAGCTCTACCTGCTGTCAAAGCACGTACAGGGAAGGGACGGCCCTTGGCAGAGAGTTCCCAACGAACATTACAACTGTAAGCCACCTAAAAACAACAATAGATATTTTTAAGCTTATATTTAAACCTTTCGTTACGGCTCGGTGGAATACAAATTATTCTGTCAATACGGAGTGAATTTTTCTAACCATTTTTTTTGCTTAAAACTAGTATTTCAAGCATAAATATACTTATCTGACCTATTTTCATAAATCACATTGGTTCTTGCATCCTTTATCTATCAGATGATGCTAAAAAACTATTATATTTAACAAATGTTCATTATGTAACTCCGTACATGTGGTGGCATTGAAACATGTGGTTTACAGAAAAATCGTTCCTGTGACAAAACCTAACGAGATTTATTTACACGCTTTACAGATTTCTGTAAATAATACATGTAGGTTGATAAAGGGAATGACTGCACTTCTAATTTCCTACCGTAGATGTCACAATGATTACTGAAAGTAGCAAAACGATTTATCACGTCAACCGATGTCAATGGTCGGGGAATCTTTGACGGCATATGCCGATAACCGATGCAAAAGGGTTAAGATTCCACAACCAAATTTAAATTGACGAATATAAATAACGATATGTAAGATAAACGCTTTGTGCCGACAGTTCGTGAATGCCATATTCTCTAGTTTTTTAAATTTTATATTTATGTAAGCACTTACAGGAAAATACAGACAGATGGTGTTAGTGATGCTGAAGTCTCATCTGTGAATTCTATGGCGCTTACCAAGTTACATTTGGTTAAGCGCTGCATGTGGAGCGTTGATCTGCCAACGTCATAGACTACAGCCCGACATTCACGCATCATCCATTGTTACGGACGGGTGATGACTAACAAAACATTAATAAAATACTGATAAAGCACTGATAAAATATTTAGCTTCATTTGCCCTTATTTAGCTTCATTTGACTCTACTTAGCTTCATTTGACTCTGTTTAGCTTCATTTGACCTTATTTAGTTTCATTTGACTCTGTTAGCTTTATTTGACCTTATTTAGTTTCATATACATCTGTTACGTCAATATTGTTTATAATGTTATTTATTATTATATTCTCCGATGAAAATATTATGACATTCCGCGAGGTGCATTGCAATTTCGAAATTGGTGTTTCGGCTCTCTCACTGGCAAAAGAGTGAGAAAGCCGACACGCCCCCCTTGGCGATAATTAGTATGAAATAAGTAGAGCTGTCCCGCTCTTGCGGACAGCCACGCCACTCATCTAGACTCTCGCGAAAGACAAGACTCTCGCGAAAGACAAGACTCTCGCGAAAGACAAGACTCTCGCGAAAGACAAGACTCCCGCGAAAGACAAGACAACAGCTGCGAGCTTTGCGCACGACCCCCTCTTGAACGAAGTGGTATATATACCGGTGTGCGATTCGGAATAAACAGTCACTTGAAAACACTTGCGAGTTTTACTATCTCCCTCCCTGGGCCTCTGGACTTCACGGCGCCCCCGGCCTACTGCTCTACACGGACTACTACTTGGACGTAGAACTGGAAGCTGCCAAACATCACAGCCCAGGAAGCCGACCGGGACACAGCTGCCTTACAACCAGCTGAAGGAAGTTTAAGGACTTCGAAGGCGGAGGACCGCAGTTGCAAGTAGAGCGAGTTACCAGTCGAGGTCGACTGGTCGTCTACATTTTGGTCCTTCGAACCGGATCCCGCCTTCGCGGTGAAAGTCCACTTCCTGTCCGATGCCAGTCAACCGATCCCCGGTTTCGACTCGATCGGGGGGCCGCCGTGAACCAGAGGAAATGGAAGAGAGCGCCGAGTCGGAGTCAGAGGCATCATCACCGTCGTTCAAGACGGCCCTTGCCGCCCACGGCGCGGATACGAGGAAAATGCTGAGCGACGTAATGGGCGACCTGAAGGATATGATGATCGATTTCCTGAAGGCCCAGACCGCCGCCATAGCCCGCACGCCGCCTTCATCGGAGAGTGAAGGTGTGGAACTCCTTAATTAAAGGAAACCAGACCAGCCGCTGACGCCGTCGACAGTGGCGCCGCCTACAGTGACGCCGCCTACAGTGACGCCGTCGACAGTGGCGCCATCTACAGTGACGCCGTCTACAGTGACGCCGTCGACAGTGGCGCCGCCTACAGTGACGCCTTCGAGCTCTGGCGTAGCTCGCGATACCAACAAGGCCGTAGAAACGCAGCAACCAACATGCGAAAGCGTGAACACGGAGACTAGCAACGTCACCGGAGAATGGGTAAATAAGCAGACGTCAACCCCGTTCGCAGACACGATGGCCGCAGCCTTTGTGAAAGCTATGAGGATTGGCGAATCATCCGGGATCTCCAGGACGCCGCCGAGGGAAGAGGATCGGGAGATGTCGTCGTTTATGGCGAGACAAACCACGGCAAAAGACTTGACGGCGTTCTCCGGAGACCCTCTTGAATGGCGAAACTTCAAGGTCCAGTTCGACGAATCCACGAAGTTATGCAAGCTGTCAAATGCCGAGAACGTCATCCGACTTCGAAGCGCCTTGAGCGGACGAGCCAGAGCGACAGTATGCGACATGCTGATGAACGCTGAGAACGTTCCGCAAATCATGACTGTGCTCAAAAAGAACTTTGGCCATCCAGAGATAGTCATCCGAAGACTATTAACACGAATGAAGAGCCTCCCGAAGCTTCCGGACTCGAACGTGACCACGGTCCTGGACTACGCCGGCGACGTGAGGAATATCGTCGCCAACCTCGAGCTCTACGATCCAAAGCATCCTTCAGCACAATCACTACTCACGGAGATGGAGCGGAAACTCCCTGACGTCATCCTATGGGCGTGGGTGTCATCGTGGAAACGAAGAGAAAAGGCGACGCCTAAAGACTTCTCGCTCTTCCTCGAAGACCTCACCGATACGGTGCCATACACAGGATGGGTACGCGAGGAGCGACCGCCCGCGAGGAGTGAGAAGAGGATGCCGAGACGGGAACAAGTGTTTAATACGGACAAAGCGCCGAGTCAGCAGTCGGAGACAGGAGGCCGACAGCGCGAGGAGCGCGCGGTGCATTCGGTCACCGCGGCTCAAGAAGATTCAGCATCGGTGATGTGTATGCTGCGGCCAGGAGGCCGATAACGGGCACGCGGTCAATTCACAAAGACTAAGCGCCGCGCTAGGCGCCGCACTGAAGATCCTGAGATGACATCTTTGTGGCAGGACCTGAGCCTGAGAAGAGGATCCCTAAACGGGAACAAGTGTTTAGTGTGGATAAAGTGCCTAAACGGGAACAAGTGTTCAGTGCGGACAAAGTGCCTAAACGTGAGCAAGTTGACATGGAGAAAGCTCCAGTGAGTTTTAAGTGCGCGATGTGTCGCGGAGCGCACCCAATCGAGACGTGCGCGAGTTTCATAGCTCTCGATCTGGATGACAGACGAGACTCTGTGCGTGAAAACAATTTGTGTTATCTGTGTGTCAAGATATCGTGCGTCGAAGTGTGATGTAGAGGGATGCCAGCGAAGGCATCACCGAGTGCTACACACACCACGGTCTTCAAATGCGGCAGGCGATTCAAAAGTGTTTCACGTGTCGCAAGGGGAGGGCGTCGTCGCCCTCAAAGTGTTGCCAGTGATAATCAGTGGACCGAAAGGGTCAGTCAGCACCTATGCCCTCTTGGATGAAGCCTCGACTGTGACGCTGGTGGAGCAGGATGTAGCGATCACAATCGGAGCGCGCGGCCCGCGCGCCGTTATCAACATAACTGGTGCGGGAGGAACAAGGGCAAGTGATGCCGCTTCACGGCGAGTGACACTATCAATACGTGGTGAGACCGGCACGTTTAAAGCAACAGCGTACACTGTAAAAACTCTGGACTTGCCTACGCAGCTTCTACGCAAGAACAATTTTGAAAATAATTTGGCTGCCAGTGCGGAAGTGAAGCCCCGAATACTAATAGGGCTGGACAATGCAGACTTAATAGTGCCCCGAGGAATTGCGCGATTCCAGTGTGACGGCATGATTATTAGTGATACGCCGCTGGGCCGTGTGGTGTTCGGCGCGGGCACTCGGCCGAGAGACAGCAATAAAGCTGAAGCGAGTGTGGTTACCGCGAACACGACCTGGAAACACGAGCGGTCATGCTGAATGAAGGAAGAACATCCCGCGATCATGCACTGGAAGAACTGGTGAGGTACAACTTCAGTCTCGAGTCCGCCGAGATCGAGTCGTCGCCAGGCATCAACGCGGATGACAAAAGAGCGCTCGGGATTACCAGCACAATGATAAAACAGATGCCTACCTGGAGGTAGGGAAACAGGCTGTTGAGAATTGACAACACCTGGACGTTCTCGGACAACAAGAAGGCCGTCAAGAAACGCCTTGAATCGCCGAGAGAGGAGATGTTGCGCAACAACCCGGCGCTGGATGTGACGTGCCGGGAACGAGAATGATGGCCGCACGGCGCGAGCGCCCTGATATTCTATCTTCTGATAGCGTTACTAATATCGTGGGTGCCGGCCGCGAGAAAGCGCAACCATCGCGGAAAGCGGGCATCAGGCGAAAGGCAATCCGGTCGAGTTGTCACAGACCGAGATGGTACAGCAAAGCACGAGATGTTTTGGGCGAGACGTACCCCGAGTAGTGGTGAGGAACCAGTGGTGGACGCGCAGAGATACCCGTGAGTGGCGCTCGCGATCCAAAAGGAAGATATGTGGACTACTACTTCAACATTGGAGGAAACAGCTTGCTGAAGGACGTCGCGACCCTCCTCAGCTCAGGAGGCTTCTTGAGTCGACCGGTGGAGCCTTCAGCAACGGAGAGATGCTGAGTCCGATCGGGAGTACAGATCGGGCTTAGTCACACATCATCATCAGGAAGCAGCCACTACAGAAGCATTCTACGCGTGCACTAAGATCCGCATGTGGATATGTCATGTTCCGATAATGGCGATGGATCAGTGCACCGACTGGCCTACGAAGAGACGACATCTGAGTGAAGAAATGGACATGCAAAGTTGTGAGCAGAAAGCACGTGCAGAAACAAAACGAGTTGAGAGTTCTGTTGGGCAGATAACTGCGCGATGCCGCGATTCTGTAGCAACAAAAGGAACGAAGAGGTCGCGCTGCATCTCTTCAGATGCGCCTCTGTGATTGCATGTTATGCCAAGGCGTATTGGAACACAGAGCTGGTACCGTATTGTGTGATAAACAATGGAGAGTGGCCCGCTGAAGCCGCTCTCAGTACCACGTCTCGAGTTACAGACAGCCCTACTCGTCATGTAATTGGCGGCGAGTATAAAAATAAGGGAATAAACAACCAGGGTGATGATTGCCACACCAAGAATTGGACGGATCCAAATACGGTGATGCGTTGATTATGCAATAATCCCCGGAACTGTTCGACATTCGTGATGAACTGGCTAGAGGTTGATGAGACAGCTGGCACGAGTGGGTGGCGCTGGGTGCCCACAAGAATGAACCCAGCGGATGTTGGGACGCGCGACGTCCAGCCGCCCGACATGTCGACGGGCGGAATGGTGACGAGGCCCGGGATTATTCCTCTCTAGGCCAGAGAGCGAATGGCTTCAAGAAAAGAGGACTGTCGCACCTCCTGACAAATCATTGGAGTCCAGCCACCGCGTTATCGGCAGATAACGACAGCAGTTAACGACAGCAGTTAACGCGGTTCTCATCATCAGGGACAAACATCTGCAGTATGGTGAATCGCCGCCGCCGCCCACAACGTGAAGTGGAGCTGGCGGGGCGCGAGGCCCGCGTGAAGGCGGGCGACTGTTTGAAAATAATCATCGATACCGACGGGCATGATCGCGCCTTTTCTAGAGGCGCGCTTTCGGTGATGAACGGGAGATCCTGAGAAGGGGGGAGACCCACCCCCGCCCGGTGGGCGCCTGCGTGGACTTACGCTGAAGACAGAGCGACGTCTCGAGCCCTGCATCACTTTGCGTGGGACTTTGTCAAGCTGTCAAACGTCTGAAATAGTGACAGAGCAAGCGTGCACACCACCACAAGGATCCGGCCGTAACGGCCCCGAGAATGATGGCCGCACGGCGCGAGCGCCCTGATATTCTATCTTCTGATAGCGTTACTAATATCGTGGGTGCCGGCCGCGAGAAAGCGCAACCATCGCGGAAAGCGGGCATCAGGCGAAAGGCAATCCGGTTGAGTTGTCACAGACCGAGAATGATGGCCGCACGGCGCGAGCACCCTGATATTCTATCTTCTGATGGCGTTACTAATATTGTGGGTGCCGGCCGCGTGAAAAACACAGCCACCGCGGAATTAAGCCGCGAAGTTGGCCAACTGCAATACGCGGTGATGAGAAAGATAATTTTATCGCCGCGCCGATTCAACAACAACACATGACAGATGCATTCTTGCGTATATGAGTACGAGAATACTTTACTCTATACGGACACGACTCCGAGGACGAGTGCCACGAGCCATCCCAGCAGCCGACGAGCAGGTTCGCGTGGTCCAGATCAAGACATCAACAGGGACCTACACGCGGCCGGCGGCTAAGCTGGCAGTCTTCAACACCGAACGAGTCAAGACGTCCGACGAAGAGTACAGCGGAGACTGCACTGGGGGAGTGTTACGGACGGCTGATGACTAACAAAACATTAATAAAATACTGATAAAGCACTGATAAAATATTTAGCTTCATTTGCCCTTATTTAGCTTCATTTGACTCTACTTAGCTTCATTTGACTCTGTTTAGCTTCATTTGACCTTATTTAGTTTCATTTGACTCTGTTAGCTTTATTTGACCTTATTTAGTTTCATATACATCTGTTACGTCAATATTGTTTATAATGTTATTTATTATTATATTCTCCGATGTAAATATTATGACATTCCGCGAGGTGCATTGCAATTTCGAAATTGGTGTTTCGGCTCTCTCACTGGCAAAAGAGTGAGAAAGCCGACACGCCCCCCTTGGCGATAATTAGTATGAAATAAGTAGAGCTGTCCCGCTCTTGCGGACAGCCACGCCACTCATCTAGACTCTCGCGAAAGACAAGACTCTCGCGAAAGACAAGACTCTCGCGAAAGACAAGACTCTCGCGAAAGACAAGACTCCCGCGAAAGACAAGACTCCCGCGAAAGACAAGACAACAGCTGCGAGCTTTGCGCACGACTCCCTCTTGAACGAAGTGGTATATATACCGGTGTGCGACTCGGAATAAACAGTCACTTGAAAACACTTGCGAGTTTTACTATCTCCCTCCCTGGGCCTCTGGACTTCACGGCGCCCCCGGCCTACTGCTCTACACGGACTACTACTTGGACGTAGAACTGGAAGCTGCCAAACATCACAGCCCAGGAAGCCGACCGGGACACAGCTGCCTTACAACCAGCTGAAGGAAGTTTAAGGACTTCGAAGGCGGAGGACCGCAGTCGCAAGTAGAGCGAGTTACCAGTCGAGGTCGACTGGTCGTCTACATCCATATTATTACAGGAATTCACTAAGAATGGGTGGTCTTCACGGGATGAATTTCGTCTACCAATTTTGATTAATAGACTATAACTTGCATTTTACGGGTGAGGGATCAAATTCACACCAACCAACAGTACTTAAGAGTTCAGAAATCAATGAAAAAATAAAAATCTCTGTCTAGGATCTTGTCTATGACCTTCGATTTGCCAAGCAAACTCTTTCACAACTGAGCTATACCCACTGGCAATGTATTTGTTTAAAGCTAAGATAACGAAATAAGAAAGTATTGTAATAAATTTTTAGTTTTTGATCAAAATTTAACGCTTTCTAGCGCCTTTAACGATAATGTGTTAAAAATATTTTTACGCAAACAATCATATCAAATGTGTTGTTGTTTATTATTTTCATGAAACATTTTTCTCTAAAATCGCAATTTTTTAATGAAAAACTGAAAAAATAGCATTTTTTGACAACTTTTACTATTTTCTCGGATAGCACACCAGAAACGAGGTTGACGTCCAAAATTACTTTAACATTTATTTCCTCTCGAAACTACTAAGTACTTAGACTACGAATATATTCAGTATTTGATGACAATCTTCTGTAGATATTTACGTAAAAAATAATAAAAAAGTTTACCTGAAAGATTGGTTTCAGATATGCCTTGCTCTTCCATCCCACGAAGGTTCCACTACTGGGAGGATGGTATTCCCCAGCTAGCCAGCCATTGTCGTGCCTGGCCCTACCAACGAACATAGGAGAAGGGGCTACGTCGTTAGCACCTCCTTCAACGATGCAGATGGCCTTTTTGCTGGACACTTCTTTGATTGACTCCCAATACTCTTCGGCTTCGCATTCAGGAATAACTTTATCATCAGCCGCAAGAGCTTTAAGAAAAAAATGTCAATTTAATATGTAGACTCTGTAATAACGCATAATTAGAGACCTGTATTTTAACATTTTGAAATAGATGTGAAATAGATGCTATAATTCATAATAAATAATAATACTAGTACATGCGAATTTCATAAAATATGCAAATACGAGGAGATGTGAAAATCATTATTATTTGCGCAATTTTATGTTTTTTTAAATAAACTTTATAAATCTTAATTACTTAATTGATTTTTTATAATTATATTGTATTGATTTTAATACAATTGAGCTAGATTTACACTGTGTAGGTTTTTCCATTATTTTTCTGTAAATTAACTTTCTAACTAAGACGATTCTTGAATAATTCAATTTATATTTTTATACCTGCCCTATTGTAAGATTATTTTGTTTAAAATGTTAATTATGTAAATTTGTAAGTATTATAACCTTCGGTAGATACGGTTGGTAAAAAGCTTACCAAGAGAAGCTACAAAGAGCTTGGTAAATGCGTTTATAGTCTCCAAAATAGATTACTGCAATGCACTACACACAGGCCAGCCAGCCATTCAATTAAAACGAATGCAGTCATTATTAAACGCAGCGGCACGACTAGTGTACAACGCGCCCAAATTCTGTCACATTACTGATACTACACCGACTGTATTGGTTAAGAGTTCCGGCTAGAATCCAGTACAAGTTATGCCTCTTAGCTTATAAGACACTTAACGGAACTGCACCGGGCTTTATGACAGAACTGATCAAGCCTTCAGATATAAGCGCGAGCGGAGAGACACTCAGATCAGCCAGAGCAAATAGAAGCACCCTGCAGCTGACGGAAGGTAGTCCTAGAACGGTCTCGGTCTTTGGCAATCGTACTTTCAGCTACGTGGCACCAATGGCCTTGAACTCGCTGCTGGAAAGTATAAGAGAACTTAAAGCGGAGGCATCCTTCAGAAGCACACTCAAGACCCACCTTTTTACTCAGAGAGGCAAAAAAGCGCTTTTGGATTGACCATTCGGTCATAAAAAAGTGCTATACAAATACTGATATAATAATAATATAAATAAATTGTTAAAATGTAAGCTCACCTGTGTGTATGACTCTTGATAGACTGAAGGAAAGACATGCTAACAATATGTAATTAAAGTGTGAATATACCATTTTAAATTATTTATAATTTCAGTAACTAGAGTATATTAACGACTGAACGTTCTAAAGAATATAATAGATCATATAAAGGCTTCTGATTTTATTTTTTTATAATTATTATTTCCATTATAAAATATAATTTAATGCACTTTTATCATTGAAAAGTAAATAATGTATAATTCTTTATATACAGTATCGCACTGTTTTACGTAAAAGTAATTCGCAATATCAATGGCAAGGAAGCGGAGTAACGTCTATCGTTATTCTAAAAGGAATTAAATAGATTTTATATTATTTATATTGATATTTGATTTCCATGTTACAGTCTTACAGTATTAAATTGGGGACCTGGTCGGGACACGTACAAAGAATGCGAAAAAGAGCATAAACTACAGCTGGCTTTTCTTCAAGCCACGGGCTCTATACATAAAATGTACTCGGTAGAGCTACGGGAGGCGGAGCTGACTTGGGATGAGGCAAAGATCTTTGAGCGGCGGTTTGTAAATGCCATATGCTCCAGTTAAGGAAGCGGACATGCTATGACGCCTGGCAACAAATTTACTATTATTAACAATTATCATGTTAATGTGTATCGAACAAGAACTGGCAGTTTCAAAAGTTCCTTCCTAAATGCCTCCGGTAAGATTTGGAATGCTCTTCCAGCATCTATTTGTTGATTTCCCCAACCCACACACAAACCCGAACACAACACTCGTTTCCCGCATGCAGCGTCCTGCCTCCCTGGCTGAACTTCATATATTGCACTGGTTACGACCAGATGTTCTATCCTGCATGCGATTACATAAAAAAAATAAGATTTATCTTTAATATTTTTTTACTTATTATCTGAACAAATGTTAAAGTACGCAAAATAACAATAAATCTATGTATAAATGTATCTATGTGTCTTTTATGCATTACTATACCATAAAGGATTTTCCTTTCATCGAACCTGTGACCATAAGACTTTTCGCAGAGTCCACTCCAGTACTTTTAGGCTTCTCGTGTTGGGGGGTGAGCGACATCAGTCGGCCAATATAGACAGGGACCAAATGTTGGCCGGAATAAGCTAACACCCAGCTAACTTCATCAGGTCAAGCTGGTTAGAGCACTCTATTGTCCTGGAAGTAGTAAATGGGATCTCCAAAGGCGGATGAACCTTTATGGTCAACGGCATTAGGATGTGGGAATAAAGGAAAAAATACCACATTAAAGGTCTAAAAGACATCCCACGTATCAGCAAAAATGATTGCATCTCAAGTTAGGTTAAAGAAGAGTGGAGATCGAGATGCAAGATTTTGTTGCTGCAAACCAAGCCGGCGGATTGATACTATGAAGAAGATATCATTCATTCAATGGATATATAACTATAAGGAATTATTTCACTTTTCCCCGTGAAGATTTCTGTAACAAAAAATACTTCCCAAAATGGAAACGGAAAACAGGAATGAGTGACGTGTGCATAGTAAAAAAATAACAAGTTTTTGTAACTTTCAGATTAAAATTATAACTTGGGGTACATTGTACATATTTTGCAATATAAGAACATTGTTGGCATAACACAGATTCACTATCTCTAAGAAATAAACACGGTTATATAGTATTTAACAAATGCAATAATTCTGAGAATCCCCTTTGTATATTGTTAATAAACACCATAAAGCTATTTTAAAATAATAATATAAAAACATATTTTTTACTATTTCTTCTACATCGGTTAATTAAGTTTGTCAACACGTACAGGAAATTATGGGCACACTGAGCTGAGAAATTAATACTGACATCAGCTCGATAAAGTCTTTGCAGGCTGGTGCCGAAAAGCCTCAATATACGATGTTTTGTCTCTTATTTTTGTTAGCTCATCGTACACTCATAAATAAAAATGTTAGTTATATAAGAAAAGGCGTTGCGTCGCCATTTTGCTTGTTTGAAAGTAGATGGTTCGTAAAGGGCCGACAGGCGATCGGTTAGCGATGCATGTGATGAAGCGCGCTCTCGTTACTTTCGGCTCGGATCTCGAAGAAGGTAGATCGCTCATTGTTCGTGACTCGAACCGAATACCTAAGTTGTCAATATAAGGTCTTAAATATATTACAATGTTCTTCTAAAAAACGTATTGTTGTTTGTAACTTGCTCCGCATCCCTCTCCACGTGTTCCGATGACTATTCCGGCGACGTGATGTTGTACTTTTCATAAACAGGGATGTCAACACCTCTTTATTATTGACCCATGTTGATTTCTCAACTGAGTGTGCAAAGCAATGTTACGATGCTCTAACGCTGAGTAAAGAATTTAAGCATAACTACTAAGTGCTCCACCACCACCATCATCATTATCAACTGTTGAACGTAGGCCTCTTGTATAAGTCTCTAGACTTATTGATTTTCCGCCTTTCGCATCCAGACTACTCCTGCTATTCTTCTAATTTCGTCATTCCGTCTTGCAGGGATCAGCCAACACTCCATTTGCCAATTCTTGGACGCCACTCTAACACTTTTCTTACCCATCGACCGTCGTCTCTATGACAGATATGTTTTTCCTTTTGATTGACAGGCTATGACAGACTGAAATTTAACATGAGGAATCAAATTCACACAAACCAGGTGTATATATAGAAGCTTTGAAATTTGTTAACAAAACATTTTTTGAATCCCTGTCGGGGATCGAAACGATGACCTTTGGTTTGGTAATCAAACTTTTTAACCGTAGAGCTATACCCACCAACCGGCACAGTGTTTAAAGAGCATACAAATCTCGCAGGTGGTTGATTACTAATAAATGGTCAATAAACATTGAGTTGTCCGATCACTGAGAGTTGAGGTAGTAAAACTCACCTGTGTGTATGACTCCTGATAGACTGAAGGAAAGACATGCTAATAGTATGTAATTAAACCATGAATATATCATTATAAATTATTTATATTTTCAGTAAATAGAGTATGGTAACGACTGATCGTTCTTAACGATCAGTCGTTACCTGTGTGCCTGTGTATATTTTCTCGAGAGACACTCTTAGCATGGATCTCTTCATGGAACGTTGGGTGATCTTTTTTTATGGGTATGATTAGCTGTTAGATTCTACGTCTCTGCGGCATAAGTTAATACTGTGAGGATGCATTGGTTCAACGCCTTAGTTTTAAAACATTTTTTTTTTCATTTTCGATGGCATACTAAATTAATGTAAGTATTCAAAAAAAGTGTATCCAAACCTTAGTTGTATTTTCAAGTGATTGTCCTCACAAGATCTAAGGACCTTTGGTGCTTATATGACGATTATGCTAATTCTCTAACCGAAACTTTGGTAAGAGTTCGGGTGCAGGTATCATATGATAAGGTCCGGTATACTGTTTACCTTAAGCCCCAAAATTCCTTCGTATTTCTCGATAAATTCTTATATATTTTTGAGCTCTAAATTACCCCGGGTAGTGTAAATATGATCCATTACTTGTAAAATGCGAGTCATATACCAATAATTAAAATTGGTGGTAGACAGAAGTCAGTCCGTGAACACCGCCCAATCATAATGAATTATTGTATAAATGGACATGCGTGAATGTTGGACTGTGGTATGACTTTGTAGGTCAACACTCAACATGCAACGCTTAGATATATGTAATATGGTATGCGTCATATAATGCACATATGAGATTTCTGCATCACTGTCACCATTTGACGGTTTGTATTCTGTTTTATGTGCTTACGTAAAACAAATTTTTCCGATAAATCCATCAAGCGACTCAAAATAACGTCATAAAGAAAAATAAAATAATAAATAATTTTTATATTTTATTTGTACAAAATATATAAATACATTTAAAAGCCCAGGTGTAATCGTATATTGCAGGTATATGTTATAATAGGCAATAATGCAGTCAATTTGAGTTGTAATAACATAAGAAGCACCCTGCAGCTGACGTTAGGTAGTCCTAGCACGGTCTTTGGCAATCGGGCTTTCAGCTACGCGGCGCCAATGGCCTGGAACCCGCTACCAGAAAGCATAAGAGAGCTTAAAGCAGGGGCATCCTTCAGAAGCAGACTCAAGACCCACCTTTATACTCAGAGAGGCAAAGAAGCGCTTCCATCTTGCAGGAAGTCGGCCAACGCTTAGTTTGCCAGTTCTTGATCGCCACTCCAACACTTTTCTTCCCCATCGACCATCGTCTTTTCGACAGATATGTCTGCCCATTACCAACTGAGTGTGCCTATTATTTCGGTAGCCTCCACTATTTAAGATCTTCTTCGAAGATCACCATTTCGGATTTTATCTTTTAGAGGCAATTCGAGCATGGCTCTCTCCATAGCATTTTGGGTCCCCTTTATTGTATGAGTAAGACCTTCTGTAAGATTCCACATCTCTGCGCCATAAGTTAATAATTTCTCAAAATAAATTGGTCTTAAGTAATATTTAAAACGAAAATTCTGCAATGTCTAAAAACTAAGGCGTTTAAACAATGCATTTTCCTCGTATTAACTTATGGCGCAGAGACGTGGAATCTGACAGCAAGTCTTACTCATAAAATAAAGGCCACCCAGCGTGCTATGGAGAGATCCATGCTCGGAGTGTCTATAAAAGATAAAATCCGAAACGAGGAAATACGCAGAATAACTCAAGTAGTGGAGGCTACCCAATGAATTTTATTTATACATAATCAAAATAAAATATTATGCAAATGTAATGTGGTTATCGATTACAACACGTTTACTTTATTTTTTTCAGAATAATCTCATGGCTTGCGGCATCTCTTGTAGTCCTTTTCCACGACGAGGACTTCATACTCCAGAAAAGCGATTTCTGTGGGCATAAAAGGTATGAGGCATATGCCATCCTCGGGGAAGATCCTCCCAATGTTGATCTGGTTGTTGTGCACATGTCTGCAGGGATAGTTAAGGCGTCCATCAGGAGCTCGTCCTGCTGTTAGAGCACGTGCAGGGAAGGGCTGACCTTTTGCAGAAAGTTCCCAACGAACACTACAGCTGTAGGCCACCTAAAAGAAAGAGTCAAAAACGAATTTTCAATGTTTTTCTATGTGCGACGCTATTAATATAAGTTTATATTTTTTTCAATTGATGAGATAACTGAGACCGCTGTTTTGTGCACTCGGTCATTTATGACATGGTTTTTGCTGTCACAAATCCTAACTATTTGCGCTGCGTATTCCGACACTTGTTATGAGTGTGAGGTCATTGACACTTAATGTATCAATACATTTACATCATCACACTTACGTTAGTACTTCAATGACGAATTGAAATTGGGTATTTTGTAATGTCATTGAAGGAAAAGAAATAAAAAAATTGAAATATTTTTATTTGTTGTAAATCACTATTGGAGAAATATTGTTCCCTAATAATTACTATTTTTAGTATTTAAATTGAATGAAGGTTGTGGTTTCGATCTCCGACAGAGATAAAAAAAACATTTCTAAGCTCTATAATGTCTCCCGTTTGAGTGAATTTGATCCCTCACCCGTAAAATTCCAGTCACAACCTGGTAATCAAAATTGGTAATAAACGGAACTCGTCTCTTGAATACCACTCATTTATAATGAATTTCTGTAATAAATTAATGTTGCGTGAATATCAGGCTGATGAGACTTCTGCACTATTATTCCTTTATGCCAGAATCCGTTGTGCTCCGACGTCATCATTCAGCTGACGTCGTCATTTCGGTACTTGTCATTATTCTCCTGTCTGTTTTTTTCCGTTGATTTTTTGTAAGAATGTAAACTCACCTGGAAGATTGGTTTTGCAAATACCTTGCTCTTCCATCCCACATAGGTAACAGCGTAGTAAGGAAAGTATTGCCCAGATAGCCAGCCGTTGTCATGTCTGGCCCTAGCAACGAACATCGGGGAAGGTGCCACGTCACCAGCACCTCCTTCTACAGCGCAAATGATAGTTTTGCTGCCGACTTCCTTTATCGGCTGCCAAAACTCTTCAGCATCACATTCAGGTACGATCTTATCATCGAAGACATCAGCTAAAAAATATAAACAATATTACATTGGTTTTGGTGGATTTATACAATATATTTCCATACTCTAATATTTATCCCCGCGCGGCAGTGTCCAGTGTTAAGCTGTTTTTTTTTTTTTTTTTAATTATGTAAACACATACAGGACAATACTAACAGATTGTGATAGTAATTCTGAAGTCTCATCTGTGGAACTTTATGATGATTACCATGGTGCATATGGCTAAGCGCTGCATGTGAAATGTTGATCCGCCAACGTCATAGACTACAGCCCGAGAGTCACGCATCATCCTTATTATTACAGGAATTCACTATGAATGGGTGGTCTTTGAGATGTGTTCATACAGAATTGAGGACATGATTTGTAGATCTTACGCTGAGCTGGAGAGGGTTGTGGAGGACCCAGAGGAATGGAGATCGAGATGCAAGATTCTGTTGCTGCAAACCAATCCACCGGATTGATACTACGAAGAAAGTTTTGAATTCACTAAGCTCACCTGTATTTATCACCCTTGATAGACTAGAGAGTAGACATGCAAACAATATGAAATTCAAATGCGAGTATAACATTGTTAGTTATTCACAATTTCAGTATCGAATGTATGGTTACGACTGTTCGTACCAGAGAATATGATAATTATATAAAGGTTTCAAGAAGCATGTTTATAATTATTAAAATATTATCTTTGTAATGTAAATAATGTATAATTCTTCACGTACAGTGACATACCGTTTTATTTTAAATATTATATTTATTTCGTTGTACTTAAATACTAAAAAATATCAGTGATCTTCATACAAACGTGTGTATTTAATTCCTTATACATGTTCTAAAAGAAAATTGATAATAACATACAATATTCTAATGTTCAAACATGAATAACCAATACACATAATTTTCATACACACCATTTAAACGTCATTAAATCCACTATTGGGCCAAACGCCTTATAAAAATATGTTTTAACATCCTCCTCTCTAAAAGAGGTAATTATTCAGTCGCGTGGTAGCAGGATGACGAGCAAATTAACAACACAAAGATTTTTTCTGAAGCACATTGACATATATATTTCAATAACTTTACAAACTTCTGGCCCGGACCTACACAGCATTCACGCCGGACCAACCTCAATCGGGCATTCGTCACGGTCGGGGAACAACTGACTGGCGACTGAACGCGCTCGTAATGGGCTGTCGTCCAGCGCCGCAAGCGGCGATCTACCGAATCAATGGCGCACCAATTACAGCAGCCATATACATAACGAACGTCACACCCGTGACCGGACTTGTCGAAAATAACAATATGGCGACACTTACATCTACGACAAACCAACAGATGCATGTCTGACTAGCGAAAAAAAATAAGAGACGAAAGATTGTGTATCGAGGTTTTCGGTGACAGTCAGCAATGGCTATATTATGCTGATGTCAGTCTTTATCTTAGTAAATGAAAAGTTATAATTTTTGCTTATAAATTCTCAAAATATACTAGTAAACCTGTATTTTTAAATTATATAACACCTTTCAATGAATGCTTCTTCAACATTGAAATAATGTAAGGGGTTCAAATGTCGTATACCGGATTTGGAAAGTATTTTTTTTAATAGGCAACTTTGTGATGCTGACATTATTTTATCTTAAGGTTAGAGATCTGATTACAAATAGTAAGCGATGTGATAATGCTGACGAAACAGTTAATTTTTCGATTTATTTTTATTTTATTAGAATATTTTTCAATACTCTAATCCAGGGGTCTTCAACCCTTTTATTCCTAGCGCCCACTTTTGCCTACTTTTCATGGTAAAATTTCCTTACCGCCCACCAACCTCGCTATATTTCAATTCAGTATATGGGTGGAAAAAAATCTAGAAAGAATGTAGGAGATTTAAAAATCGCCCACCGCCCACCATGGAAGCCCGTATCGCCCACTAGTGGGCGTTACGGACCGGGTTGTCGACCCGTGCTCTAATCCTTCACAGATAATTGATATAAACCAATATTTTAATAAATTGATACACGCATACAAATCTACATCAAACTTTTCTCATCAATTTTTGGAGAAAAAGAATGGCTGGGATTCGAACAACGAACTATGCACCTCAGTTCTGTTATATGCACAGCGCAATCGACCGCAATTATTCTCTGCCTTAATCGAGTGGAGAGATTTAGCTTATTAATTATTTTTTCTTTTAATTATTTTTGAAGTTATGTTATAATTTCCAAATTTATTAATTTGTTACAAAAACCAGTTCAAGCAAAGTATTTGTACATAATCGAATGTCTAAATAATGATAGAACGCAATGAGATGTTTTCTGAAAACTCTCTGAAATTTGTAGCTCATGGGTTTTTCGTATGCCAAGATAACACTGTATATCTCTTATGTATGGGATTTATTGATTGTGTGTGTTAAATATGGAGCAAAAGATGATTTTTAAAGTAGTGCCATAGGGTTAAAAATACATATATGAGACTACTATAGAACTAAATATACTGAAAACAGTCGAAGTAGTATCCAATACCACCACAGAAAAACATATGCATTTGGCACCAATACATTCATATGCACCCATTCCACACATACACAAAGCGCACACAGATACGCGTAATGATATCAGTTTTATCTGTATGTGAGATAAAGTTAAATGCACAAAGCGCAGTAAGCCGACCCTCGTATCTAAAAGTTTTGCTCGTATTTCAAAAATAACTTGGATCTCAATTTTTTTATGTAAGCACATACAGGAGAATACCGACAGATGATGTTAGTAATTCTGAATTCTCATCTGTGGAATCTTGACGCTTACCATGGTGCATATGGCAAAGTGCTGCATGTGGAGTGTTGTAATCCGACAACGTCATAGACTACATCCCGAGATTTACGCATCATCCTTTATTATTACAGGAATTTACTATGAATGGATGATGCTCTTAACGGGACGACTTTCGTCTACCACCAATTTTAATTAAACTGGCATTTTGCGGGTGAGGGATCAAATTTGCGCCAACCGGAGGTATTTTAGAGCTCAGAAATCGATTGAAAATCTTTTTTTTTTTAATCTCCGTTGGGAATCGAACACACGATCTTTGAGCTATACTCGCCGGCAGTACTCGTATCTTGAGGTAACTCTGTATATATATATTTTATAATTTCACACTATTCAGTGTTGGGTTATATTTTTTGGATTCAAAATAAAAAGTCACCGTACAATTAGTTAGGACTAACGTTTATTTTGCTACTGTTATCATTTGGAATTAATGTTCATTAGCACAGGAATTGATGTCAAAAATCACACGAATATTTGTTTTCTGAGTTTGTCTGAAGTTGTCCAGAAGTGGATGATGATCGGATGATGGCAATAATCTGAACACACTCAACTGTAAATAAAAAAAAAGATAATCTTTCTAAAGCTATACAGTTAATCCACCTCAGTGCCGGTTTAAGGGGGTGGCGAAGTGGATCGGTGCCCCAGGGCTTCGAATGAGCTAAGGGCGCCGAGGGCTAGCAATATTTTTTAGATTTTTTTAAATATAAACAATTTGAGGCGCTACAAATAAAATGTCCTTGGGCGCCGCTGAGTCTAAAGCCGGTACTGATCCCCCTATGACGATTTTTCACATAATGATCTCTTCTATTTAATCATTTTTCGTGTGTTGTTGTTTCCGTAGTAAAGGAATATACGGAGGCCCTTTAACAGACTTCGGATTGGAGCGTACAAGACTAGGACACAAATGAAATTTTGGCAGTTTTACAGCGGGCCGACTGAATGTGACTGCGGCGTGGAGCAGACCCCGTCACACCTTCTGGAGTGTGCGATGTTTCTGAGTAGCAGCACCCACGAAGACCTGCTGATGGCCCGGAGTAACGCCATCGACGTCGCCCTCTTCTGGGCATACAGAATCTGACCCTTTTGTTTCTGACACGATTATATATATACTATTGGTCCTGGCCTCGTTATCATAAATTTAAGCATCCGATCTAATGAAAACGTTATAGGAGGGTTGACTGTACTCAAAAGTAAGAGCACTCGACTGACATGCAAGTGGTTATCGGTTCGACAACTTCAAAGCTTTTAAATTAATACATCGTAGATAAATTACCAAGTTACATTTGGTTAAAAGCTCTTCGTGTGAAGAGATGATTCGCCAGCGTCATAGTCTACAGCCCGACATTCACGCATCATTATTTATTACAAGAATTCACCACTAATGGGTGGTATTCACAGAACAATATTCGTCTACCAAGAATTTTAATTTATATGCTATGATTCGAACATTTACGGGTGAGAGATCATTGCACACAAACCGCGGGTATTATTAGAGCTAAAAAAATTTTTTTTTTTATTTCCATTAGGGATCAAACCCAAAACTTTCGATTTAATAATCAAACGCTTATACCAATAAGCTATACCCGCCGGCAGATGCACTGAAGTGGATTTTGTGGTTTGTGTTGAATAGTATAAGGCATATTAGGTTTTTTTCATCATCAAGGTGTTGTGTTGAAATTTCTAACACATACACTTTAATACAAATTAGATATGCAACCACAATCGCTGTGTGTACAGCTATCTATCAAGAATTCCTCATTACTCCGTTCACTGCTTAACGTAAGCCTCCTGCATGAGTGTCCATCCTCTTAGATCCTCCATCCTTTTAGATCCTCCTTAGCGCATCCAGGCTAATCACGCTATTTTTCTGATATCGTGGGGAGCAAAGAAGGAACCTCCGCGTGGTGCCCCCTGGAAACGGTTATTTAGAATGCCGATCTTCTTTACGTCCTTTCTCCTCCTTCTACTACGGAAACAACAACTACTCTGTTGCTTCCGACACGATTATACATATATCTGATATCGTCAGTCCATCTTGCAAGAGTCGGCCAACACTCCATTTTCCAGTTCTTGGTCATTTCATTAGATTAAGTGATGACTCGATGAGTAACATTTATAATCATTGAGCTTAAGAAAAATAAAATTAAGGATACCTGTTCAGGTGTGATGCGAAGTATTTTTTTCGACACGATCCACCTTACGATTTGGTTGCAAGGTGGAGTCGTCAACGAACCAAGGTAGGAGTAGTAGTTGCTGTGAAAACCGAGACCCATCTTGTCAAGGGGCAGCTCTACATGTTTTGGCGACTCGCCAGTTTTTAAAAAGTGCTTGACCTCATCAACAATATGCGATATGCCTTCATTTGGGCGGTCATTTGTAGTCTGAATAATACAAAAAAACTCAAATATACAATTATTTATAATTAAATATTCAATGTTTAGACGAAAGATAGTCCTAGCACGATCTTTGGCAATTTTCGTGGCAACAATGACCTAGAACTCGCTGCTGTAATGTACAACAGAGCTGAAAATGGAAGCATCCTTCAGAAGCAGACTTAAGACATATTTTTATTAACTAGTGAGGCAAAGAAGCGTTTTTAGAACAAAAATTCGGTCATAAAAAAGAGCTATATTAATACTGATACATATTTATATTAACCTGAGTTTTTTTCATATTTTGTATACGGTTTTTATTGGAATGTTTGTTTCGTTGTGACAAAATATTATATAAATAGTATGTGTTTGAATATATTCCGACAAAAACCGGATAATAACATCCTATAGTATATACTTATTATATAACTTACATAATTGATCATATTGACATCAGCTGGATGTCAATATGAATCAGGCTGGTGGCGAAAACCTCGATATACAATCTTTCGTGTCTTAATTTTGTTCGCTAGTTGGACGTGTGTCACCATTTTCGTTGTTTTGACAGAAGATAATTCATCAAAGGGCAGACAGGTGATAGAAGGGTGCTGCAGTGTTACAAAGCGCTCCCTTAGTTCGGCTCGGTCTTACGGAGGTAGATCGTTGATTGTCCGTGGCATGAGCCGAATACCAAAGTTTGTCAATTTTTATCTTGTAAATAAATCAATATGCTTCGGAAAAAGTGTGTTGTTCGTCTACTCCTCATTTCTCCAACACTCGTTTTAACCACTTCTGTGGTCAACCTATTGGAAAAAGTTGGTCAAAAAAAGACACCCTTTTTTATTTTTTTTGCCAATCGCGTCCTTCCAATGCGTTCTCTAGACTGGTGTGGGAATGACCCGAGCTGGATTTGGGCAAATCACAATAAAAAATTTCGTGTACGATGTACCCGAATTCAGTTCGGTAAATCACTGTGTTAGCAAAATATCAGCCTGAATTGTATTCGGGCAAATCACACAAGGGGTTAATAACAATCCCGGCGACGGGTCGTTTTTCCTTAAGGAAGGGATGTTTATATTTATTGCATAATTATTATTACCTGATACAAAATTGCAATAACGGCCAAAGCATTTACTTCATTAGATTGTACTGCCTCAGCTAAGTCCCTAATTGGAAAATTATGAAATTAATAGAATACTATAAAACATATAAAATATTCAAAACACAATACATATAAGAATTAAAATTATTTCTGATGAGACATCTGGAAAAATAAAAAAACAACAACTAGATGATTATTTTCTTTAAAACATTTCGCAGAATACCGATAGATGGTGATAGTGTAATCTTCACTTTAAATTACATGATGCTTAACTTTTTAATGTTGGATATATGCTGTATGTAAAATATTCTAATATTACACCAGCATGAGTAACGTATTCACGAATCGTACATTTATATGGGGACCTTGATTTGAATGTCGGTGAGACGATTTTATTCTACCTCCGATTTCAATTATAATCTTCACTTTAGAGAGTCTTACGTTACGTTACTTACTGAACTATACATATTTTAAAATGACGTTTATATATAAGTCGAGACCATATTGGAGCTCTTCTTATTCTGCGCCATTTGTATGACCGTCGCTTAACCGCCCTCCTAAGTCCACTGTTGCGCCACTGCTGTGTGTCTACCGTCCGATCATGATCCAATTATTACCGATTTACTCCGCGAATCTTTGTCAAATCGATTCTGAATCTTTCTAAATCATCTGGTACACGGGACATTTGGCGCACAGGGCAAGTGGTGTACGGTATGTCTCGCCAACCTAACCTAACTTGCTCGTTTCCCGCATGCAGCGTCCATCCTCCTTGGCTAAGTATCATAGAGTGCACTGGTCTTGACCGGCTGTGCTCTCCTGCATGCGATTACATAAAAAAAATGCTTGCTTTATGTAAAAAAAAATATTTACGAAAATTTCGTGCTGTAATGTACCAAGTGCATTTCCATGGCATAATGCTTGTTGTCTACGGTGTGCTCGGACCCCATGGACGAGTTCTCGCCCCAGTGCCAGTGTATGTGAGCTAGTTTGTATTTGGTGGGCAAAGGACCTCCTGAAACTAAAGGAACCTTCCCGTTCTTCCATACAGCGTCGGCATTTACTAAAATAAAAACACAATATATACTAGTATAACAAGACTATTTAATAACCTGGCGGGTATAGCTCAATGGTCAAAGCGTTTGCTTTGAAAGCCAAAGGTCGTGGTTTCGATCCCCGACGGAGATAAAAAAAGGATTGCTAATCGATTTCTGAACTCTTAAATTACCCCCGGTTGGTGTGAATTTGATCCATCACCCGTAAAATGCCAGTCATAAGGCAGCTTTCCATACTACAGTCAGTAAAGAGACAAAGGTGGACCTGGTTAGGACATGTACTGAGGATCCAATCTTCAAAAGGCTACAAGCCCCCGTGCTAGCTTCAAAAAATTAATTCACCTGTGTGTCCACTATTGACGAAGCGCATTTCGGGATGACTATAGTTGTATCCGAACCAATCAATACATGTACTTGCTACTCTAACAATCACGTTGTAAGAGTCAATGTTAATGGGGGATTGTCTGCTGTAGCCGCACTGCGTATTTCCGCTAGCCCAAAAATGTTGGTCTGCAACATACATAAATATTATATACATCACTTAAACATCAAACACGTTATCGTTAACACGTAATCGTTAACGTAATCTTACGAATACCAAATAATACATTTTATTAGAAAGAACTATAATACACACCCTTGTAATTCCAATTCAAGTGAGCTGCAACATATCGGAAAATTATTATTTTATTTTATATCGTTTTTAAATTTTTTTATATACATCTAAATCATATTAGAAGCTTTATTGGATGGCAAAGACACTGTAACAAATTATGTATAGTAAGAATAACTTGCATGTAACACAGGCGTGAGATTAGTTCACTTAGTCTTTTCAAGCATTATTACCACGGTCGTTGCTCTACTGAACTTGAAAAAAAATCCACCCATCCACAACCGACAAAATCATCTTACAGTTGCCCAACATTCATACACAGTTAATGTGTTGTTAACCAATAATTGACAGTTTCTTTTTAAAATTTTGTTTTTAAAGTTTGTTTCCTCCTTCATAATATTTGAACCTCTTCAAGAAAAAGGTAAATATACACTTGCAATATCCCAACTTGCACACAATGAAAAACACAACACACGTTTCCTGCATACAGTCATTGAGTGCACTGGTCTCAACCAGTTGTACTGCAAGCTATTGCATAAAAAAAATTAAAAATACTTACTTTCGTCCTCATTTCCCATACTCTTTCCCAGCGCCTCATTTTGATTAATTTTCACTAAAAAAATAAAACATAATGTAATTTTGTGTACATTTTTTTATATATAATTAAATAATATATATAAAATGATTATCAACTATCATACTTTTAGTCATACTGTATGGACCAAATATTTAAGTACTTTATTTTAAATAATTAAATTTGCGACTGAAAATTTTCAGCCCTTATTTTAGAAATTTTATTATTAACGATTAAACAGAATTTCTGTCTACGCTATTATACTATTTGATAACATATATTTGGTAAATCTCAGTATATACTATACACTTTAATTGCTTAAGTTATTTATAAAATACTCACGATTGTAGTAGATTCTTAAATTCTTATCAGACTCTTCATATTTATTAGACACTGTAAAAATAAAAATAAAACTGTTTAATATGTTTGTATATCTTCATAGGATTTTTATGTTATAAGAATTTTAGATGAATTTAAAATAAAGGGAGTGAGGTTTATCATTGCAACAAATACATTTTTATCATTATCATTGTTACTGGTAAAAACTAATAAAAAGTTGTTTTCATACAAATAGTCGAAACATCGAGAGGTACATTGAATAATAATTAATTAGTTGATACAAATATTATTTGCGAATACAATAACTATTTTAGCCTTGCAAACAAATCGGCATTAACTTTATTACAAGTGTCGTATTTGATGACATCTTCTTTATCCTAGCCATTTCCCATCATCTGGGGTCGGCTCTCCTTGTGCACGTTCGCCATGTGTGTCTGACCTGCGTTGCATTCTCGGTCAAGCCCAGGGTTTTCAGATCCTTGTCTACAGTTGCAGTCCAGGTTTCCTGTGGTCTTCCAGGTCTCCTTCTCAGCGTGGGTATGTTGAGGGCTCTCTTCACCATGTGGTCCTCATCTCTCCGTGTGTCGTATTTGATAACATAATTTCTCTAATTGATAAGGTGGAGAAATTTACTCAGTAGGCGAATTCGAGTGCAATAATTAAGACATGCATATAGTATATTTTATTTAGTTCAAATCATCACTTCCACCGCTTATTTGTCTCTGATTGTCGGGTTAAAGAAATATTATATAATAAAGTATTAATATATATTTTTAAGTGTGTTAGTTATGAAAAACGATTACGTATAAATTGGTTAATATTTAAGTAATAACAATATTTAAAAAAAAAACACTAAATCTCAAAAAAAAATAGTGTACGATATTGTTAGATATTTTAAATAACTTTAATTGATAAAAACATATTATGATTATGTTTTTTTTCACAACCTAAACATAAATTCATATGTTTCAATTGTAAAATATAAAAAATTAAAAAATTACCATCTGAGTCTCCCCAGCAATTCACTTTATTCACTGAAAAAAAACACCATTTCATTTCACATTTTTTATATATTAATTAAACTTATGAAACGTATTTTTATGTTATTTTTTGGATAAATATATATTTAATATTCAATAGTAATATTCAATAGTTATAAGGAATATTTATTTTTTTTAGGAATATACGCAAAAACAAAACGATTATTTATCTCCCGAACAAAATGTCAAATAAAGTGACTATTTTTTTTTTAAATCCTGTTTTGTGGGACGTTTTGTATCTAAATAAGTTGGTTTTTATTAGAAACAGGGTTTATATAAGTATTAATAAAATTAATGTAAATACTTCAATTATTTTAAAGGTTGTATTGAAAATAACTTCTAAACTGTCATCTCTATGATGATATGTTATCTCATGTATATATTGTAAGACTTAGAAGACTAACACTTACACTACAAGTGTATCCTAGATATCTGTTTGTTTCGTGTACAGTAAAACATCTCTTGATAAATGATAATACACACTAATTACACAAATAATCAATAATAAATACCTATCAAAACAAACGGAATAATCAGCAACGTTTTTGGCAGTGAAAATTTTGGCATTTTGTTTGGTTGTCATATCTGAAACACGAAAAAATATATATAGTTCCGCGGAAATACATTTTTTAGTCATACAAAAACCGGAACATCTTCTTCGTCTTTTGTATTCACTTTGACGTCATTCAGTACCTGGTAACATCGACGATCCATTTGTGCTAAATTTAATTTCTCGACTCATTGACCGGATCAATTGTCTATAGGCCTACATTGAGTACACAATGAAAATAGAGCCACCAGCAATTTGCAATACATGCGAAATAGAAGCAAAAATTTGGAATAGATGCTAATAAATGCGAATTTCATAAAATATGCAAATAGATGCTAAATTCATCATTATTTGCGAAATTTTAAGTTTTTTTAATAAGTTCATCATTAAGCTTAACTACTAAAATAATAAACAGTCAACTTAATTAAACTCGATTATCACTGAGTAGGTTTTTCCTCATTTTTTCTGTAAATAAACTTTGTAGCTTCAACTTAGACGAGTCCTGAATAATAAAATTTATTTGTTTCAAATAAAGTATGTATATTTTGTAAATTAAATGAATAATTAAATAAAAATTAAATATGTTGGAATTTTTAGTTATTTATATCTTTTAAAAATAGATGCTAAAAATATATTATATAGATGCTGAGATCATCTTTAAATGCTCCAAAACGCTAAAACCAAACTTTAAAATGCTCCAAAACACTTAAAATAAAAAAATTGATGCTTAAAATACGCGTCTCTAACAATGAATAATGATTGCACAGGTCGTTGTTCTAATCGCAGCGTTCACAGTTTATTTTTAAGAGAAATGTCATATAAGATTATTTTAATTTGTAAATATTTATGTATCAAACGTTTAGTTTATGTACATGACTGATAGTGATGAATGATGCTTAAAATATAAAAAAATTCTTTCAGAAATAACAATTTATGTACTCGTAGTATGTGATAGTCGCAGTTACTCACAGGCCAAGTAAATAATACGTTAATGTAACTCCTTACCACATGAATGAAAGAACCCAACTGAGTGCACTGGTTATGGTATTATTCAGTTGATAAGTACGATAGTAATCAGGTTTGCTTACTGTTGGATTATACAGTCACGGATGCTTAAATGGCTGATATTGTTTACAAATTAATGAATTTGTATCTTAAGATTGCAAGATATTTGAAAATCATTTCCATACATGGAATATTTGCTCCCAATTCAGAGTATAAGGTCGACATTTAACATCACTTTTAAGGATTCTTTACATGAGGATGTATGGATATTATCCGTGGCTGTACCCATCTAACTTTATACGGGGTATGTTGGGATACAATGAGTTGAGAAGTAGAAGAGATGTGCGCTTGAGTATGCATTTCTTTCGGCTAGTGCGCGGAGTGTTCAGAAATCCTGATATTTTGTTGGAAATCGGTTTGTTAGACCCTGACAATTATTTAAGGATAAGGAGGCACATATTTTTTATTCTTCCTAGAAGTATTACTAATCTGCCAGAGACTATGCCTCTTGGGAGAGTGATCAGACTGTTCAACCATATCGCCTCGAATATATACATATATTTTACTTGAGAGAAGCCCAGTTTCGACATAAGCTCCACGAATTTACTTATCAAAGTAATTTCGTGGAATTTTCTGTTTAGCGAGCTTCGGGACTTTTTATTTATAATCACAAATACCTATATTTATATATTGTTTGTATTGTTTCAGGATTGTATTAAACAAAATTTGTAATGTTTATGAAAGAAATAAAATAAATAAATTGAAAATTTAAAAAATTGAAAGTAACTGGGGATTTTTAAACAAACAAAGTTGGGGTGGTCCAAAGAAGAATTCAAACAGTTGAGGCTACCTAATAAAAAGGCAAACCCAAGTGGCAATAGGCAGAACATGTCTGTCGAAGAGAAGACAGTCGATGTGGAAGATAAGTGTTGGAGTAGCGTCTAAGAACTGGCAAACAAAGCGTTGGCCGACTATCTGCAAGATGGACGGCGACATCAGAAGAATAGCGGGAGTAGCCTGGATGCGTGAATGTGGGATGTAGTCTATGTCGTTGGCGGATCAATACTCAACATGCAGCGCTTAACCATATATAAAATGGTAAACCTCAAAAATTCACAGATGAAACGTCAGTATTACTATCACCATCTGTCAGTATTCCCCTATATGAGTTTGCAACAAAAAAATGCGAAGGGCGGAGGATCTAAAAGGTTGGAGATTCATGTGGGAGGCCTACGTTCAACAGTAGACGGACACAAGCTGGTGTTGACGATTGTTAAGGTTTTAATCGATTAGAAAATAATGATACACTTATATCTAACCTCCAATCCATAGTGCTTAATTTTTTATTATATTCATATTTATTTTAAGGCTTGAGAATCAAACCTGTGCCATCTCGCATGACAGTAGAACGATTTAAATTCTCCACTTTAGCCTTCGGTAATAAAATTAACATAAAAGGTTCGGATTTTCATTATTTCTACAAGTCTAATAATGGAAATGAAGATTAAATTACAATTAAAAAACCATTAAGAATTTTTAATACGAAGTATGCTCGTAAATCCACTAAGCACATATGCGGTAATACATCATGTTGTTTTAACACCTTTTCTAATTTGAGTTAACGTTTCATTGTAAGTTTAAAATTACAAATACTTCATAATGAAAGTGTGTGCTCATTTATTAGTTAATATTTCAAGAAATGACCATACACCCAACGAATTGTATTAAAGTCGATAAATGTATATATTTTTATATAAATTTTGTTATGTAAACAAATACAGTAGAACACCATCAGACAGTGGTGAAGAAGTCTCATTAGTGGATTCTATGACATATTCTTAATGTTGTACATATATATTAATAACTAGCTGACCCGGTGAATTTTGTTCCACCTGAAGGGTAATAAATGAGCAGATTTTGGATTTTATTGAGTTGAATTTTTCGGCATATAAGATATCATATATTTGGTCTGGTTGAATTCTGTTGCAGTAATCGATGAAACTGCAGCAAATAGTTGTCAGCATTTCGACGAATAATCAAACGATATGCGTAATTATTCGGTGAGCTAACCTTTTTGGTAGTTTCTTCACCTGAAATTAAGACAATCGATTTGCTATTTTGTATGTAAAGTTTACATCTATATTTTTAGTATATTTATAAAGGGGTTAATATAAATGATTATATATCGCTCGCCAGTTATTTGTCCAATTTTCTCTATACAAACAGACCCTAATATTTAAGTCTGTTATTTTTTGGTGATAATAAGCAGTTTAATCGGTCTTTTATTGGAAACCTAAAGCAAGACTAAGCACTGGAAAATGTATGTCATGACGGAATCAAAACTATGATATTGATACTCACCATTCAATGGATTTTTCATTTTGATATTGAAATAATATCCATCTTCTTTTTGCCAAAACATCAGTGGGTATTGCAACGTGTCATATAAACGTGTTTCGGATATCTGTTGCAGTTGCCCAGTATCCCGACGTGTGTTCCAGATGGTCGCTCTGATCACGACTTTGTAGTCATCATTTGGCATGCGCTCCAAAGCACTCTTGAAAAGCCTGACCAACGCATGATGTTCATGAAGTAGTTGCTGCAGATCTTGAACAATTGGTATTTTCATTCCTGCATTGATTTCTTGACGTCAATCAAGTTGTTCCTCCATGTTGCCCATGAAGTATATTTGTAAAAAATTATGCTGTGCATCTTCGAGAGGGTTCAATGATCTGATTTGATGTTGAATTTGTCCTTGTATCTACAAAATCAAAAGCAAATACATTGTTACTGATTTATAAACACTTTTTTTAGAATTAGCATACATAATACAAAGGAATAAGTATAGTATGTTATTTTGTTACTGTATTGTGTGTACAAAGGTACAAAAATAAATAAATAAATACCTTGAATGTCGGATTATCGTTCTTCTATACGCCCACGTGTTATTGTTCTTCCTCAGTCCTTTCATTCGCAATTTTTCGATTCCTAGTTGCACGACGGCTTTGTTGTGAAAGATTCCAACTCTCGTTCAATTTCCGTCCACTTCGGATTGCATGTGAACGTAATAAATAAATTCGGAGTTCCATACTTTCGCACGTACGTCATGGCGTCTTGAGCGTATTCGTGCATGTGGCGTGGGCTTCCGATATAAGATGATGGGAGAATCGTCAGGCGTCCAATATTGTGAACATTACCATCTGAATGAATAGCATCACGCAAATGTATATAGTCCTCAGATCGTAGCTTTGCCTGATTGAATCGGATGAACGCTAAACGTTCAGTTTCGACTTTGACATATATGTCGACAGCGAATTGCTGGAATAGCCGACGGCACTCCAGAATGACATTCTCCTCATGTGTACGAATCATCATACGATACGCATAGTAATTCATTGCGCTTAGATTTTCGTTCGTTGATACGCCTGAAAATGCAAAATCAAATGGATTGTTAATGGAAACCAATAATAGCAATAATTAGTGTGTGAATATTGTACCTGTAATTGGATCGACCATCTTCAACGTGATGTCGTATCCGTCTTGCCCTTGCCAATAAATGATTGGATATTGTAACGCATCGTACAAACGATGTGTCTCGTTTACGCGATGCATGATATTGCTTTTTCGCTGAACGACAATGTCTCGTGATGTAGTTGGATCGCCAACAACAATTGCAGCAACATCATCAACGGTGGGTGCATTGAATCTTCGCACATGTTCACCTGTTGGGGTACGATCCGCTCTTATGACAAATTTGTGCGTATCCGATGGCATTCGTTCCAATGATGTTTTGAACATTATAACCACAGCGTTATTAGCGTGAAAAAATGCTTGCAACTGTTCAATAATTCGTCTCTTTAACTGTCGTGTTTCCTGTATATTGCACCGCACATTCAGCTGATCCACCATCGACGAAATAAAATATATTTCCAGAAATTGATGCGGTTCATCTGGTGTTGGCACCATTGAACCATGCAAATAATATATATGTGTCCTTGTATCTGTAATGGCAAACAATCATTTGTTAAAGAATACGGTGTGACTTCTGATCGTGTGATGGTGTAATGTGTGGTGTATGTGTAGTTGTTATGTGTTGCAATTTTTTTTTTGTGTTTTTGATTGGTGTGAGTGATTGGTTGTGTGTGTTGTATCTTTTACCTTGCAAGTCGGCATGAAGCCGCCTTCTCGAATGATATTAGCTCCAAAGGAAGTCATGCGAAAGCAGTTATTGTATTCAAGGATGTGTTGAAGAAAATGGTTGGAATCGGGATCAGTTCCATCGAACAATGGTTTCAGTGGCTGTGGTGGTGTAAGTAATGGATCCAGTTTGACTTTTCCACTTGCGCAGCACAATCCTGCCGTTTCTCTTTTGAACTTTAACGCATTGCAATATCGGCATACAGTCGTCATTGGTCCAATATCTAAATTGTCATCATCACTGTAGTTTGCAGTGGGATCATAATGGAATGCCAAGCGATTGTATGATACCAATGATTTTCGTGTGCTCACGCGTTGTCTCAATCTGGCATTTTCCCTTATTATATTTTGTCTTTCTTCGCTTAAGTTCTGTGAATACACTCTTTGCTGGCTTGCATGTCTCGTGCGGTGGCCGATGTTCGCACGTCGTTCTCTCGGCATCTTGGACTACGGACAGACTGGTGAATTTAACCTCAAATGCACGATCCACATAATTTACACAGTTTAACTTACCACCTTAAGGACAAATGCCTGCTGTTGAAATTGAATAAAAATTTGCACAATACGCGTGGTTGATTTGATGGTTTCCAATTGAACTGTTAGGAAACGAATAACTTTAACCTCAATTTCACAAAATTATGTGGATCGTGCATTTGAGGTTAAATTCACCTTAATCTCAATTTCACAATTTCACAATTTCACAGTGAACACAATACCGTTTTTTTTAGCGTTTGAAAGAACGTGCGCATAATAAATATCACATGAAATTCACTAAGCAGAGTACAAAGCGTATCTGTCAAACAATGTATCACGCACCGGCGCCATCTTAGAAGTCACACACCACCTACCAAGTAGTACATTGCTATGTATCAGAGATGGCGCTGTGTGTGAAAAATGATTTTCCCTGTTTTCCTGCCTTTTTCTTAATTTTTTTCCTAATTTTCTTTGTTATAAATAATACGGAGCCCAATACCTTTCCAACGAATGCAAAACCGTGGAAATCGGTTCGTGCGTTCTGGAGTTATAGCGTCAGGAAGGAAAACCCGACTTATTTTTATATAATAGATTAAAAATACGTGAGACTCTCAATCATTAAATATCAAACTTGTTAGGTTCTAGAAACATTAGATACTCCGCATTGAATTTATTGACAATTTTATTATTTCATTCATCTACATACAAATTATCGTTTTCATTTAATTGCACTCTTTTGATACAGCCTGTATATTTGGGGTCATTGTGATATATTCCTTTAACGCCTTCCGTCTGACTTGGAACTTTGCTTATTTCTAAAGTGATGATATCAGCATGATGTAGCCCTTGCTGACTGGTACCGAAAACCTCGATGTACAATATTTCGTCTTTTATTTCTGTATAGCGCCGACGAGCGTGGCCAGTCGTGTCCCGTCCGTCGGCAAGAGCATATTGTATTGTGGCTCGGCCTAATGCTGTGAATAGGTCGAGCCCTAAATTTTTTAAAGTTTTGTCGTAAATATATGTCAATGTGCTTCTGAAAAAGTCTTTGTTTTGCTGACCTAATCCTCATTATGCCCTCATGCGACAGAATAACAACCTTTTGAGAGAGAGGAGGATGTTAGTTGTTATTGACACTTTTAGTTAATTCGTTTGCTTGTTTTCGTTCTTCATATATTCGCACTGTTTTTGTACTTTTCACTTGTCTGAATCACTTATCATGCTATGTATTAATACAGTAAAAGCTGTACATGCGCAGAGACAGTCAATGAACGACAAGCATTTTACTTTCAGATACATTATAGCCAATTTTTCCTACCTCGCCTAAAGATGTTTTAATTCCAAAAAAACTAAAAAAGAACTGTTCATTATAATATAATTACATATAAAATATTTTTTAAACAATATTTTGTTTAAAGTTATCAGGATGTCTTACATAACATTATATCGCATTAGCTCTCGATCATAAAATCGACTTTACTTATAAACTTAAATATTTTAAATACTCAGTCGCAAAATATATCATAATAAGTTATTTCATCATTGTTGTGTGTATATATATTTTTATTTTTAAAGTGTATAGTGATCACTCTAATGCAGCCGTATAATTAATTTTGTAAGCACGCTTCAGCGTAAAATATTGAGATACGAGGGTTGTCCGTAGAATAAGGTTCCCATGGCGCTACACTCCTGAAAAGCCCTATTATGGTGAATCTCGCGATTCTTTAGTGTACCTTGGTTCCCCCACTCCAAATCTCTTCCCTAGCGAGCTGCCTGCGGAGCTCAGTCTTGGCTTGGCAGCCGTACGTGGTGAATCACCCCCTCGCTTCGCCCGCCAGGTGTGAGCTGCTCGTCTTAAGGAGTACTATAATGGTGACTTAGCGACGAATGGAAAGATGAAAGTGCGTAAACTATAGCTGCCTTTTCTTTAGTCGCAGAACTCTCACTGTTTTAAGAAACTATCGGTAACTTTGTATATAATGTTATTTCGGAGAGGATATGGAAAAGAGAATGAAAGAATATTAATTTCCTTGAATTATGGAATCGTACAAAATTATTCACGGAAGCAATACGTCATTCTTTAGATATTATCTGTGTAAATTATTTAAGGCTTAATGATGGTAATATTTTAAACGTAATTCATACAGATGGTTAGATTTACAACGTGATATGGAATAATTTACAACATTTAGTAAATATTGATAACATATATACATAAACGTTTCATATAAACGTGTTACTGATAATAATTACTACAAAGCAAATACATTTTAGTTGCTGCATAATTGGCTACCAGGTGATACTCATCACTAATATATGCTGCAGTATTTTTTAATTACTTTCTTTTTCCGTTAATGTTTTACATTTCGATGTTTTTTTTTGAAGATTTAACTGACTTTTGGGGTTAGGCGTGTGTGGCGAATTTCTTTTAACCATTATTTCGACCGCCATTGCAGAGGGGTCTTCTTCAGGATTGACGATTTAGTTGTGAGTTGGTGTCAGATTATCTTTTATCACGACTGTTGTCTCCATGGCAACTACATACTCAAGTTTCATTGGTCCGGAGAATCGTGTACGGTAGGTAATGGCGGTCGAAATATTGGTTAAAAGAAATTTGCCACACATGGCTAAACCCACAATATCAAATCAGGCTGTGAAAGCCTAAGAATTTATTAAAGATTTAACTGTTTTCTTTATGTGGTGCAGCGATTTTACATAAGGCTTTCTTATGATCAAATCCAACATAGAACGTAGATCGTCATACATATGCTTTTCTTCTGATTTTGCTTACGTCTAGTGCGTAAGTACTTGTATTATGTATTACGGATTATGTAGATATTGTAGAGTACCTTTTCACTTGTTTACTTGTATAACCCTCGCCTTACGATGCTAAAAACTTCCGCGCGTTCCGATGGTGTCAACTCATTACACATTCTGATTTAAAGTGAATAAAATGAGTAGAAATTCAAAAAAATGAAAATTTTCAAAGATATCGCTTAATTTTACAATAGTTGATGTCAATAAGCTGTAATAATTGACATTTAATAGCTAAAAACATGAAAAAAATCAGACAAAGACCTCAAACAGCCAGACGCACCTTCGCGCTTGAACTTCCGAGAGCTACTAACATTACTTGGCCTGTCGACATATGGATGAGCCGATATCATTTCGAACTAGGCGACTAACTGAGGTTTCCCGTCTCGCTCACTCATATTAGTACGTCAGCGAGAGTGAGGAGTATAGATGCCGCCTCATGTGGGTATTTTTTAATTTTATTTTCGCACACACTTCCGGCAGGTGCAATGATTCATAACAGTTGACGCGTCTTGATTGTAGTAGTGAATTTATTCCGGATTTTAGAAAAATATTTCCTGCTCCCGATTCGTGCCTATTATTATAAATATTTTTATTTTTTTCAATACGTAAATGTATTAAGGAGGAATACCTAAAATCTGAACCCTGTGTGTATTATATTTACAGAGATATTTAAGTTATTACAAGCAATGTGTAGTCGATAGACATCACCGGGGAGGAGAGGATAAAGACATCATAAGTTATGATTGTATAGCTTAGCCGATGGTTGACAGTTAAAATGCTTAATGTTATGTAAACAAATACACCATTATGCAATTTTCTCTTCACCGTTGCGTTTCACGAAAATTGGGTACGCAAAGATATCAATGTCTTTAATGTTGCATAATAATACCTCTTAGAAAATAGCAGCAATTTTTGTGCATAGTAAATTTTTTAACAAGACATATTCTTCGTGTTTGTAAGAATATGAATTCGTGCACTTCATATGTACCTACTCGAATGTAATATGCTAAACGTAATAGATTCTACAGATAAGATTTCTGTATAATTTTCCCTATCTGTCGGTATTCTTCTGTATGTGTTAACACAAAAAATAACAGTTAATATCTTAGAAAAATTACATAATTCAAAAAAAAAAACTGCGCAATTTATAGTATTCACATCAAAAACTACCACCAACCATAAAGATACATTCTTAATTTTAAAACTGTTTCAGTATTAAATATTTAATATTAAATAATTACTTAGGTGTTTTTTAAGTTAATTACGTTTTATTTCAAACGGATTAAAAAATATATAATATTAGTTCTGGTCCTATACAGATGAAGCAGCATATAGAATTTGTTCTGAAATTCAGGACTGTAAATTTTCAATAGCTATAAACACTCTTGTAAGATTGAAATATGACGTCATGGTGAGAAAGCAAGTGGGTCTTAAAGTATTTTCAAAGCCATGAAAAATTTATATTTACAAATTTTTATAAGGTTAGGATAATAATCTACTCGTATATAGGTCATTGTCTGTTGTAGGAACAGGAGAAATAAATAATTTGAGTTCAGACTAACAGCGATATTAGCGGCAGTAAATACTAAGTAAACCATGATAACGTCTGTGTTTCAAGATTAAAAGTTTAACGTAAATGCGCTATTATTTAACAGGTAAACTTCTATATAAATGACATTGAGCAAGGAACACATGGAGTATGCCAAGTTATGTTTACTAAATTACACGGAATCATTTATTGACTTAAATATTTTTTAATGTACATTCCGCTAAGCGAGATTTTTCAGTAAAGATTTTCACTTTAAATTTGACCGAAATTTGTTTGTCTTATCTTTAAAAAAAGAATTACAATGGCACGTGCTGTAAGTCGTAACTTTTTACCTTTATTCACACGCCCAGAAGCTGTTTCCAAATAAAAATAAAAATTCTCTGAAAGAAATTTATTTTTATAAAATTACTCTTAATTCAACATTTGAAAAAAACCACGATCATTGAACACCCAAATATTTCTTGAGAGACGTCGGAGAATTTTTTTATGAATTTTTCGAGCATGATAATGTATCTGGATTTATTGGGATTCCAAACTAAGCTCCCGGAAAATTAGAGGGTTTTGAAATTGACTAGCTTGGCGGGTGATGAACCCGAAAAAGTTTATTGGCGCGGGAAGTTAAAATTATGTGAGTATGAAAAGTGAATCTTAGATTATACCTAGATCCGTGGCAACTGCTATCAAGCAATATTACGGATACGTAGTATTTTGAAATAATTAGATTTTTAAAACGGAAGCAGTTTGCGGTGTTCATATGCTTGAAATACAAAGCGGATATGGGGAAATATAAATAAATATATATATTCGTAATACAGTTTTTCAACCTTGACCTCACAAACTTGACTTGAAAAAACAGCTGCGTACATTTGTAAATAATATTCTTTTACTTTTACTTGGCATGCTCTTTCTTTTATCAAACAAGTATTTAATACATCAATTATAATAGTTGTTGGTATAGGGTCCGCCATCTAACGTTTTTTTTTCAACTAGTGCTTATTTCATGAATGGTAATACTTAGTTCATATCTGATTTGACAGATAATTAGTTTTATCCTTCCGCTGAACGAATATGGTTGTGTATACGCTTGAACAACGCTGGGAAATATTGCGACATTACTTTGAAAATCAGGCCATTTTTCTTCGAAAATGAGCAAGGAGTGGCCGTTACAGTCAATGGCGATCGTTATCGGGCCATTTTTGTTCACAAAAATTGAAGAAGAGGATATTGTCAACATTTGGTTTCAACAGGACGGCGCTACGTGCCACACAGCCGAAGCTACACTCGATGTTTTGCGCCCCATTTTCAAAAAAAAAAAGTTATTTGGCGGACTCGTTATATTCGTAATACATTTTTCAACCTTGACCTCAGAAACTTGACTTGAAAAAACAGCTGCGTACATTTGTAAATAATATTCTTTTACTTTTACTTGGCATGCTCTTTCTTTTATCAAACAAATTTTAATATATCAATTATAATAGTTGTTGGCATAAAACTTTTTTAATGTTTAATCAACATGTACGAGCTTACATAAACTCGCACATTATTCAATACATTTTTATAAATTGAAAAATATTTGCATACCCAGAAGTTCTAACGAAAAGTGAACATTTTGCTGTTGTGGCTTTTGGGTTTGGCCGTATGTGGGGAATTTCTTTTTACCAATATTTCCACCGCCATTGCAGGGGTCTTCTTCAGGATTGATGATTTAGTTGTGAGTTAGTGTCAGGTTATCTTATATCACGAGCGTCATTGTTATCTCCATGGCAACTGCATACTCAATTTTCATTGGTCCGGAGAATCGTGTACGGTAAGTATGTTCTAAAAATTGTACTTCCACGAACGTCATGACGGACTGTAATCGTCCTTGCTTGTTATTGTGGCTTGTGGGTTTAGCCGTGTGTGGCAAATTTCTTGTCTCCGATATTTCAGCCGCCATTGCAGGGGTCTTCTTCAGGGTTGATGGCTTTGTACAAATTCATCAACCCTGAAGAAGTCCCCTGCAATGGCCATCGAAATATCGGAGAGAAGAAATTCTAAGAAGTTATTTAAGTCCTTGCTTGTCTGTACAGGTTTTTGAGTATTTCCTAGAGGTGGAAGCCATGCTGCTTTAAGAATCAAGCCGTCATCCCTGTTGATGTTGATGGGATGTCATTTGATTTCAATGGCTTCCCTTACTAGGCGTGCATATATATAGAAATATTGGTAAAAAAAATTCGCCACACACGGCTAAACTCAAAAGCCACAATATCAAATCTGGCCGTGAAAACCTAAGAAGTTTTAAAACATTTTGCGTTTATTATTTATTATAATTCTAAAATGTTGGCATTTTATCAATTTTAGTCAAAGTTATGATAACAATAAAACATAGCGAAGCGTGGCCGCGTTTTGCTAGTGTTTTTATACATTTGAACATCTGAACAATACATTTTTTAATGCAAATTAATTCAAACGGAAAAAATAACCTATAATTTATTGATTACATGTTTCTGATAAACATCATCAGTGGTTCTCAATCAGTGGGCTAGATGATTCTTGACCTCAAATAAAAAAATAATACTTATTTATCTTTCAAACCTTTCCACTTCCTTGTTGGAGCATTTTACCAACACCTCAGAGACGATGATTGTAATGTAATATTACAGCTAGGATCTTTGGTTTATGGTCTTCTGTAGTAAATATTACCGAAATTACTAAATGATAGTGGAGAAAATATTCACTTTTATATGAAGCATATATTTAAAACGGACTCATTGATTTAGAGGCTTAAAGAAGCAAAATAAATAATCCGACAATCTATGATAGCTCATGCTCAGTCAATAGGTGAATCGGCTAAACAATTAGTAAAGAAATTATGTATGTGTGTAAGTAATGATTAGGTTTCAAATATATTTTTTTTTATGTAAACGCATGCAGGAGAGCACATCCGGTCAAGACCAGTGCACTCTATGACGCTCAGCCAGGGAGGCTGGACGCTGCATGCGGGAAACGTGTGTTGTGTTCGTATTTGTGTGTGGGTTGGGGAGATTGCAAGTGTATATTTATCTGTTTCTTGAAGAGATCCAGATTGTGCATTGATTTGTTTCTTGAAAATTTTTAGATTACGTAAGGGAGAAAACAAAGATGTTTTGAGAGTTTTAAAGTGAAAAAAACGCTTGTTTTTAGTCGACATACCTGTATTGTGTTAACTATATAAAAATACCAAAAAATACTCGCAATGATTTCGCTGTAATGTGATTATGAATGTTATATTTAAATATTGATATCAGCTTGATATAGCACTTTTAGGCTGATGCCGTAAAACCTCGAAAATCTAACTTTTGTCTCTTATTTTTGTTCGCTCGCCTGACATGCACACCTAATAATGTTAGTTTTAATTATAGAATAATACGCAGGCGTTTGCATACGCCATTTTATTTGTTAAGACAGTTGCTCTATTTCATGTTGGTGCAACTTTCACCTTTAATTCTCTTTTTTGCCACGACTGTCTTGGGAGCGCTAGATGTCAGAGTGCGCCGTCAGTTGGCAGCTCGCTCCAACCGGTATGACGCTCACCATATGTGTTTGAGAAATAAACGCGAGTTATGAACTAAAAACATGTTTTTTGTATTGTCAATCTCCTCCAGCATCCTACCGCCCGATAATTCAATATCTAATTCAGAGAGGAGGATATCAGTATTCTAGGAAACATACATTTTTATATAAAGGCATGAAGAAGGACGCAACCGATAAAAATCATTGGGCTCTATAACGCTCAACCGGGCGTATGGTTATAGTTGTAGTTTTAAGTTTAAATAAATAATAATGTTGACATCTACTGCGTTATGTGTCTGATGATGATACTTTGTTCTTTATAACTCAACAAATAAATTAACGGTTTATTTAGATGAGTATGCCAAGAGATGTGTACCAAAAACCTACAAATTCAGTCACTCAAAAATATTCTAAGTGGTGCCATAAAGATCTAAGCTTACCTTGTACAAGTAATTTATTTATATCAAAATAAAGTGATGTGAAATACTCGTAAGTGATTACTTAAATTAGACTAAAATATTTTACAGTCAGTTAATTGTACATTTCTGTTCTTCCCAGACATTAATTCCAGACTCAATAATCTGAATGAGCGCATCATCAAGGAGACTTAATTGTCTTAATTGGTAAAATCCAGTCAGTTTACTCAAGGCAGACTAGACTATGACATGTTATCCAGATGCAGCAAGAAAGCATAAAATTATCTTTTCTTCAAGCCCCAGGCTCTTCGCGTCCTAGAAAAGAGTTTGAAACAACGTTGTTTGTGATGTCAACTTTATTGCGAAAATTTTTAACTATAATTTGCTCCAGCTAGAGAAGCTTTCGTCAAACAATGTACAATATACTATTTTTTAATGTTCTTCTTCGTAGTATCAGTCCGGTGGATTGGTTTGCAGCAACAAAATCTTGCATCTCGATCTGCACTCTTCTCGATCCTCTGCAATCCTATTTAGGTCAGCATAAGAGCTACAACTCATGTCCTCGAACACTTGCTGCAAATACTCTCGTCTAGAGCGCCTTCTGCAGTTTTTACCCTCAACCATCCCTTCCACAATATCGTGAAGAACATCGTGGCGCATGATGTGACCGATCGCCTCTCTGAGATGGTTCTTACTAGGTGTAAGAACTTATAAGGGGTCCGCCATCTAACGTTTTTTTTTCAACTAGTATTTATTTCGTGAATGGTAACACTACGCTCATGTTTGATTTGACAGATAATTAGTTTTATCCTTCCGCTAAACGAATATGGTTTTGTATACGCTTGAACAACGCTGAGAAATATTGCGACATTACTTTGAAAATAAGGCCATTTTTCTTTGAAAATGAGCAAGGAGTGGCCATTACAGTCAATGGCGATCGTTATTGGGCCATTTTTGTTCACAAAAATTGAAGAAGGGAATATTGGCAACATTTGGTTTCAACAGGACGGCGCTACGTGCCACACAGCCGAAGCTACACTCGATGTTTTGCGCCCCATTTTCAAAACAAAAAAATTATTTGGCGGACCCTTTATTATGTATTGAGGAGTATGCGGATATCGCAGAGTACCGATTCACGTGTTTATCTGTATAAATACATTGTAAGTTATAATTATACAGTTTTGCCGATAATTGACAGTTAAAATTCTTAATGTTTTGTTGACAAATACGTCTATATGTCATTTTCTATTCATAGTGTGATAAATATTGGGTACGTTTAGATATCATTAACATTGATATCGCATAATAATAACTTTAAGTAAACTGCAGCAATTATCGTACGAATTTATTTTTTAAATATGTCATATTCTGCATGTTTGTGCAATATCGTATTTAATGACATAATTATTTCGATGAATTCTTGCGGCAGGGGCACTTTTTTTTTTTCAACAGTTTCAGTGTATATTTTGATTAATGAAATAAAATTTTATTGCTCATTTCAAAAATGAAATGAGATTTTAAAAAAACTCGATGCTTTGGCATCATAATAGTACTTCGGAAGCGATAGTATCAATTTGAAGTTTTATTGTAAAAATCATATACTCGTTTAGATATTGATATCCTCCTCTAAGAGTTCGATATTGATTTAATGGATGACAGGATGCAGGATCAGGTTCGCAGTACAAAAAAAATGTTTTCGTTTCACAATTCTCGTTTATTTGGTCAAACACTTGCAACAAAAATACCGTTGCGGCGCACGCCATCAAGGGTACGCCATAAATAATGATGTGAGTTGAAATGAGTCGTGTTTTAATATACGAATAAAATTGGAGCATATGTGCTCGTCAGAAACGACATCAGTGATAACTGAAGTTAAGTCCTTTATATTCTTCTTCGTATTATAAATCCGTTGGATTGGTTTGCAGCATCAAAATCTTGCATTCTTTCTACACGTATTACGTTTCCTTTATATACGTTTTACGTAATCTAGTGTAGAGCGTGAATAAAATGGAAGTGGGAACATATCTAAGTCACTAAAATGCGTGTTCTGTAAGCAGACTCTTGAGAAATAATAATTTCTCAAGCTTAGTAGGTCTTATACCATGTGCCTAATTGAATGTTATGAAATTGTTTTTGATTGATTTTCAGAACATATTCAATACTGTCATATTTTTAAGACCATTGAACACCCATGCCAATATTCGACAATTCATACATATAAATTCAAAGCAAACATATTTTTTTAAGGCTTTTCACCCATCAATAAATCGGACAAAATTCGCCGTTTATCTTTTTCTAATTCGTTGATGAAAGAAATGGCATATAAGATTATGTTTGCTGTGAATTCGGATGTGTGAATCAATTGTTGAATATTACGTGTTGAATATTAACCCAACGAAACATGACCTCACCTAACCTTAAGTAACTAAACTTATAAGATTAGCAGATTTAATGTCACCAATTAAACATTTTTCATTCTGATTAAAAGTACGATTTGATGAATTTCTGACTTAAATTATTTTTATTATTAAAAGTGCATTTAGTGTTTTTTTAATTATTTACTCTTGTAAGACGGACTTAAAAAATTAAATAAAATATCTTTCGTCCCATACAGATAAAGCTGCACATACAAATTATTAGTTTTGTTTTGCCAATAAATATTTATTTTATTAAATTAAACACAGATTGAAATAATGGTGAGTGACCACATGAGTCGTAAAGTAGTAGCCTTGTTCTTCGTAGTATCAATCCGGTGGATTGGTTTGCAGCATCAAAATCTTGCATCTCGATCTCCACTCGTCTTAGTCCTCCGCAACCCTCTTCAGCTCAGCATAAGAGCTACAACTCATGTCCTCGAACACTTGCTGCAAATACTCGCGTCAAGAGAGCCCTCTACAGTTTCTACTGTCGTGAAGAAGACCATTTTGGAGCATGATGTGGCTGATCCATTGGGCTCGCCTCTCTGAGATAATTTTTACTAGATGCCTATCTTCCTTGATTATCCTAAGAACCTCATTGTTCGTGACGTGGTCTCTCCAGGAAATTCCGAAAATTCTTCTGTATTTAGTAAGTAGCAGTAGTAAGCCATTAAAAGATAATATTTACAAATAGCAAAGATTATCTCAATAAGGCGTGGAAAATGTATGGGAAATTGTTTGTTGCAGGATCATGAAGGATAAATCATGTGAGTTCAGACTAGCAGTGGTAATATAGGTAGTATAGACTAAGTAAACCAACATTACATATGTGTTTCAAGATTAAAATTTTAACGTCAGTGTGCTATTGTTTACAGGCAAACTCCTAAACAAATATCTATGAGAAAGAACACATGGAGTGTGCCAAGTTATTTTTACTTAATTAAACAGAATCATTTATTTACTTAAATATTATTATATGTACATTCCGCCAAACGGGATTTTTCAGCTGAGGTTTTCGCTTTAAATTTGCCCGAAAATTGTTTGTCTTATCTTTAAAAAAGGAATTACAATGCCACGTGTTGTAAATCATGTGTTGTTAAATTTTTTACACGCCCAGAAGCTGTCTCCGAATTAGAATTAAAATTCCCTGAAAAGATTTTCTTTTTATAAAACTCTTAATTCAACATGTTAATTTCATCAAAGAATAACCTTCCAGTGACAAATTAAAAATACAAAATAACGTTTAACTTGTTTTTTTTTCTTCCATCAATTATAATTATTTTTTTGCAAAATTACGTTTTAACCACTCTGGCTTGCCTCATCGCGCATTGTTACGCGTTAGAAAATGTAGTATTTTTACGGGATTCTCTCCTCCTAACTCTTCTGATCATCTTATACATGTGTTTCTCCATTAAAACCGACGACAATTTGATTATCATCAAATGTGGTCATCTCACCACCTTTGTTTTCTCACACGATCAATGTGAATCTTCTTAACCTCAATCCCTACACAACTAAAATCGCAGGATCTAGAAGAAACAGAAAATCGTCATAGAGTCCACTGAAGGATGAAACCCCATGCTTTTACTTATTTGTGTGTTCATATATATAAATATATATATATATATTTATAGATCTTACATTTAGTTTAATGGCTTTGACGGCGTAAAGAGCCTTCATAGATGTTTTAATTTAAAAAAAAAGTATATTTACGCATCCAGAAAGATAAAAAAAAACTGATTAGTAAAATAAATCATTAATTGTTTTAAATTTGACCTTGATTAAATATTTAAAAAAATATATTAAAATAAATTATGTATAATGCATAATTCAATTAAAACATTTTAGATTCGCGTTATCAAATTATGACTAAAAGTCATCAAAATTCATCAGGAAGTGATTTCAGCGTTGTCCAACATTTTTTTCATTTTCACATTTTCAAATTTATAAAATAAAAATGGAACGCCACAAAATAATACAAAATTCTTTATCTTCTTCTTTGTAGGCTTTATATTTATTGCATATAGCCTTCATAAATTCATATTTGCACTGTCCGATGCCACTTCTGACTTCCAAATTTCTACCTAGTACATTCTTATTTCTTCGTAGTATCAATCCGGTGGATTAATTTGCAGAAACAAAATCTTGCATCTCGATCTCCACTCCTCTCAATCCTTACTTGAGATGCAATCATTTTTTTTGCCGATGACCCTAAAGGTTCATCCGCCTTAAGGAGAGCATTTACTACCTACAGGACAATAGAGTGCCCTAACCAGCTTGACCTGATGAGGTTAGCTGGGTGTTAGTTTTTTCCGGCCAACATTCGGTCTTTGTCTATATTGGCTGGCCGATATCACTCACCCCCCACCACGAGAAGGAGATAGATCAGGATTTTCCTTTCATCGAACCTGTGAACATAAGGCATTTCTCAGAGTCCTCCAGTACTTTTAGGGGGCTAACAATGTGCATAGTGTCTACAGCCATATATTGTCAAAGAATTATATAAACAAAAATAAACAATATGGCTATGAGTTAATTTTTTTCGTTATTTCAAAATACGTAGAATTTAAAAAATCTTTCATTTTTACGCGTTTATTATTTTATAACCTTGACCTTACAAACTTGACTTGGAACAGCTGAGTATATTTGTAAATTGTATTCTTTAACTTTCGCTAGGAAACAAATGTTTTTTGTTTTATGCAACAATTATTAACTTCATCGACTAACACAGTTGTTGACACAATATTTTTCTAATGTTTAATTAACGTACAAGAGTTTATATATACATTGTCTATTATTGGAAACATTTTCATAAATTGGATGCTAATTAAAAATATTTTTTTACCGTAACAAAGAAACATTTGTTACCTTGTTTTAATATGTATCAAAATGAGCACTGTTTCACTTGATGAAAAACTGCGGTTTCGCTATCTATGAAAGCTTCTTCAATTCCAATTTGCACAAACGTTCTGACATTTAAATGAATATTCACTGATAAAGGAAAAGTTTCACTAGGGATTAATTAGGTGGTGTGTAAGTGTGGGATAAATAGGTACGATCTATGTAAGTAAACGACTTATAAGGAAAGAGTCTTACTGAAAATGTGGTAGATATCTTCAATGCCTATTTCACCAATTCTATCAATTATATATATGAAATTACTATTATATTATTACAAATATTCAGAATGCAATAAATATAAACTCAAAGTACAAGATTAAAATTAAACTGACTAAATAATTTAAAATTCTAGCTATATAATATAAAGCAATAAAACTTTAATGGTAACTTTTTATTATGGCAAACCAATGGGCAATATGGCTGCTTGCTAATCCTTGAAAATATCAGTTCAACATTTATAGTCATTTAATACACTTAGCTTTAATACATTTAATACATTTAATACATTAAATACATTTAATACATTTAATACATTTAATACATTTAAAACATTTAATACATTTAATACATTTAATACATTTAATACACTCCTGTTTGGCTTGATTTTTTATGAAGTTCGGTTCATGAAATTTAACGCATTCATAAGCTCGCACACATATTTACAATTTGTACAAATGTATTATATCCCTATACACAGATAATGGTTACTGCGTTTCCGTTGTGACACGATCCCCTTTTCTTGCATAAATTAATATGCTAAAATTCATATAAAAGATGCTTTCAATAGTCTGGAAGGTATTCTTTTGACTCGCAATTCGGTAGCTTTATTTTAATTTAAAAAATATAAAATTTCAGTCTGTGTCCCTAGGAATTAATAATATGTTTAAATGAGATAGTAAGTGTTAATATTGCAGTTATTATAATAACATGTTGTCAGCCATACAAGTACGTGAATTATTACTATTGATAATGAGCACTGGACTGGGTAATAACCCACTTGAACAATTTCAGTTTTATAAGTCTGGAATGTTTATGATTACGTTGTGAAGTGTCAACCATAAAATCGAGTAAAATTATGAAAAAATGATTCACATTTATTTAAGCTGATAACATGTTTCGGCCTCCCTGAAGACCATCTTCAATAATTAAAATTAAAATTATGCAGTTTCACCAAGTATTGTCAGTTGATAACCTTAATGTTAATAAATTGTAAGTACTATATAACCTGGACCCATTTTAAAATTAAAATGTAGCCGTGCTCCAATTATGGAGCTGTTGTTGCAGCAAAATGCAAGCCTCAATCACCCTTTTCTCACGCCTTTGTCTATAAGACACCTAGAATCTTATTCGGTTACACATAGCTAGGGTAGCTGTTTTTTTTGTCTGGTAGGGGTTCTTTAAGCTCGATTGTTTTAGTCATCTACTCTTAGTTGTGGCTGAAAATGGGGAAGGTATAGATTATGAACATATCATAACGTATTTTTATCATTTATGAAGATTTAAAAGTATGACAATATTTATACTTGATATTAATTAAATTTACTGGTAGACAACCACTGCGTTTATTGAAAAAGCAAAAAATTGCAAAAGGAAGTAAATCATCAAAATTTTCAAGGTGATGAATATATTCGTTGAATATAGTGAAATAATATTACATACACTAAAACTATTTGCACTAATCATTGTTACAACTGTGCTACTATACAGTTCACTTCATGAAAACATTTCTGTGTAATAATAATACGATACATTAAGAACTTTAAATGTTTTCTTTCAAAATCTCTAATTTTTATGTTTGAAAATAATTATTAATTGTGTAAAAAGATAGGTAAAAAATAATTTAAAAAAACTAAATTAAATTTATGTTGTGGGGTCGGCAGACACCCGTGATTGAAATTAAGGGTTATAAAATAATCGCCTGAAACGCGAAACATAAACGTGACTACGAATTTAAGATATTATCCTTTGGCGACATTACCAGCTACAAGTACTTTAAGTTTTCTAATTAAACACGTGACGTTATACATAAACATTATTGATTTATAGCGTTTTCAACACTCGGAGTTTTTGATACGAATACATATAAAAAGGAAGTTTTTTTCTAAGCTTAATTAGTCATTTGAGTATCACTGCCAACAGGTGTCTAATAATTATTAAAGTGATTCAATTATTTTATTTATAAAACATACACTTAATTAATAACAGACAAATGTCAAAATATGATTTTTAATTTTATTTTTCATTAATTTTACATTTTTTTTTATACTTTATATCAATACCTATGTGTATTAAAGTAATCAGTGAAAACTAATTCTACGACGAAAGCTTTCCACAAAATACTTTCTAGTATACTAGAATATTTTTTTATCTATGATATCAAAAATGTAATTTAAAAAATATTTTTAATTCTTGTTAAATACATTACTATATTTTGTTATTTTTATTATTTTTTGGTTTTATGGTTTATTTCAGTTTCTGTTTTTGCACAAAATTTTCTATTTTTGTTATTGTTTATAAAAGAATTAAAATACGCTTATACTAATTATTTACATACGTTTTATGATATTGCTGAAATTGGTGACTTCAAAGTACGTGGTGTTGAATTACGTTTATTTATTTTTCTATACTTTTAAATTTTGTAGCGGCCCTTAAAAACTATAAATAATCAGATTTATGTCAAAATAATAAAATTTATAATTTGTATTAAACTTGTTCTAAAACAAGATCATTATTGTTTTGTTTCTTATCCGTTGAATATATGATTTAGGGTACAATATGAAACGTTAAATTCAAATCTAAAAAAAAAATACCATGGTCTTTAGTACTGTACCATTATAACGAGTATCTTAAAATTAATCATGTCATTTTATTGTAATTTTAGATCACCAAAAAAAAATCTGAATCTACTAAAAATGGGAAAAAATCTAAAGGCCATATCTTTATTAATGGTCATACTAACATTAATAGGTAAATATATATTGATTTTTATATTAAATATACTTTATAAAATATTGTATCAAAATAATTTCAAAAATGTGACTAAAAATTCTATTAACTGTTAATATTAATATATAATATTTAATATGAAATATTAATTAAATATTATGTATTGTTTAATTTTTAGATTTCAATGTATTTTAACGATAACATAAAAAATATTTATGTATTTTAAACTTAAAACATAAGACATTTTAATATTTATTTATTTTTCAGCTAAAGAAGCAAAATGTTGTCCGTCTGCTCATAGGGGTAAGTCTATATGATTTTATTGCTTAATTATCTTAGTCATTTTTTGATGATCATTTAAATGTTTCAAAAAATACTAACAGATTAATTAAAAAATATATTCTTTCATCAAAGAAAGTAAGACATTTTTTAAAAATTGTTTTCAGATCGTGAGGATCGTTTCACAGTAGCTGACGAGTCCCTACGAGGATATTATGGATGTAAGTATTAAAATATTTTTTCTGCGAATGCGTTTGAGTTAAGCCGCCCCTCCGGAAACGTCGAGCTAATCATCCGTTTTCATTAAAAATGCTGATTATCAAAAACACCCAAATTTGATTTAAATATTCGAGCTGCCTTCTACTGAATTTCCCTATTCATCCATAATACGTACTTGGCGGAGATCAGGGTGCAGATTTTTTTTAT